>CM023946.1:1102287-1241323 GCA_013407115.1 Glycine latifolia
TATGTTTGGGACACTTTGTTGGCAAAGGTAAACTGGTGCTTTATTGTAATGTAAAACAACAAAAGGGTGCTTTATTTCTGCTCACAGCCTGGTACCTTGGTTAAATCCAGCTTAGTTTTTTAACAAAACATATACTTCATAACAATTGCTTATCTTTAGTGTGAATTATTTCACTTACATAATAAAAGAAATAGGCAAATGATGTTTATGGTAGTGAGGAATCACCTTGTATGGGGGAACAAATTTACAAACACTGAAACACTGTCTTTAATTCCTAATAATATATTGGTTAATTTGGTTTTACTTTACATATAATATGGGGATCAGTTTTTGTTTCACTTTGTTTCTTGTTCAATAGATTGTCAACATTTCAGCTTGTGGTGATTTTGTGTAGAAAGAGTGATTGCGGGTGTACTCTACTTTGCAAAATCATGATAGGTTTAAAAGGTGTTTTATCTTGTGTAAAAATTGGTGCATGTAACTTTTTGAAATTCTTATTTGGTTAAATTAATAATTTCATATAACACCATTTCTTGTTTTAGTTCCTTTATTAAAAAAAAACAATATGGTTTTGTTCTTACATTTAAAAACATTTACAGGTCAGTTTCTTATTTGATTAAAGCAAAAATGGCACCATATGTAAATAAAGACCAAATTATTAATTTAGGCTTCTTTTCATATCAATGCCTTGGGGTGTAGAGCAGTTATTTTCCTTTACATGTTACTATGTCTAAGAACTGTGGTAGATGTCACATAATTGGCTCCTTGAATTGGGTGTTGTGTTTTTGGTTTTATAGGTAACTCAATTAGGTCCAGTTATTATGAATGTCAGCATATTGGATCTTCTGGTTTTGAGAGGTTTGGGTTCGGGTTCTTTGTCTAAAGACATTACCCAATACATGACCTTGCTTTGTGGGTCAGTAAAAAGAGTCAATATGAATATTTTGAAGTGATTGATTGAGGTTTTTCTTATTTTGGAAAAAGGCAAGGCAAAGGAAGTTGAAAAAGTGTTCCAACTTAGATTAAGTTGCGCAGAGTGGCACGATACGAAATCTTTGACTTCCAGCAGTTGACACTCATGCATGCATGCACACACACACTCAAAGAAAAGGAGAGAAAACTGACCAAAAACAAATATCTTTTTAGATGTTGCTTTTGCTTGCCTCGTTAATTTGTACTTGCTCATGTACTTGTATCTATTGCAACTTTTGTGACTATATCCAAACATGCACTATGACTAACAATACCTATTTCTTTGCTTTATCGCAGGTGGTCTTGAATTTAGGATCTCTTCAAAACACTCATGAGGACAGGATCAGCTGTTTAGGTCTGTCAACTGATGGAAGTGCCTTGTGTACAGGAAGTTGGGATACAAACATAAAGGTGAGCATGCATTTTGGCCTGATTTAGAAGCTTATGGGTTATGTGTGTAACATTGGAAGTTAGCTTCTATGTTGGTTGATATTTTTCATGTTCTTTAAAGTTTGCTTGGATAATTATATCTGCCTTGTTGGCTTACAAGCTTTCATTTATTTTTAATGTTAGAAAAAAGAATTAGGATTTAAGCCAGAAAATGCAATAAATTGACAGATCATATAAGAGCTTACAGAAAACATATATTGAGTTGAAGTTCAAAACTTGATTGCTTTAGGATTTATTCTTAGGCAATGGTAAAATCCTTGAGCAAGACCATTTTCTGGTGCCGGAATCACATTTTTCATTATCCTGTGTTCCTTGTCATTTAACCACTGGTATTGGCTGCTTAATTAGTAATGATGAAATTTTTTCTTTTACTAATATTGTCTTGACACTGGGCATTGATAATCAGTGGATATTGTATTAACTGTATCCTCGACTCGAGTATTAGTTTATGTGGAAGTTACTGGTTGAATTCATGGGTCCCGTGTGCCTTTTATCTTTTATCACTTGGAAAATGTAGGTGTTAGTTTGAAATAATTATTTGCTTTGCAGATATGGGCATTTGGAGGGTATAGGAAGGTGATTTGAGCCATCAAGTATTTTGACCACCTTTGTCTAAGCCTCTCCTTTCATGGTATTATGGTTCACTGCAACCCAATAGCGATGCTTTCGATGGTGAATGTGAAGAAAAATTGGAAGCCAAAGGCTATATATAGCCTTTAAAAATGGAACTAGTGCGGCGGTTAATTTGTCCCCATACCTATTGGTCCGTGTATGTGATATGCTAGTTTTTTCCATTCTACTCATCGCTTTGATACCAAAATGAAGGACTGTTTATTTTTGTCACCTCAATTTTGTTTCAAGACATTACAACTTGGTTAGACCGACCTACTTCACCTGCCTCAAACGGCAGTGACAAACAAATGGAGTCAAATAATGTTCTTAAACCATATAAATAACTTCAATAAAATGAACGAGACGATAGATTTTGCTTGAAATATTTATACATGAGAATGAGAATTACATTATTGAATCTTGTCGTGGAGTTTTTTCTTTGGCGATCTAGGATATTTGGATTGAGTGGTAAAAAGTGGAAGGTGAAGTCATTTCACTGTTTAGTTTGTAAAATGAAGATAAAATATAAAAAAATATAATGCAAGAGGATGAGAGCGACGATTCGGTTCATTGTTTAATTGTTTTCTTTTTCTTATATAATATGGGGTGTACTTTGATGAAGCCAAAACTTCCGAATTATGGAATTGATTATGTTTTTCTTATTAATTTTGTCCTGCACATAGATAAGTCTCTTTGGATTATGTAGCACCTCATTTTTTTTCTTAGCGTCTTCATTTCCTTGTGTTTTTTATATCTCCCATTTCTTCTTTACACCTTTTAAAAAGAATGAGATACGACTGTTCTTATTTTTGGTCAATCTTCTTCTTACAAATAAACTTGCAATTGCTTTTCTAGATTTTTTCCCCATGTTCCACACGCACACACCGCATGTGGTTCCAGTGCTTGATATTTTGACACGCATAGTTGTTCCCAGTTAGTACATCATTCACGCTCCATCAATCACTTGTCAATGATATTTCCCCAAATTAATACAATTCTTGTTCAAGTTCACCGTCTGTCTCCACTCATATTACTTGAACGGGTAACAACAAAAATTAATGCTAAGAAATATTTTCAAATAGCTTGGGAATAAAAATTCCTATTATTGCAACAAAAAATGGTTTAGTATAAATAATTGATTTTAGATTTGAGTTAAAGTGACATTTTTATTGTAAATACCTCTTTTTGTGATCATTGTAAGTACGTCTTATATCTTTTAAAACATTATTTTTTATTGTAAATATTATTTTATTACAAAACATAATCCAGGGTATTTATTAAAGAAACATTTTTATTCTTACAAAACGTTATTTTCTTAGTTGTGAATATTTATTTTTCATTTTTTGTAACATTTTTTAAAATTAATTTTCTAAGAAAATGTTGTCTTTTCAAAATGAAAATAAAAATTTATTATTAGAAAGAAAATAAAGAAACACTAAGGCGCTGACACGCGAAACAAAGAAACTCCCCTAGCATCAGCCGCTACTAGAGAGTTAAAAAGCAAGGATATCAAATAAATAAAATAAGAATGATATGAAATTAAAAAAATTATAATATATTTTATTTAGTAGTTAGTTTTGATTGGATTTTTTTTATCAACAAATATTTTGAATCTGTGAACAACCAACCAATTTTGGGCTTCAATATAATTAACAGGAGTTAGGACTATAGCTTGTTTTCAATATTCTAGTGATTTGATTAAATCAAGATTCTGCAACTTGAGTCTCCCTGTCGAATGACCTGTTCTCCTCAATCAATAGGTGAGCAAATTCTTTTCCTTAGAATCGTACTTGAAAATTTTCTGACTCCTCTCTTCTCTAACTATTTGAACTAACCTAGGAGTTTGGCTGGTCAAATTGAAGTTAAATTAGTATTTAGCATGATTTGGCAATGTAATATCTGAAATTTATGCCATAATACGACTAAAGAAATCACATTTGGAAACCTTGAACATAATGTCTATTATTTAAAAACTAATGACCTGTTCAGTAAAAAAAAAAAAAAAAACTAATGACCTCTATGTTTTAAAGGCTAACAAAACTAAGTAAAAAATGACCAGGTCCTCGTCATCGTCATCATACAGAAACGCATAAATCTCGACCGGCTTAAGAAACATGCGTTCTGTACTCAACAACTGTTGTTCAACAAATATCCAATTCATTGAGGACACAGACGTTGATTAGGTAAATCCCCAAAATTCATCTTACATTGACTACACCGAAAAATGAAGTATCATTATGAGGAAGTGTATCGCAATAAACCCGACGCGATACTTGCTAGTCTAACAAGAATGCAGTGAGTGAAGGACAAACAATTACAATTTTGAAATTCTTTACAAACGTCAATATCTATATGACTATATGCCTGCTAAACTCCAATCTCATTAACCAAAAAAGGGGCTGATTTGAGTCAACATTTCTTGACTCAATGGACTAGCCGCTTGCCACAATCTCATGAATGGCATCGCTGACAGTGTCATCCTCAGATCTGACTGACAGTTTCATTGCAACATCCTTTGGACCATCAAGTCCAAAAGACAACCGTACAAGCACCTTCACATTCCCTATGAATACACCTGACAATAAGCATGTGTGTGATCTTGAATTGGGTGGAACCTCCTCTGTGCCCTGCACAGAATCAGCAAATATAAATTATAAAAAAAGATGTCACCTTCCCAGATGATACCAGTAAATAACAGAAAAGCATACACCAATTTTCTTTTAGAATTTGTCAAGTGCTCATGGAGTAAGAAATAACTCATGGCGAGTCTACAAGCCAAGTGTCAAGATGAGGTGAGATTCTAGTGTGATTGAGTAATAGAAGCACCCAAGAATCTCTTCTAATTTAGGTTCTCTGTGCATACAACTGCATCTTACATGCATGCATGGACGACCTTGAGGCAGGTGTTTGGCTATGTCACAAAGTTAACTTTTAAATCTTGCAAATGAACAGGGGTGAGTGACAATTAGGCTTCGTGTATGAACATTAAATTCTTTATATCCACCAACTGTATTTGCATCTTTTATTAATTATATTATATATACATAGAATTATCTATGAACATTCAACTTTCAGTTTATGCTTTGACTAAATCTTGTATAGAAAATGAATTTGTAACAGCATCTAACAATAGAACAATCAAACTATAAAAATTGTGTGATCAACTTGCTTTCTCATAATCAGTTTAATTAAATTAGGCACTAATAGTGGTCAGTGGTGAGGGTTTAAGGCAGTTAACAGGTCATAGGTTGAAATGTTTGTGTAAAACACTTTGTGCAACCGTTGTACACAACACAGATGCAATACACAAGTTAAATAAAGTGGTCTCACAAAAGAGTTATCAAAGCAGCAATTGACCTCATCAGCTTACCTCACAAGGCTCCAAGCCAAGTAGGTTGATAACAGTATTTACAGCTTCAGCCAAGCTCTCTCTAGGACCAAGACCATACTCATCCACTCGCTCAAAATCAGGGCCCAAGCTTTCCCATGCATTCCTAAAATTAGGCACCCCCACTTTCAACACATAATCTGCTGCAGCAATCTCCAGATCCTCCAGCTGGTATTCATCTTCGACACCATCATCTTCAGCCTCACCAGTGGTTGGGTCAACCTGAAGAAGATCCAGTTTATCTAGAGATCAGTTTGCTACAAAAATATTATGGGTTATTTTCCACAAATTCCCTAAATGAAAAAAATAAAAACAAGCTTCATGCTTGAATTATAATATAAACATAATCATGACATGAAATAATAAAAAACAGTTCAGAAAAATAAAGAGGATAATACCTCCTTGACAATAAATTTCAGAATGTTAGAAAATTTTCCAACTGTTGGCACTCCCTCTGGCTTCTCAAATGCCACAAAAGTCTGTCCAGGTGAATCATAGGGAAGAGACCTGAGAGGCTTGGAGAACACCTCTGAGAATTCATCAGCATCTGAAGCATCCACAGTCACAATAACCTGTAATAGGGAAAAAATAATTACAAAGACCTTGGAGTTGGATTATTTTATGAAAATTTGAAGTGTCTATAATATTCCTTACATGTTCCAACAATTGCTCTGGTATCGTGTTTGTGCAGTTGTACTGGAACACAACATGCCTATCAAAAATGTGTTTAATGACATTAACAGCATATTCTGTCTCAGCTTCAGTGAGCTCCACGGGCGCTGAGGACTGGTAAAAAATATCAAAATACATACCACATTAGATACAGAAAGAACTACATAAAATATAGAATTGTAGAAGCAGAAACAAGTGAAAGAACCTTGAAAAGCTTCCCAAAGTTTGCACACTCTGAAATGGTCGAAAGCATCGTTTCATATGCATCTGCAGTTGATGGGGGAGCACCCAAACCAGTTGGCTTTTTACCAGGGGCTTTCTTTTCTGCAAGTGGCTGGGACTTGACCTCCTTGGGCACAGAGTTAATGTCAAAAGCTTCTTCTGAAGGCTCCTACATTCATATTAAACACATGAGATGATAAACTATTTGTAAGCAAGATGCTGAGGAAGACTTACATAATTTTTCAAACTAGTCTCCAGATTGACAAGTGGGATATCAAATGGCCCAAACAGGAAGCCCTTTACATCTTTATCAGCCTCAACAACTGAACCATCACCTCCAAGTGTGTCCAGGTAAAGTGTAGCCCTATCACGAACCTGCACAGAATCAAATATACCAAAAATATATTAAAGAGGTTAATAATTTAAAAAATACCCAGAAGTAAAAATTTCCCTCATTCTTTACTATGTACGCTGTTCTAACTGACTAACTGTTGAGTGTTTATGCAGTAGCCAATTTATTCAGGCTATTCTAACTAATTGCTGATATTTGGCCAAGTATCAAACAGGGGATGTCATTCATAATTTTAAAATTTTAAGTACTTAAAATGTTTTGATTTGTAGAGAAATATGCATATATTTGAAAGATTTAAACAATTCAAAATAAAATTTTTACACTCACGGGTATGAGCAACTAATACTAGACGTGCAAAAAACCCCACAACTAATGCATCTCAAGCCACATAATTGTATAAATGCCACAAAATACATTAAAACAAGGTAAAGAAATTCACCTCGTCATCACTGTCAAAAAGACATCGCCTTAGCAGAACAAATATGCGGGGCTGAAAGAGTAAAGTATGAGATTTTAAGTTGACACCAAATATCCCGAAAAATATTATATAAATTTTAGAGAAAACCACTGCAAATATAATCAAGTAAAACCTTTAACACATCAACAGCAGCACCAAATTTTGCCAGTGTGCTCACAGCACTGGCCCTAACAATTGCATTCTCAAGATGTACTCTATTATAAATGTAACGAATATATTTGCTTGGGTCTGATGTTTTTGGTCCTTCAATTCCCAGGAAGTGAAGTATCTACAGTACAAGGGGAACAAAATGGTTAACAACCAAGATGTAGAACTTCAGACAAAAGAAATGCACAAACAGTGAATAATGAAGCACAAGCTGGAAGTAATACCTGTGTGGACAAATAAGTGAACTCACAATCTTCAATGAACTCACAAAGATGAAGCAACCCTGCTTCCTTTGCATCAGGGATATCTCTAATGAGAATCACAATTGAATCTACAATTGCCTTCTTGTAATCAAAACCACCTTCTTCCCTAAGAATATTACTCAGGAAGTTCATCCTGAAAATAATAGCAGAATACAAACCATTATCATAAAACATTCCTCTAGGAAATAAATATACACGATGTAACATATGGCATGTGGGGAGTCAAAAACTATATTCAGGGACACATACAGAGATCGATATTTTAAAGGAAACTTCAGGCACAATGATCTTATTGCTTCAACAACGACAATTTTGAACTCATCAGCAATATCAGACATGAAATTTGTGATCTGCTTCATAAGGCGATCCACACTAGATTCATTTCCTGTTTTCAAAAGTGTAGTAATAGCAAAGGTAGCAATGCTTCTGTTCTGGTCAGAGATTAAACTTTCCATATCAATGTTGCAGTTGGTGACTGCCATTGGATGCGTCATTGCCACCTACCAAGTTTCAAGTCACACTTAATGATTAAAAACCTTGTCATGTTTGACCATGGAAAATCTCATTAGAATATTTAGGGACCAGTGAAAGTCTTGATTTTCTATCAACTCCAAATCTTAGAAGGAAAAAATCAAAATACTCATTCCAATGGCAGTGAGGTTTGAGACTTGAGAGGCATGTCAAATATTCTTTATTTCAAATTCTACAACAGCATACAAATTACTTAAGTGAAATTTGAGTAATTAACGCCTGGCTTACCTTGTTCAAGGTGCGGACAGCAGCAAATCTCAAGACTGGCTTAGTCGAACTTAAGAATAGCTGAAGAACAGTAATTGCTGGAGTTAATTCTCGGCTTGTTACACCATTGAGCTCTGTTATTGCCCTGGCAGCTTCAAAAATCACCATGTCTGACTTGTGGCGAAGGCAACTCTCAAGATAATCATAGAAGGGGCGTTCCCCTGACTGTGTATTGCCTGATTCATAAATAACCTACATATATGATGGAAGATACAGATTAAGAAAATAAAATATCATTCCACAAATAAAGTACACAAGAAAGGAAACACACCTGACTTGTGTAACGGATCAAAAGGCACTGTGCTAAAGGTGAGCGAACAGTTCCCCTTGTCAAGCTGGTAACCAGCTTGCTAACTGCTAGCCGATCGTTCTGTCGTATCTGCAATGGTTCAAATCACCATGTACCACTAACTCTCTTTAGAATTTATACTTGTGTTTTGTATGATAAGGAAATAAAGCTTCCAAGAAGGCAAACATAAAATGACGTGCAGTAAGAAGTTTATAAGAGGGCATTAAAGGAATAGAAATTAATGAATATAATTCTCCATCATGGTCCAGCTTGAACTGTACTTCTACAAGATAATTGCATTAGACATGTAAAGAGTTGGATGGTGCCAAAATTTACAGCAGTATGCAGGCAACTTTCCACTTATTTACCAACATGAGGTTCAATGCATCCAAAACTTAGCTAACTTCAACAACAATGCAATACAGATATCTGAACAGATACTCTACTTTGAAAAATTTTCACTGTACTATAAGAAGCACCACTTCTAAATTGATGCTGAATTTGAAGCTAGAAGTATAACTATGAGTATGCTAAAAGTTTTAGTTGTAGAAGACAATGTGATAACAAAACATGGACAAGAAACCAAACAAACAAATATTAACTTCTTCCAGTTAAATTCAAGAAGTTTTGCTTTCTCTTTGTATAGTCAAATTCAACACCCACATAAGCTCAAATAGAAGTCAGGCTCTGGAAGAAAAGTACTTAATTGGTGGAAGTTGTAATGGGAAAGAATGAACACATGTTCATTTATGATGTTTGTCTGTGATAAGCCATGAAGTGTAGTGACCATTCAAGAAAATGCACTGGCAGTAGAAAGATACAAGTCAGCACACACACTTTGATACACTAAATGACACTAGAATGATGACGAAGTTTTGAAGTGCTTTAATACACCAAAAACCCTGTACAGAGCCAAATAATTTTGGAAGCATACCTGATGTAGCAAACCCAGTGCATGAAATTGTACAAGGGCTGCTCTTGATTGAACAGCTTCCTGAACCTCATTGCTCCATCTTTTTACAATTTCAGGATTCGTCTGTAATAAGCAAGAAGCATAGATGAATATGAGCATATATAAAGAATTACAAAAGGAAATTAGTATGACTATTACCTGGAGTAGATGAATGCCACTAACTAGAGCAGCACTTGCAACAACTGGATTTTTATCTACAATGGCTTGTTTTAAATACCGCTCAATTTGTGAAAGGAGGGTTCCATCAGTGATACGACACAGCACTCGAATGGCATTTGCTCGGTACATATCAATCTTGCTGTTCATGTCCTTCATGAGAGAGCTTGTGACAATGATAACCTATTTAAAAATTAAAGAGATAGAATATTTATAATCCAAGTTAGTAACACAGATCACAGACCATACACAAGAATATAAAATAAAAGAAAAGTTGCATAAGAAAATGAAACCTCGTCTGCAGAGGGAGAGATCTCCTTTATCATCAGGTAGACCATTCTCCTTAATCCCATATCTTTAGATTGGAAAAGCTTAGTCACAGCAAAGAAAACTTCTGTGGCTTCAACCTAGCAAAAATAAAATTACCCAAAAAGGGATTAATAGGTATCCCTAAGATAATTCCACAAATAAGCATGGTGATGGATATCATTCTAGACCTTTGTAAACGTCTCTCCCTGATTAAGTAGGTATAGGAGTTTTGTAATAACCTGGAAACAACATAACAAAACAAACAAGCAGCACAAGAATTCAACCACTGAATCATTTACAGAAACTAGATGAAAACACACCCATCCTTTCATTGACAACACAAACCTGTGAACATCTCCTAGCATCTAGTTGAGGGTCATTAAAAACCCTGGCCTCCTGAAGAACAGAACCCTTTTCAATTCCCAGAAAGGGGGAATACTCAGCTGCTCGACAACAAAAATCACATCACAATTAGTAACGTAACACTTACAATGAATTCACAGTTATATCAATACTAATAGGTAAGATTCGTCATAATTCAATACCCTGAGACGGGACCGAATAAAAAGAAAAACGCAACAAAGAGCTAAAAAATCTAGCACTATCAAGTAATCACCGGAAACGTATTCAACGATCTGCATTGCGAATTATAAATTCAAGTATTCACAAACGAAAAGGAATAAAACGAGAGAGAATTAGGGAAGTCGGAGAGGAGGAACATAAGATCCAATACAAGGATGTTGAGAATTGAGATATCTAAACTAGGCGAACCCTACTGCAGCATTCGGAAATGGAAATGAAACGCGGATCTGGAAGCGAAAGAGATTGATCCGGCAATGGAGAGAAACGAAAATGCAAAGCGCGAATGAGAGAGAAAGGGGGCCGAATTACGAAAGTGCACCTTCGTCGTCGCGGTCATCGTCTTTCTTCACAAGCGGCTGAGCCATCACCAATCACCGGTGAATCACTGAGATGAGATCTCTGTTCAAGTTTTTAAATGAATAATCAGTGCTGAAGAAGGAAAATGCTGCTCTCTTTAAACGCACGAGTTGCTAATGCTTTGTACTATTCTAGGATGCAGATCCAGTTACAAAGGGCGATACATTTTTCAGCTTCAAATTAAAATTTAATCACAATTAATTTAAATATTTTATTTTCATTTAAAATTTCTTTACGCTATCTTTCAATATAATCATTCAAAAAATGTGTAAATATTTTTTTATACTATTTAAAGTTCATACTCGATCAGTGTATTTTTGCTAATAATGACTTATTTAATGATAATATTTTTGATAGTTTTGTAAAACAGTAAATGTAATTTATATATTAACAATAAAACTTCTTCGCTTCATAAATAATATTTTGTTTTTAAAACGAGTATCACTTAACTTAAAATATATATTAATTTAGATGCACTTTTCTTTAATTCTACATGTTAGTTATATATATAATGTTAAGATTAATTTATTATGTCAATAATTAAATCGGACTGATCCAATCTTATCTCAAAAGTTATGGAGTTTTGATTAGATTAGATTTGAATTTATAAAATTGACTCTAACAAAATTCTAGGGTGGATAAAGAAATAGATTAACCTGTCCCACAATCACCTACAAGAGGATGGATCTACAAACAAGAATAACTTATCAATAATACGCTTAAAAATTTATGAGAATATTCAATCTTTCAACAAATAATACAAAAGTATAGTGAAAATTATTAAATGTTACAACGATCAAATTATCAAGGACGGATTGAAGAGTTCCAACTAAATATTGTAACAAACATTTTTCACCTTTCTATAAAAGTTCAGAGGAACAAATTCAGATAATGATCTTTTTACGCGAACTGAAATGACAATTTTAAGAGCTCTGTGAATATTCTCTGTAAGTTGTTAGACATTCCTTGAGTGTATAAACTATTAAAGTTTTCATTTGTCATCTAAGACGATAGGCTTGTAATTTCTATTAAACTTATGTTTCTATTGATAGTTTTCAATAGAATAGGGTTTCAATAGAATTAATAAATCGCTCTCCAATAATATTTGTATTCATTTGAGTTGCTCATATATATCCTTAATAAAAATGATTCTTCTTGATCATATATTTTTAGCTTCCTTTACTCTAAACTTTTTGGTCACAAAGAATCAAATATTTTCCAGGCAGGCATCTGTTTGTTACTTCTTATAAATTAATTATTGCAACTTTCAATGAATAAACACGAAAGACACTGTTGATATATATATATATATATATATATATGCATGCACCTGCAACTTCTTGATCTTTTATTATACACAAAATGCAAGTCGAAATTGATCCCCGAAAGATTTACATAGGAGCTTCCTCTAATTGGAAACTTATACAATAGATATATCCTTTCCACTGTGTCCAATGTTGACAACCTATATGTACACGTATCACGGGAGTTATATATATCCTACTCGATCATCAATTAATCACAAAAGGAATGGTATATATCTTGAATTAATTTCTTTCTCTGCAGCAACAACCATGCATGGCCTTGATTAAAAACTTGTGGCTAGATTGATCAGCTAGCTGTTACTAATTTCTTCTTGACATATGTATATATATGCATGCATGCATCAGATTTGTCAGTTAGCTTACCACTTGATGCATACTCTGGAGCCATATACCTGAATTATTTATAGACTAAGAGATTAGACTAAATTGACACTATTTCATTGCTTCAAAGTTGAAATAAACATATAAACAAATTAATGCAAGTATATTTACAGTTTTCTTACCCGAATGTTCCCATTATACGAGTAGAAATAGGTTTTAGTGTAAACTTTGCCAACCCAAAATCTGCAACCTGAATGGATAGAAGAAATTGTTAATCAAGTATCCAGATGATCGAATCAGGGGAAATTCGATATAAATACGTACTTTGGCTTCAAAGTTGTTTTCAAGTAGAATGTTTGCATCCTTTATGTCTCTGTGAAGGATACGAGGGTGAACTAGTTAATGTTCGAGATCATAAAAAGTTATTAATGTTTATTTCATCGTTAATCAACATATTAAAGCAGTGTTATCAGATTTTCCACCTAACTAATGGATCAGTCATGCAACAGATCCGGTTTGATCGACCCGATGCCACCCAACATTTGTATCAAAGAAAAAAAAATGTTTGTAGTGATTATTTGTGAGAAGCTAAGCAGATCACTCACAATCCTCATGTAAATAAGCAAGTCCTTTGGCCGATCCAATCGCAAAATGTGACAGATTTTCATGATAGATACATACATATAAATAAAAGTGGTGCAATTAAGGGTAACTAATTTGAAGAAAGAGCGAAGCATGAAGATGGAATTCAAGGGTGTTGTTAGGCACAAAGTCATAAACCAGCAGCAGTTTTTTGCTTTCAGCTGAGATGCAATATAATAGCCGACAAGTGAGACGAGATGGCGATGATGGACAGGGCTAATAATATCAAGCTCAGCTTGGAATTCTCTGTCGCCTTGCCCCCCAGTGGATTTGAGGCTCTTCACTGCAATTTCTTTAGCATTGGGTAGAACACCTTTGTGCACATATCCGAACCCACCTTGACCGAGCAAGTAGCGTTGGCTATACCCAGCAGTGGCAGCTGAGAGCTCGCCATAAGTGAAGGAGTTTTGGTTGAATCCAAGGGCCTCTAGGGTGTGGAGGTGGCAAAACGGGACCGTGGGAACCCCAGAAAGTACTGCTGCTGCTCCTAGAGGTGGAGGAATATTCACAACGTGCTCACCCTTGTTATTGTTGTACCCATACTCATTTTCACCTCCCCCTCCAGGTCTTTTATAATAGCCATCATCTGCACGCAAGCGTCTTCTAAGTCATCTTTTTTCATCACTTCATTTAACTCAGCTATAGTCCTTTGGTATAGTATTTAAAATTGAGATAGATTTCTCATTCATCATTTACCCATATTTACTTAATAAGAATAATGAATTTTCTATTTGTACATTTAAATAATTAACTCACTTGCTTATTTAAAAGAGTACTGTATATATGTTAGAGTTTATGACATGCATGCAAGCATTTGTCTTTAATTATAATATATATAACTGCATATACCTCCAGGTTAATTAGCGTAGTAACTAACGGAAGGCTGAGATCTCTTCTTCCTTTTAGAACACGCACAGACGGCTACGAGAAGGAAAAGGAGCAAAATCCCAGCTCCAGCTGCAATTCCTATTATAACTGGCGTGCTCAATGAAGGGAGGGCTCCGGATCCATCGGAGGAACCTGATGATGATGACTTGGGTGGAGACAACGGTGGTTCGGAGGCGGAGGCGGGGATTTCTGCTCATTTGATGAATATTATCTTGGGATGGTGGAGGAGATGATGGCGGGGATTGGGATGAAGATGAATCGGGTGAAGGTGGTGTTGGGGAATCCGTATCGGAATTTGAAGCCATTTAGATGTTCTCCAACAAAAGTTATTAACGTTAAAGACCCGGAGAATTAAGCCTGACCCGCTCCCTCAAATGATTAATTAACCTGCTACGTGCCAAACCTGCAAAAATCTAAGTACATACGCATATATCCTGTGTGTGTTGTACATGATGTTTTGATTTTGATATTGAATGCATGGCGTTTTGAAAGAGAATCTTAGTTAGTTACCTGAGAGCTAGCAAAGGACAGGCGGATTCACAAAAGGAAGAGAGAAGCATGATGAATAATTATGCATGGCAATAGGGAACCGAGAAATCGTGTTTCCTTTCCATGTCACCTATCTCCTACAAAGCATGATGAATACTTATAGACGAGTTAAACCAAAACTTGACAGACAATCTTTGATAAGTCGTGCGTTAGCTCTCCATGTTCTGGATTCTCTTTGTCGCAACCAATTCAAATTAATTGTGTCCCGGATGTGCCTGAGGGCACGTGACCCTTAATTTATGCCATTACAAAAGGTTCAAATTAATTCGATAATGGTTCAACGCGAGTATTGGCATGATGATGATGATGATGCACGTACGCATTAGACGATTGTCACTTGTGATATAACTTTGTGTTAACAAACATTAAATTAAGAGTTTAATATTTATGTATTAAAATAATTTTACACAATCATCTAATCATAAATTATATTTTAAATCATTCCATGATAATAGTTAACAAATTTATTATATATAATGAATTATGAGTTGTGATTGAATGAAAGACTATATAAAACATTTTTTACATTACTAATATATGACTATTTTTCTCTTAAATTAATAATATCGATATTTATGGTAAACATTAATATGAGAAAAAGTGTTATCTACTATCATCTAATTACAACTCGTTACCTATGATAAATTTATTAACTTTTAACATAATTATCTTAAAATAATTCAAACAATAATTTATGATTAGATGATAGTATAAGTACATTGATAAATGATTTTTAAAGATGGTTCAATTAGGTTTAATTAATTTTTTGTTTCGATTTGATCCTTTATTATCAAAAATAATTTAATTAGATCCTATAATTTTTAAAAATAATTCAATTAGATTATTTATTTTTAAAAGATTTAATTAGGTCTTCTATTTTTTATTCACCAAAAAAAGGTCTTAAAATAAGCTCACTTTTGTCCTTATTTTTCTTCTATGTTCTCCAAAAAAAATTAAAAATAGGATTAAAATTAGTTTTAAATAGGACTAAGTTGAACATATTTTTTTAAACATAAGAACCTAATTGAATCATTTTTAAAGAAATACATGACCTAGTTGAATCTTTAAATAATAAAATGACTAAATTAAACTTAAAAAACAAATTAAAAACTAAAAAAAATAATTAAACCTTATTCTTATTAGTATGTGGAAAGATTTATTTGTCGGGGCAAACTATGATGGTAATTAAACTTGTATCTCTGGCAGCAAGCGGAGTTGCAGAATCGCACGGATTTTATTTAAATAATAAATAGAGCCAAATTTTCCATCGAATTATGTCTGACATTAATCATGTGCTCTCCTCTAAGAAGCAATCCTGAAAAACCTGGGCAAAGTAAAAAAGAATCTGGAAGTGCTTGTAACATGGTTAGCTGGCTTGGATGTGTACTCCTCATCCTAAAATTTAACCGTTTGATGATTTTCTATGCATCTCAATTTTGCAAAGTACTCGTGATTCCACCAAGGTGACTCGGAATTGACTAGAAGTAGATTCTCCATGAAGCAATTTTCAATTAATGGAGCTTCGCGAGTCGCAATCTTTCAACGTTCAAATTTCAAATTTCTCTTTTGGTGGAGTATATTTTCTGGGATTCTTGTTACTTTGAGGTGTTAATTTTCAGATTTTATTCCTCTAAAGTGCAAGAAATCATAACTATGGATGTTGGATGATTATAATGATGTTGTAGTTAAATCTCATTTTTAATTATAATTCTTCACTTTACTCTATAATAAGCTCACTTGAATTAATACTAAAGAGTGACTTTATCTGATAGCTTAACTCGGTCTTTAAATTAAAAATAGATTAATAAGCAACTACGTGTATCCTTTCTTCTCCAAGGAACTTCACTTTGGGGTAAAAGTTGCTCTAAATTGTTGGAAGGGATCAGCAACGTTTTCAGTAGTTGCTGAAAAAGGTGTGATCTTAGGTATTCTTAATCAACAAATTGTTTTTCAAGGTGCTTAGGTATTCATAAAGGAAACAAGTACGCATAGTTTGACAATGATTTTAATGATAAAGTATTTATTTTGTACTGTTAGAAGTCAATAATTTTCCATCCTGGATAAAACGAGACCCCATAACGACAATTGAGCACTAGAGGTGTATACCAAAGAACCAATAGAACAAAATTAAGTGAAATGACCAAAATTTAAATTAATACCAATCGTCAACCATACGTTTTCTGAATTGAGTAGCAAAGAGGGTTTCTAAAATTCCCGGTGTTAGACGGAATATTCCAGTGTCATTATAAGTGAATTGTAGCCCGTTATTGTCGGTCTAGTGGTGGAAATTGAGGTAAATGCTGTGAGGACTTAGATCAATCCTCACTGCTGCTACGTACACACAAAAAATCAGTACCATCACTTTTATGGTGTAAGATTAGAAATTTGTCCTCTTTTCATATTAGAATCTCCAAACGACTACAATTAACAAAAGGAAAAAGGTGCATTTTCTCACTTAAGAGTGTAGACCACCAAAATTAGTACTATAACGTGAAGTCATCTGTAAAAACGACAACCAGCTCTGCTGTTGAATACCCGATATAGTTAAAGACCCCTTAAATAATGTTAATTAGCAACTAAAACCAAACGCACGCATAAAAAGTTATTATTTTGAGTATCAACAGACAGCTATATTCTTAATAAAATCATTCCAATGTCAGTATACTACGAAATCGAAGTACAGGTTTGCGTCTTAACTATCCGCTCGCTCAAGCTAAGCACCTCAAAATTTAAGTAAGCCAATAGCCCTACAACTTAGAAGTCTAATATATGTATATTTCCATCCACTTATCTGCAGCTCCTCTTAATATTGGGATAAACATTATCTTACGTTGCATGATTCGGGAAATTGAATGTCCCGTAGTTGCCAACTTGAAGTTAGTCCTACCCAACACTTTAGCTTGAATGAATTGACTGAATCAAATATGACCATAAAAGATTAATAAAGCAAGAACCTACTGGACAACAGCAATTAGTCATAGCTGTTTCTATTAGGAGTGTTCATTGATTTGGATTGATTTTTAGAAAAAAGAGTCATCCGATTATATCATACAAGAAAATTGCGATTCAGTTGAATTGATTAAAATACAATATATCAAATTCAATTCAAATGCAATCCAATCTGATTATTAACAGTTTGAAATTTGAATTAGATATATATATTAAACATGCAGTATATTAAATAAATCCAAAAGTATACAGTAATCATATTAAAGATTAATTTAAAGCATCAACTATCATATCTAATTATCAATATTAGTCAAACTAGACTTAAAACTTCCTAAAAGAAGCAAAAAATAAAACATATATAATCCTAACAAGACAATAGAGATAATGAAATTATGAAGAAAAAAAAATTAGTATAGTAATTTTATAATTTCTACTTATACATGTGTAGGTTGTATATGGTAATTTCAAAATTATACATATAAGTTTGGTTTAGATCAGATTTGATGGAGTTTCAAAAGTCAGATCTCAAGTCCAAGCAAGCATTTAATGCGTCCAGAAAATAGATAAGCTACTCAGAAAACAGATCTAATGGAAAAATTCCTTTGCTACATTGAGTTGACTCTTCTCAAGAGCATGTAACCATGCATAATTCTGAAGAAAAAAACAAGCACAACGCATGGGAGCAAAATGCAGTACAGCGCTAACTTACCTATTTATTCGTTTCTAGTTTATACTAGCATCACATATCCTGCTTGACCAAAACTCAAATCCATTAAATAGACAGACTTTTTGGTAGAACGGAGAGCTGAGGACAATTTTGTTAAAAAGAGGCGTGGTGATTGATAGGGACGTGGTATTATGGGATGCCTAAGTCTCACATAAAGAAATGAGGAATGCTCAGTGGACTGGTAGAGTACTAAAGTGGCTTGGGTCTCCCCCCTAAACAACTAGCTATTAAGGGAGGGTTCTCCAAGAAAGTTTTGCCACCAACACAAACTTCTCTTCCATAATAAGAGTAGAAATATTCCATAAATACATCTTTTTTTTAATGATATGTTTTATTTCTTGTCCATTTGCCTAATTTCTTTTCCATGTTCCTTTATGTTTTAAAAGAAAAGCCCTGAATAAATTATGATTTATTCAGCTAAGGACATCTTATGGACATACGATGGTGACTTCAAGTAACAGAAAGTAAACAAAAGTCAGAATGCATACTCACATTGTCAAGGAGATGGCAGGCTATCATTAAGTAAGAACCCGTGAACTTTTTATATCTGTACTCTTAACATTACTTTATCCCAACAGAAGAAAGGCTTTCCTGGCTGGATGGCTGAACTGAATTTCCCACAGTGGCTGCAGGTGCTAAATGGTTTGGAAGAGTAGTAGCTATACTACCCACAGGCCCTGAAATTGGTGGCCTTTGGAGATTCATGATGATTTGAGGTCTTGGGACCGAATTTGCAAAATTCATAGGAATTCTATTGATTGGTAAGTTTGGTGGTACACCACTAGATGAGGAAGCAGGTACACCAAGCCGGGATGCAATTAGCAAAGCACGCTCATGGTAAAGCTTCTGCCTTGACTGGACCAAATAGTCTCTTACCCTCATCACAACATTCTCCATATCATGGAAAAAGGTCAACTTGGTTTCCAGTTTATGCAACTGCAAGTTGAAGGATTTTACCAACAAAGACAAAGGAATAGAAAATACAAATACCACACAACTTATCCAGGCATTTCAGTTACCTGCTTTTCTATCAACAAAGAAGCAAGTTGTCTAATTTGATCTTCTTCCTGATCAGCTAGAATTTTTGCCTTTACTGCTGCCACAGCAAGCGTAGAAGCTGCAACCTGTTTCAATTTCTCAAAATTATTGTCATGCTTTGCCTTCTTACCATTACCTTTCACTTTTGCGCCATTTTCTGTGTGATCTGCAACTGCCCCTGGATTAGAATTTCATTCATTTTTGTGAACATAAATTGTATTGTGACAATAACTACTTAATTGCTGAGTTAAATCATCATTGCTCTATTATGTCCCTTCGTACACTTTTAATGAATAATGATTTCTTTTGTGTGTGAGTGTGTGAAAGAGAGAGAGAGAGAGAGAGAGAGAGAGAGAGAGACCTGAGCTATATCCATTTTCAGCCCCAGAATTTGATTTAACTGGATGTGGAAGTTCATTCTTATCCAAAGGCATAGATGAAGACATCATATCTACATCCTTTTATGTCACGATATGTTGGGATGAAATTGATGAAACTTGTGGCTGAGATCCGTTTTTTGACAAGGAATTAGAAACCAAATCAACATCCATTGCTGAATTTGTTGAATCCAGAGACTCAACAACTGGATTTGTAGACAGAAGTTTTTTAGGCCTGCTCTTATCTGAGGACATAGAATCAGACATCACATCAACATTGTTTGGTGTCTCAATAGGCTGCAGATGCATTTCTGCTAGATTGGATTTAATTGACAGTTGAAGTTTATTTTCAGCAGGAAGAGCATCAGACATGTGTCCATCCTTTAGTTCTTCAATTGGCTGGCAGCTCTCTTTCAGTGAAGTTGCCTCTACTAACTCAACTGGGTGGAACTTTTTCCTCAGGTGTAGAACAATCTGAATCATGCACAGCACTTGGTGCTTGATCACTGGGTAACTTTAAATTGCCAGGATTATTACAATTATCATGTGCAACCTCCTCATCATCAATCATTGCTTGCTACTTTGAAACAATTGATTTTTCCAAGACTCTTATCATCTTGAGAAGCCAACTGTCTGTTAACTTCTAAAGCATGGTCTTTATGTTTCTTGTCATTGTGACCATTTGATAAAGCATTATCATCTAACATGGATTTGTCCTGGTTTCCCTCCCTCTTAGAATCCCTATGATCCATGCATACACAACATTAAAAGTCCCTCATCAACAACAATTGTACAAATTATGTAATTGTCAAAAATGCAAGAACTCAACATAATATCACATACCTTTCAGATCTAATTGGTTCCTTATCAATGGGTGGATCTTCCAGAAGAAAGCAATGCCTTGCAGAAAGCACAGTGCCAGGATAGTTTACAGACATGGATTTTAAGGAGCTATGAGCAAAAGCAACAGCTACTTAGAACCCACCAAGCGTGCAAGGAAAACTGTCTGTAGAAAGAAATGCAATGTTAATCAACTAGAGGAATTGCATATAATGGAAACAATGGATACTACACAAAATGATGCAAGGAATTAAAGGAGGGGAAATTGTACTTGTACATAATGAAGTAATAAACAAGATAATTTAAAAGCATAATAAACACTAGAAATTTTGTAAATCTTGTCATCAATGAGCAACCTGTATAACGAAGCACACAAATAAGAGGGTCGGCTGTGCACGGAGGGAATAGCACCCAACTGTTACAGCAAAGTTTAATAATAGCTTAAGATTCTAATTCTGAAGAAAGAACATTGCCATTGTTATGGTTGACAAGTATGCCCCCATTTAATCATAATTAATACTGAAATTTTCTAAAGAGCATAACATTAAAAACCACAAAACCATCACCATGTACAAGAGTGTGTCTCAAACATCAGTTTGGAATAAATCCATTTCAAACTAGGAAGCACGGATACATAATATGATACAGTACAATACCATACAGACACGGGAAATTTTTTAAAAATCAAGATACGAGCCAAGATATATTAACGAAGATTATATATAACATAAATGCACAATATTGTATTGAGGCATTATCATTACTAATTGCTCATGAATACATAAACATATACAATAGTCAATTAATGATGATCACATTTACCAAGAATATACTTGTGATCAAAACAAGTAAGCATAGTTACATATTTTTCTCCCACTCATATCAAAATATATTTTTTCTATAGTAATTTATAAACTCTTGGAATTTTGGGCTGAAGAACCTAACTCAAGGTGAAGGTTGTCCAAGCTTTATAAGCACTGCTTAGGTCATATCTCTAGGCAATGTTAGATTAAACACACCCTCTCGAGGCTGCAATTAAGGAATCCCAAAGAGGACACAATTAAGACAGGCTAGGGATGACCACAATTAACAAGGGCTAAGGGCAATTCAAATGCCTTTTCAACATAAATATGTAAAAAAATATATACAATTTCCTCACCCAAGTTAAAGTGTCACAAAATACATTTTTGGAGTATATGAGCTTCATAGATTTCAAACCATCCATTTTTGTTTTTAAAGGAAAAAAAAACTCAAAATTATAGTTGGACACTTGTTGCCATACCCCAAAAGAAAGAAAAAAAAGAAGATAAAAGTACGGATATTAAAGAACTGACATATTCTACGTTTCTACTTACCAATGCCATGACAGGATTACCAACTTCAGCAAATGATGATGGCCCATTGGGTCCAGGAGAATAACCAACAGATGTAAATGCTTCCTCAAGAGCATTTAGAGCAAAGTCGTTGCTTTCTTCCTTACCAAATTTTAATTTGACATCATCTTCTGATTTAGAAGTTTGCTCACAAGTTTTCTCATCATCAACATTGCCTGGCTTTGGAGTCTCCTGATTAACTTTCACATTATTCACATCATCAGCTTTAGCAGTTTCATTTTGTAGAGTTAGAACATGATCATGGTCTTCAGTGGTATCACTAATCTTATTCTCATCAAATTCTAAAGCATCTTTGTGGACAGATGAATCATTGTTAGAAGTAGCTGGATCTATATTTTCTTTGCAACTTACATCAACATCATCACCGCAATCAACAAAGGCATCCTCAATTGGCATTTGAACAAAGTGTAATGTGCATTGAGCTTTAGATTTCGTTGCAACATGTTCTGCAATTTCATTCCAATTTTCTTTATATAGTTCTAGTGCTTCAAAGAACAAGAGGGTCTCCTGATCAGTCCACTTTCCATCACTAAACCCTGGAACTTCTGCTGGCTCCATGAGTATAAAATCAAAAGAAGACATGCCAGAGCCAAATTTTCCATTACTGAAGCAATCAGTACATAGATCAACATCTGCCTGTCAGACACATCATTCAACTGAGTAGGATATTAAATAATCATAACTCTAGTCTTCCCACAAAACATGAGAAATAGACAATAGTTTAACAAATGGTTAAATAGTTGACCAGATTGTTGCTAACTGAATGACAGACAGACAGACAGCAAAATCAATCAACACAAAAAATAAACAACGGCCACTGAACCAACAAAATCAATCAACAGATAGAATGACCATCAGCAGACAATTACACTCTCTAGATGATGCATTTTTTTAAAATTTGGAAAGGTTAATGAATTTTCTGAGCGATCAAAACTGATGGAGTATTTAAAAATTAAACTCTGCATATGCTACATGCTAGAAAGATTTAATTCAATTCACAAAAAATATTGTAAACTGATTCTGTTTCCTCTACTTCTTTTGGAGAGAGATTATAAAACAGAAGTTACTGAATAAAAATGTTAGAAGAAAAATTAGGGCCATTTTGTTTAAGATTAAAAAAGAAGTGGTTCTGATATAAAATAATCTAGTAATTATTATTTAGAGATTAAAAAAAAAAATCCAGTGTATGTGTGTGTTTGATCAAATTTTAAATTCTTTTCAGCTTCTGATTATTTTCAAAAGCTGAAAAATAAAAGAAATGGTAATTTTAAAATAAATAAAAAAAGAGTAAATCTTTACAAATAAAACTGTAACAAACAGGCTCTTAATCCCTTGATAAAGAAGGGACGCTACCACTACACAGACCAATGTAAATATTCTACGACTTTTACAAGATTATCAAGCTTGGGAAACACATTTGAGTTGTAGATTAAATCAGAACTTAAATATCTTGAAGATTAAGCCAGCATAAATGTCTTCAACATATTACTAAGCTATGCAATTACATCTAAATTATAGGCAAGAACCTGCTTCTGGCAATGGTAGCGTTTGCGAGAACAGTCAGCAGAACAAGAGTTGCAATGGTACTCAACTGCTGGCCATTCTTCATGTTTCACTAACTTTTCGGCAACTGTAGTCTCTGGAAACAAACCAGAGGTCATAATTGGAGTCATTAGGCTAGTCTTCTGAGCAATTGGTGGGAATTGCTGACTTTCAAAGCGATACAATTTTTTAAGCAAGGAATTATTTTCTGCTACCTGTCATCATCAGTGCTGGCCACAGCAGAACCCGTAGAAAGTAATGGGTGGAAATTAATTAAACCCCAATAACCCAGAAACTCCAATACCTCTTGCCCAGAATCCAAGTCTCCAACATTAATCCCTGACAAATCTTTCAATTCAATCTATGCATTTGGATTTGTGTGAAACCTCTTCATAATATAATTCCGCATCTCCATGTATGTATCAGGAGTCTGATTTTCAGTTTTGCCATTAAAGAAAGAAGGCAATGTATGCTTCTCAATTGGATGGATATTCATCCATGAAAACCAACCTGAAATCAATTGCAGGGGCAAAATGATTAATTTAATAATAATTTTTTTGACCGTCAGATTAAAATTCAAATCTGCTTACAACAATTAAATATTGAATAGTTGGAAAACCAACAACTTCAAAAATTTAACCATCTTTCAAGATTTTTGGGAGATTCAACAAGACACTTAGGTTGCAAGCATTTGCATAATGGCATTCCTAATATATTGTTGGACATGTTGGACAACGGAAGCATTGTACTTACAAGTTACAACTAAAATCCAAAAGCAAATGCAATTGCTACATCTAATATTCCCTTCTTTATGTTTTGCAGCATATTTTACTCCCAGTAGTAAGGTGATTATTTTTTTTTTTTAGAAGCTAGTAAGGATGATGATCAGCTGTGGTGTTTCTTCTTTTTAATCCTAAGAAAGTTTGGATAAAAAATAAATAAATACAAATACTCCGTCAGGGAAGAACAAAAAAGTTGTTTCTAGTCTTCCTTGCAATTATTCACTAACAGAAAAAGATCAATTTAGCTCGACAAGGCTATCCAAGTCAAAATCTCAATACAAAGATTCCAACATCACTAACCTTCTCGTTAAGGTATTGTTATTAAGGCGGGAAAAACAATACGAAAAAGATAATTCACCACGGAACCTAAAAAAAACTACGTCAAGGTGTTACATTATCAACAATTATACCTTAAACTTCATAATTAAGATTTAAGAATGACCACGCAAAATCCCCCACAGAGACCTTTTTCTTCAGCCAATACTACTCTAAATTAGTAGAGGGAGAGGAACCATAATTTGACAAACTGTATCACTCAGCAGTTCAGACAAGTTCAGCTCAATCACTCCTTCGCAGAACACCAAGTAAACAAAAAGCATATTAAAGAAAACCATGTATATTTGCACGAATACAAAAACTAGGGTTCCAGAATAGACGCAAAGTCTCACCGCAATGATTGGGAACCACGTGAGCATTGGAATCACGTGATCCAACAGCTTCAAATTGAGCTTCAATCGCAGCTTCCATAGCCTCCCACTCGCTCTGCTTTCTGAGTTGCTCGGCCAGGGCCGCGGAATCCGGCCCGCGTTCGGAGTGTTTCACGGCGGCCGAAGAGGAAGCAGGAGCGGCGCCGGACGCGGTGACGGTAGGGATTTGACGAGCCCTAGTCAATGGACCATTGTGGAAAGGAGGAGTGTGTGGAGGCAAAGCCTTGTCGCAGGTAATGCGTTTGGAAGGTGTGGACGAATAAGTCGAGGCATTGAGAGCGTTGGCTTTCCGCTGCGGAGTGACGACACGGTGCCTCGAGGAAGCCGGTTCCGGTGCCGGCGAAACAGCGGCGTTGGACAGTGGAAAAGCGCGCTTATCCTCCATGGCTCAGTGTAAACGTGCTTCGTTTCCGCAGATAAACGTCAAGTCATCGCGAATTGCAACGATTTGCAGATTAACGTGCTTCGTTTCGTTCTTCATCGCTCTGGGCAGTGATAAGTAAGTGGAAAGGAAAATAATTAGTGTTTTTTATGCAAAGTGTGGCGCTGGTGTATCTTATTAAGCTGCACCCTTCTTCCTGACTGGTTGACCGTTGACTTAACTCTTGCTGTTGTGTTTATGTCCTTCACTATGGGGGGAATCCACCATGGGTTTGATGTTCAACACTTTTCCATGGCAAAAAAAAAATAATACAAATTAATAAATTGATTTGAAATTTGGGACATTTTTGAAATTAATTTGAAAAATGGGGTACTCAAATATGATAAATGCGCGTGTCTTCGTCTGTCACTAATTCGGTCACTAACATTTTTACATAATATTGGAATTTTTAAAAATCTGTCGCTAATTCGGTCTCTAATTCAGTCGCTAACACTTTTTTACAGAATATTGTGTTTTTTTTTAAATGTGTTGCGACCACAATATTGTGATTTTTTTATTTTTTTTAAACTGAAATCATTTAAAAATTTACAGTATAATTTTAGTAAATAAATATACTAAAAAAATTACTTAATTTGGGGTAATTTTTTTATTAACTTTGTTATTTTTATAACTGAATTCCATAAAAATGGTATTTATTTTAATTTTACAAAACATTAATTTTCATGAAAATAACTTGTGTCTTGTGTCTAGATACACTTTTTGAGTTTTTGATTTTGATTCAATTTTTTTTTTAAGATTTGAGTCAAAATTCAATTTAATCTGTTCAAATTCATTACTGTATATAATTTTTAATTCACCCATAATTGTTTAAGTTGATGTTTTTATTTTTACATCTTAATGTCTGCAAAAAAATTAGCCCAAATTAGGTGTACGATATGTCCTTCAAATAGTCATAACTTTTGATAGAAATGTCCGATGGAGGTGTACGATATGTCAAAACGCTCGAAATTTAGAGAAGTAATTAAAAAAATAAAAAATAACATTAAATTACTAATTAAATAATTAAAAAGTAGACAAAAATGAAATTTTTGGATAATTGAATCTTAAATCCTAATTTTGAAGCACTTAGAAACGTTTTTTGGAAGAAAAAAAAATTGTTGATTAAATCCCTTTTTGGAATTTTCCCAGACCTTCTCCTCTCAATTTCAAGCGTTTTGCCACCAGTTTCGCCTCAATCAGACATTCCAGTCAAAAGTTATGACCGTTCGAAGTTTTATGTACACTGCACCTCAAAATGACACGTGTCACAACAAGGTGAAACACGCCTAAATTGGACGTGTTTGAGTGCTCCATTTTTCAAATTTGTTTCAAAAATGCCTCAAATTTCAAATTAATTTATTAATTTGTATTTTTTTTTGCCCTTTTCCATTTTATTTTTGTCTTAAATAATTTTTTTATATCTATAATTCATTTTGATGATTTTATTATTTAAATTTGACCTTTTAATTTTATTATATGAAACTTTTTTATATTTAATTTTAGTATATGCCAGAGTCCATTAAATAATGACAACACCACTTTGTGAAAGTCATATTAAAAAAAAAGTTAAGAGTTTTATTGCAAAATCATGTTAACATATCTCCTAATTGTGCAATCAGATTTTATTGGAAGGGTTGTAATTATAAGAGGAAAAAGTCACTGCCACGCCATCTTTCCTTTGGTAACTTGCCTTGTATGTATCTTATATTAATATAGTTATTTTTGTTGATGAAAAAAAATTGTGTGATCAATATTACATACTGTGGCGGAACTAGGGGGGCTAGGGTGGGTCACCGCCCCCCTTAAAAAAATTAATTAAAAAAAATGAAAATGAAAGAAAAAAAAAGGAAAGAAAAAATATTAAAAAAAAGTAAAAGGGGAAAGAAAAAAAATATAAAGAAAATGTAGTAAAAAAAAGAAAAAAAATATGAAAACAATAAAAAGGAAAGAAAATGTAATAAAAATAAAATGGGAGAGAGAGATAACAGAAAAGAAAAAAAGGAAAGAAAGATGATAAAACAGAAAAAAAAATAATAAAAAGGAAAAGAATAAAGAGGGAGAGGGAGAAATAACACTATAAAATGGAGGGATATGGACACAAAGGAAATACAAATCCCAAGAGAATAGAAGAAGTCAAAAAAGTTGTTTCATTTGGTAAACTAGTGAAAGAGAAGAGTTTCAGGTATCCCTTCATTCCTTTCTTTTTCCCTATTTTTCTCTTTTTTCTTCTTGGTGTTATTCTTCTAAAATAAAATAAACTACTATTTACATTTGAAGATGAAGTTACAACATTTTGAGCTTGACATTCCTAAACATCCAGATTTGATTAATTTATTAAGTACATCTGAATTATGTCAAGGGCTAACAAGAACTGGAAAGTCCATCATTTATCCTCTTATTGATAGAATGATTAGACTTGTACTTACTCTTCCAGTTTCTACAGCAACTATTGAAAGATTTTTCTCAGTTATGAAGATAATCAATACCAGACTTTGAAATAGAATGGAAGACCAATTTCTTAATGATTCTTTGATTACATACATTGAAAAAGAAATTGTTTTGAGTTTTAGTACAGATTCAATTATAGATGATTTTAACAATATGAAAACACATAGAGTAGAGAGTCGTGAAGTGATTTTAATTTCTGTAATAGTTTTTTTTATATTAGATTTGTATTGTCTTCGGAGTACTTTTATTTATGATATAATTTTTTTATGCTCGTCTCCTCTCAATAAAATTTCTGACTCCGCCACTGATTATATATCATTAAAAAATTTATCAACTTAATTTTAGAAGCTAAAGGTAACTATTACAATTATAAATTCACTATAACATTAAAAAAAATTGAAATTATAATGCAACCCGAAACATTTTTCATTGCTATAATAGTCTTGAATAATTTTTGTCAAATCTACATTTTATTTTTCATTTATCTTCATTACTATAAGACTTTCATTTATTTACATTAATAGAATACTCACATCTTATTTTGTTTTTTATAAATTATTTATACAAGCACAAACACAAGTATTCCAACTAGTTATATTATATATATAGTTCCAAAAAAAAAAGGTAAATATACCATTTCTCCGTATTATTCATTGGATGCATAGCACACAAACTTTATTATATAAGTCACATTATTGATTGAGATTGCATTCACTTTAACTATTCATCATAAGTAGAGAGATTTGGCCTAGGCTCAAAATCCTTTGCAAATTTTGGTTCTCCCTTAGCATCAATGTTGTCATTGCCATAAGCTGAAATATTAGGTCTTGGTTCAAAATCTTCCACGACTTTCTTTTTTTCCTTTGTATCAACGTCATCATCACCATAAGCTGAAATATTAGGTCTTGGTTCAAAATCTTCCACAACTTTCTTTTTTTCCTTTGTATCAACATCATCATCACCATAAGCTGAAATATTAGGTCTTGGTTCAAAATCTTTCATGACTTTCTTCTTTTCCTTTGTATCAACGTCATCATCACCATAAGCTGAAATATTGGGTCTTGGTTCAAAATCTTCCACAACTTTCTTTTTTTCCTTTGTATCAACGTCATCATCACCATAAGCTGAAATATTAGGTCTTGGTTCAAAATCTTTCATGACTTTCTTCTTTTCCTTTGTATCAACGTCATCATCACCATAAGCTGAAATATTGGGTCTTGGTTCAAAGTCTTTTACAACTTTCTTTTCTTTCTTAGCATAAATGTCATCATTTTTGTAAATTGAAACACTTGATATAGGTTCAAAATCTTCCACTATGGTGGTGTGAGTATTCTTAACAAGAGACTTTTCACAATCATGTTTAGAACCTTCAAGAATTTGCCCCTTAGTTTTGAGAATCTTTTCAGATTGGATCTCAAAGTTTTGGTTGATAAGACCTTTAATTTCTTTCGGCATGTGATGATCTTTCGTGTTCATTTCCCAATATTTTCCTCCATCTTTTCTTGATTCTACAATCACTACAAACTTTTTTAACAAATATGAAAAGAAAAAAAAAATAAAAGAAATTATTACTTGAGTACAATTTATATTATGTTACTATCTTAATAAATAAATAAATAAAATTTGTGCCACTTTCCTTACTAAAAAACACATATTACTATTTAAATTCCAATTTAAGGAAGCATATAACATGATAATTAAGAGTGAAATAAAATAGGTCAGGTTATACAAAAAATTATTTAATTAAATAGATTTGGCCTATCTAAAAAATTCAAGGTCTCTAAATCCTATTTGTTATCACTTTTTTTAGGTCTAAGTCTTGCCTTTAAAAAACTTGACTTGTCAAGTTAGCTTACTTAAAGACTTAAATATTTCACATAAGAGTTTTTAAATAGGTATGTCATATATCCAAATAGATTAATCAATTAACGTGGCAATATGAAAAAATTCTATGTCAAACAAATTAAACTAAAAAATTATGAAAACTAAAATCACTACTATTTAAGGCATGGAACGGGGACGAAATATATGATATAAATTTATTTTTAAGGTCTAACATGATCTTTGTGGTAATTTTTTTAAAAATATATTTTTGCAATAAGGCCTTTAAATAGGTATAGTTTTTTTAAAAAAAAATAATATTATTTTATCTTTTAATAAGTTTGTAGATTTAACTTTGTATGTATGTCAACATGTTTAATATTTACAAATGAAAAAAATATATAATTTTAATATATTAAAAAGATTAATAAATAATAATACTAACAAAATTTAATATTTATATTTCTTAAATAAGACAACCTAATAGGACTAAAAGATTCTTTAAATAATCTAAAATCTAACTTTTTAACTAAATATTTTTTTCATAAAAAACTTGATCTAATTTTTATCTTAAAATAGTCTGGTCTAGCTTAGCCTAAGATAAGTTAGACTCCAATCCGCATCATAGGGCCTGATCTATTTGTACCTAATGATAATTTCAAAATTTAATCCAATATATTACAAATGTAGATCACAATATTCCAATAAAAAGAATGTACAAAAAAAAAATCCAATAAATAGAGGTAAAATAAATAAATATTTGCGTGTATAAATTTCTGTTAACAATCTCTAAATAGTGGTTCAGTGATAAATTATAAGAAAGGCGAAAACATAGTCCAGGACTTTCCTAAAAAAAGAATTAAGTATAATTTAAGAGAAGGATACTTTTTTTAATATAGTTCTATGTATTGGTGGTTAAAATTAATTGAAAATTATGAAATTGAAAAAATCTTAAATAATGTAAGACCTAAAAATTTTGTAATTTTCAATAAATTTTAACCAATAAAAAAAATAGTTGCATAAAAGTGTGTTACTATCCTTTCTCATAATTTCAATATATAAATTTTGTATACCAAAGGTATAGGTAAGGAAAAAATATTAAAAATAACTTTGGGACAGCATGAAATTAAATCAGTGTAATAGAGAATAAACAAAATAATTCTGATTTTTTTTCACGTTTAATTTTTCACATTCATCTTACATTTATATTCTTTTTATTTCGTATCATACCATTTATTATATTTTCTACGTTCCTTTTTTTTCTTTCAATTTCTCTCTTATTCCTTGAAGTGTATTCAATCGCGTATGTGTGAAAATATTATTTTTCTAACAAAAGATATTAATGTATGATATATAGGCGGCGGTAAAAAGATTTGGATCCTTTTCTGATTTTCCGTAACAGGACATGATCGTTTTCTTTTCTTTTTTTTTTAAGCAATATATGATCGTGTTAAAGAAAAAAGACACAAGAAAAGAAAAATATAACCAATAAATCGTACCATTGGTCATAATATAATCATTTTTATGTGCTTTTTTTTTTCTCTCTCCAAGTAAACCATCTTATTACAAGAGAATCTGCCTATATTTTTTTTTTAATTTGCCTATATATTTTAACATCTGTCAAACATTCACACCCAATTCATTTTCAGTAACTAAGAGGATTCAGGTACCTTACACGGGAGCTTTTAGATGAGCTTAAAATTAAAATAAAATCACAACAAGTATTAAAATATAAATGTGAGTTAAAGTTTCACATTAAATAAAAATAAAAAAGTTAAACATCATATAAATGAGGAGAAGATCCATAAACCTGAACCTTAAGATTTTTAGTTAAGACGTAATGTCTAATTCATTTATATGATTATTCATATATAAATTTTCTCGATATTTACTCCATCGGTGTTCCAATAACAAGCAATCAATTAATGGTAAGGCATGAGATAACTATGAACTAATTGAACCAACGAAAACATACCAGGAAGAGAAGAGGAAGCAAAGCAAGAGCAGGTCTCATTTTTAGAATCAAATAAAAGCCTCACTTTCGCTGACTATGGACTTGCATGGATGACTCTGTAACCTCTCCCTATTTATAGCCAGATACCAAACGTCTAGAAGAGATACATATAGCTTATCATGTGCAGTGTTTGGAAAACTAATGAAGCACGTTAAATTATTTCCATATTCCTGGGTTAGAAATTAGTAATTCCCCACGTTTTACACTCCTTATTTTTTCAGTGGGGTGAGAATTGCGATGTTTATTTGCTTTTGTAGTTTGTCCGATTTACCTTGCCGAATATATATGCTTAGATACTTAACAATTTTCTTCAAAAAGGAAGTCAAAAATAATGTTCTTCAAAAGAAGATACGTATTCAATAATGAGTCTAATGAACAATCGCATGAATTAAGTGAAATAAATTGAAAAAAATAAAATTATCATTTCATTGTTTAAATGTTTTATTATGAATAAAAAAACTAATTAAATCTCACAAACAATAATATATACACACATAAAACAATAATAACAACTCATTGATTATATATTTATAACTATTCAATTTTCATATAATTTAACACAAACAATCGAGCTTTTAGTAAAAAAAAAATATATATATATATATATATATATATATATATATATATATATATATATAAGTTTTAAGCTGCTACATATAATCTTAAATTTATAGTAGAATATGATATACATGAGTATTATAAATTTTCTGATATAATGTTTAATTACTACGGATATAAAAAAATTATATTAAAATATTATGAGCATTATTAACATCATTAGACAGAACAAACACACATTTGACAACAAGAGTGGGGGAAATAATGAAATCTAAGTGGACCTTCATGTGATTAGATTACAAAGATAATACGTGGCTCGTGTGAAATTAAATTTAAAATATTAACAATATTATATACATAAAATGATAATGTATATATTTATAATTATTCAATTTTAATATAATTTAAAATAAACAATTAATTTAGATAATATATAGTTATATATATAATTCAACAGTTAGGTAGTGCTTGGCCAAGTTTTTTTCTAACTTGTGTTCTCCTTAAAGCTTTTTTATGCATTTGCTCCTTAAAGTTAGAAGCTGGCCAAACATCTTTTATATTGATAAAAAAATATATGTTCATTACTGATGGTATACAAATTAAAGTAAATAATCTATACACAAATACCATTTTTTTTACCTAATTACAAATTGATAGGAAAGGTTACCACTGCATACCAATCTAATATATCTCGAGCCTTGCACGGTTACTACACTAAGTTTATTTTTACAGAGGTTACTACACTGATTAATAACAATAAGAAATGACAATATAATAGAGTTTTAAGGATATATAAATATATCTCTTATAAAACAGGATATATAAATATAAATCGGATTAGGTAGTCATCGGATCCAAGTGGGCCATATATACTCTCTTTTTATTAGGGGCCCATATATACTATAACTAGACATATTATTGATAGTAATTCCTCTAAAAAAAGATATTGATAGTAATTATTAATTGTGAGGGGTTTAAGAATTTCATTTCATTTTATTTTTTCAGTTTTTCTACTTCTGGTAACCCCACGAGTTCACAACGACCATGGAGCAACAGGAAGCATTGATTCTTCAAGTATGACTTATGATCACATGAGTTAACTCCAAAAAAATCAATGCTAAAATCACCTACAAAACTGTATATATGTTTCATCCTTTAAAAAAATACTCTTATGAAACAGTTTTTTTTATATTTTATTATTATTTTTAACAGAAAAAAAATCAAAAACAGAAAATAAACAAGCCGTTAATCCAAATTTACTTTAACTTCAATTTTTGCCAGTAGTTGCATTAATTAATTGGAATAGTTGCATTAATTAATTGGAATAATCTATTTAGCAAAAAAAACATGTTCAATTTTTTCCTGAGTCATTCACTTAACTAATTTATTGATTAATATCTTCAAAAAATGATTAATTATTTCATTCTCAAGTACGAAGCCTTCTTAGGTTTAAGTCTAGATAAATTCATAGAAAGTTGACGCTCACAAGCAAATAATACACCTCATCTACGTAATTTTTATGGCCACATTAAGGCTTGTAAAATTGTAACACCAAATGGTAATTTGATGTTGGAGTTATCAATTAACTTATATTCTCTCATATTTATGTGTAAACTTTATACACAGCAAATAATTAGGCCACTATAAAAAAAATAGAGACAACCTACTCATATATTATTACGCATCCTTTTCTTAACTTTTGTAATAATACCAAAATCTTTCAATACTTTAATTGATGATAATGTTAATTGTCTCCATATAGTGTCATGCAGAATCTACCACCAAAACCTCCCACTGTTATCACGATTTACGAAATCCGCCAATGACTTGACATTAAGCCATTAAATACAGATTAGTACTAATAATGTTGCGCATTATTTACAACTACTACGCTGATTGAATCTGCTGCCGACTATCCATAATTGATCTCCCCCCAGCCACAGGTTTTCAGCAAGTAAAATCTTTATATTATGCTATCTATAGAAACAAAAAGAAAATTTGTTTATGCCTATTTGGTGGAGGAATGACGTGCATATGGTATTAAACTATTAATCAGTTTGAAAATTATTTGTTAGATATTATTAGGATAGACAGGAACCAAGTGGATTCTCTATTTGAACACTTTTAAGTTTTAACCCACCGGTTTATTATTGCCTTGCTCGGTTCAAGTTGAACTAAAGTGGTAATTGGAAAAAGGATTCAATATAAACAAAGGACAAATGAACATGGGCATAAATTTTATGTCTTGGATCCTCTTTATTTATCTACTAGCTAGTAATCCTGGTATATTAAATGTTTAATTCTTGTAACACTGTCTCTTTGTCGGTTAATTTATTTAATTAAGAAGCAAGCAGCAACAATTTGTAAACTATAAAATTTTATTTTGTTCTTTCCTAATTTCTTAATTTGTTGCAGTGTTCCTATGGAAACCGAGCCAGGGAATTCGCTGGAACAGAAAACAAATACTTGGAACTTGCACTTGAAGATGTGCACAACAACTCCTTTAGCAATATACAAGATATATATTCTGGTCTGACTGAAGTGCAAGCCATGCATCAGCCAAAAAAACTAGAAACTGAGCGCACACACATGCTCATATGGACCACAACCATATAGACCCTTCCTCTGATGGTGTTTTTCACTTTCGAAAATTAGATATGTGTTTGAAATGAGTGTACGAATTATTATATATATCATGATCGATATGAAAATGGATTGAATAATCTCTTCCTTTATACAAGAAAAAAAATTCTAATTTGTATGGTCTAATCATTGATCCTGAAAATTAAAGATTTAAAGATAGGGAAAAGAATGGCCATTCATTTTCCCAAGAGAGATCCAACAAATTCTCCCAAGCTGAGGCCAAGAGAAGAAGCTGATTCAGTTCCTTTCTCATCAAACCAACTACCATCACTTCTCAAACTCTTCTTTTTCTCTTCAGATTCCTCCCAAGCCACAGCCATTGAAAACACCCAAAGGGAATGTGAGAGCAACCCATCAAAGGAGAGGTCAAGTTCTGTGCCACCTCTTTAGAATCCATATATGCTTGACTTTACACAAAGCATTCTTGGGGTGACATCTGATGAAATCCAACTCCAAGACAAACCACTTTGCACCAAACCAAGTCAAGTGTCACTTTCCAAAACTACACTATCCTAGAAACCCTTATGGAAATCCCTGCTCCAAAGGGGGTGGCTTGTCACACCATGCCTTACCCTTATGCTGTTTTTTATTGTTATAGCCAAGAAAGTGGGAATAGGGTATATAGGGTCTCACTAGTTGGTGAGAATGGGGATAGAGTGGAAGCTATGGTTGTCACTTAGATACCTCCCAATGGGCACCAAGTCATGTTTCATTTCAAGTGCTTGGGGTTACCCCGGGAAGCTCTTCTGTGTGCCACTTCTTCCCAGCAGATCATCTCATCTCTAGCTCCCCAAATTGCAAGCCCACGGTTCTTCAAGCATGTGATTGTAGTATTCTCCCAATTGCTAGTGAAAAAATTTACTCTATCTAGAGCTAAATAATGTAAATTTTCTTATATATATGCAAGAGTCGCTGCCTCATAATTTTGAATCTGTGTTCTTATTGATTCACTTATTCATGAACCAATTTCCCTTGTAATTAATAAATAAATACACCTCCACCTCCAAAAGGGGTAAGAGGTTTATTTATTTTATCACTGTTACTTGTTATTTTATTTAGAGCATGTTTTGATTATAGTTGGAAAGCCTAAAAACACCCGTTTATTCATTCTGATCGAGTAAATGGAGAAGGAACAATAGTATTAGGTTGAAGATGAATGTAAATGCATTAAGTTCATTTTAGAGACATGATTTTTCTGGATCCCATTGAAGTTCATCCAGAATAGAAACCTAATAAAGATCGTTAATGGATTAGTCATTTTGTCAACAATGTGTCGATATGCCTCACCAGCTTCTCTATCCTACCTTTATAAACCTTAAAACGTGACAGCTGACAACTACTTTTCATTTGCTTGAATTAGAAGACGGACGAATAACCTTGTTATCTTCAACAAATAGACGTCAACCATGAAGCCAACGGTGGCTTCTAGGGTGAAGTCCAAAACTCCCTCCCTCACGGTGACTTTGAGGGAGCAAAATTACTGATAGTAGCCGGTTTTTACCTCCCAAAAAAAATTATAATAAAACTGCAAATAAAAAATATAGTAATAATTTAAGAACAAATTTTAATTTTAAAATTTTAAAATTAATATATTACTAAAAAAATACAAAATTCGTTAAAAAAATTAACTTTTTTTTACAATCTCTGTTCCTCTCTCTTTCAATATTTTATGTTTTCTCTCAGATTTACTTCCGCCGTCAACAATCCACTGGTGAAGAGATCTATAAACGAATATCACCGTTCTTTCAACATGCATTCAGTTTGCAGTGATTAATATGAATGAATTATTAAAAAAAACAGTGGAAGGCATTTTTAGTTTGGAAATTGATGGAGCGGTAACAAAGAAAATGAAGAGAGATTATTCGTTAATGTTGTCAGAAATTGTTGTAGCTGATGACGAGATCTAAAGCTGGGTTTGAGAGATCTTCGTTAGCATTCTTCTTATTTGTGGGTGTGCGTAGTGTTTGGGGGTTGTCTATTAATTCATGTGTTTGTGTTGTTGCATATTTAGGATGATGGTGCTCAAACGGTGAACCATGGATTTGTTGCTGTCGTCGTCCATGGGAAGATGAATTTCGGGCCTAGGAGAAACAAAGAGAAGAACTATTCTAAATAACATTATTTATTTAGTAAAGATTTTAACTTATTCATATTATAACCTAATAAATTGATAAAAATGTAATTAAAATACTGAACAGTAACAGGTAAGGAATCTAATCCGTCTATTTTTTTAATATTATATCCTACGGTTATTTCTGGTGCTTCAACGGTAAGGGAGAAAAACTACTACTTCTCTCTAGAATCCACCGAAACCAAATCACTTTTGCTTATCCATCTTATAAAGTAACACTTCGACAAAAAAAAAAAAAACTCTGATGTTTGAGAAAATTAACTCATTTACACCCTGTGTCAAGAAAAAGGATATTAAGTATGCTTTTAATGAAGTTTGAACAAGAAAGAAAAGGGGCAACTAAGAGTGTGTTTAGATTCCTTTAAAAAAAGTGTGTATTTGGATTAGTTGTGAAAAATAAATTATTTTAATAATTAGTTATATCAAATAAATTTTACATTTAGATATATTGAGTGAAAAGTTGTTTTAAGATAATCTATTTAGTTTGATTTGTATTGTGTAAATAATCATTATTAAGAGTTTGAAACTCTTTGTAGTAATTAGTTTATATTTTTTTTAAATTAATTGTTTCGTATAAAATAGAAATAAACAAGTTAGTAAAAACATATTTCATGTATATTAGTTTTTAATCACAATCTTCAAATTCTAATTTATTTTAAAAAATATTTACTATAAAAATTATCATCTAAAAATATGATCTGATGATTTTCACCACTCTACCAAACAAGAGAGGATATTATTAGTATTTATTTTATGAAAGCAATTTATAAAGATCGATTACAATCCACGCCAATTAAATGTGCAGAGGTAGGAAAAATAGAAACATGTAATTTCATTCCATCAACCATGGCCCGAAATAAAACAAAAATGGGCTTCAACATAAAGCCCAATACTCATCAAAATAAAAATTAAAAAACTAATTTAAAATCGGCCAACATATTGGGCTTAAGGGAGTAGTATTGAAAATTAACTAAACCAATTTGAAATCGTTAGAGAAAGTAAATTAAGAGTTTCTCATTGTTAGTCAAATAAAATAAGATGACAAAATTATTATTTAAGCATTCTATCTTTGTATTAGTTAATTTTAATTGTTTCGTTCTTTTATGAAATGTTTTTTTTAAGAAAACCTAATAATTACAAAAATACTACTATAAATTAAAGTATTTTTCATTATTAAATTATGCATATATATAATCTAAGTTAATTACAAACAATAATATATTTATGAAGATATTTAAAAAAATGTTTATATAAATTTAAATGATATAAAACATGTGCATGTGAATATATATATATATATATATATATATATATATATAATTAAAAACAATTGGTAAATGAATTAAAAATCACAATAAAATTATAAATTGAAAATTAAATGCCAATACATAACAGAAGTTATTCCACTAATATAATAATGGCAAAAGTTCTAGTAAGATTTTCAGGATTTTTTAATACCATCTTCTAATTAAAAACAATTTCCTTTTAAATAAAATAAAATAAAATAAAATAATTAATATCAACCTTAAATATCGATTCTTATTACGTAAGTTAGTAATGCTATTTTAATTTGGTTAAATTAATTTTTTCCTCTAATATATTACTTAGGTTCAATTTGCTCTTTTATTTTTTTTTTTCGATTTGGTCCTATAACTTTTAAAATCAATTCAATTTGATTATTCTATCTAAATGGTAAAAAATTATTGTGTCAGTTCAAAATCATTGTTAAGTTATTTTAAACATCACAAAATACATTTTTTTTAAATACCAGTTTTAAAAATTAAATGACCAAATTAAATAAAAAAATTAGATAACCAAATTGAACCTAAATAATAAATTAGAGAAATAAAATCTAATTTAACCTTTTAATTTTAATTAAAAAATAACGTTGTTATAATAAAATTGATTGTAAAGCAAGTAAGAATAATAGAATATTCTCTTCTGCTTGTGTTATTATGTTGACCGAAGACATTATGAAACACGTTTACCACTCCGTATAACAGAAAGAAATCAACGTATTCAACCGTTTACGCTGCCAGAATGTCAATTATCTTCTAGAATTGGCAATTAAAAAATTGGGTAGTTTCTTGTTCATGTGGGGTGGCGGCAACACCATTTGCAGAGCAAGGAGAAACTTTGATGCTCCTTTGGACTGCTAGTACTAGAAAAATACGGATACAAATGGGAGACATGACAAATTTACGGTCACGAATATCGGTATATTCATGAATTTCAAATAAAAAGAAAGAGTAATATATATATATATATATATATATATATATATATATATATATATATTATCATACCACAAAGTTATTCTATATGAGTGAAATGATTAAATTCAAATTATATAATTAGAAATGGAAGGTGAAAATTTAATGTAATCATTTAAAAAATTAAATAATTTTTTAATATTAAATCTCAATCTTACATTTATAATTATATAGTTGAAATTTAATGATTTGATTCTCATATAAGATGTATTTTTTTTATAAAATATGATATATATATATATATATATATATATATATATATATATATATAAAAGAATATGTTGACATACTTTTATTTGATTCTTAGAAAGAATATGTTGTTAGGTTATAATTTTAAAATTATTCTAAAAAAATAGATATGTGTTAATAATTTTTAATATAGAAATTTAATATAAAATACATGCCACAAATCAAAAGAGATAATTAATATTAAAAATAAACATAAATTATTGCTTATAACATGATAAGATACTATAATTTATTCAGATATTGATATTTTTATATATTTATTTCATTGTACAATAAATCTCACATTAAATAAGCATAAAGGTTAATTTCCTTAAAAAAGGAATAAACGTTAATGATAATTTATAAACACTTTACTCCTTTAATCTAATGTGAGACATTTTTTAAAGGACAAAATTGTAAAGTGAATAATACTACTTTAGATGCGATCATTCTAATTATACATAAAACTTCGTCTTTTAAAACACAGTTTACAAATGGCATCTTTTCTTAACAAACAAGTCTTTTAAAATCTTCCTGAATAAGTACGTGATGTTTTGAAGTATTTGTGTTTTGTTAATTTCATATTGTTATTTATTAAAAGTAGAATAACTCATCGGGGAAGAAGACAAACAAGGAGAGTTAATTCTACACGTAGCATCAATCCTGATTTTAAAGGGAAACTAGCACGTATAACTAGAATTCCTATAAACATATATCTTCTCACGTAGAATTTGGATATTTTATATTCTTTTTTACCTATAAAAATAAAAAAAGTAATATAATATGATAAGATTTAAAATAATTCACGTGTCATATTTAATTAATTAACTTAATTTTTTTAACAGATATTTTATATTTTAATATTTAATATTTAATATGTATTCGTTAAGATAGAGACATATTTATTATCTTAATTTAAATTATATCATTTTTATTCAAATTTGACTATCATAATGTTTTTATAATAAATTTTATAAGAGATTAAATTAATACTAGTAAATAGTGATGATAACAAATCAATACAATTAAATATTAAACGGTACGAAACGAATTGCACAAGCTTACTATCAATTATTACTTTTAATCTAATATGTATTCGTTAAGATAGAGACATATTTATTATTGTAATTTAAATTATATATCACTTTTATTCAAATTAATTTGACTATGATAATGTTTTTATAATAAATTTTGTAAGAGACTAAATTAATACTACTAAATAGTAATGATAGCGAATCAATATAAATAATATAGAGAAATACTAAACGGTACGAAACGAATTGCACAAACTTGACTTATAGTATATCATTTACGTTTGGCGTGGTTTATATATTTTTATTATTTTACTAACTAAATTGCACATTATCTATTAGTTCAATAATGTTTGTTACTGACATAGCAATGTTCTTCGATTAATACTGATCACATTCATATATACCTGTATTCATGCAACATGGCACGTTGCCCACTCTCGCCTTCAGATGTTTAAATTGCATTATCATTAAAATAAAATAAAAAGGAACATTAGCATGATTTGGTTTTTAGTTTTAAGATCACATTTTAATCTTCGACGAAAAGGCATTCCTTTGGAACTTTGACAAACAATTTGTTGTGAGGATTCTCAACAATCTGGAGAAATTCAGTTAGATGCTTAAGAATTTATCAAGAGAAATTAACAATCCTGACAAGAACAAGATACAGCATGGTTATTGTTATAAATTGCATCAAAACCCATCAAAAGCAGATTCAGCAAAAGGAAGGATAATTAACTACATAACCACAATTAATTAAAGCTATATCTATCTATCACGTACTAAAGGCTCAAGCTTTTAATAAAATACAAGTTTTGAAACACTATCAGCTTAATTAATTTCCTGTAAAATAAAGCCTCAAACGCCAATCAGTACTAGCCCAATACATGCAAGATAATATGCATCATAGTCTCCACTGGTCACATTTATATATGAATATATAGTTTGTTCAACCATAGCATATCCTGTGCTTTACTTCAACCAGCTTGATTCAATTCTGGAGAAAAGGCTTCTGCTTCTGCTTCATGGACACAACATGGGTGTGATATAATATGACATTAGGCTTTATATCAAATTCCCTAGTAAAAGGATCCTTCTTCCCTGTATCCGATGCTTGTGAGTCCTCAACAAGGTCTTTAATTGCTTGTGGCATAGGTTGCTCCTTCATCATATTCTTCCAATACCCTCCCAGGTCTTTCCTTGCACAGCTCAAATTGGCAACCTATATATTCACAAAATTGAAAGGATCGTGTATAATAACAATTGCATGTTACTCATCAATTCAAATTTCAACAATAATTAAGTAAACTTTAATGGAATTAGGAAACTAAATACAGATATAGCTTGAATATGCTGAAATAAAATTACTAACGCAGGTGAAAGGGAGTAACTGTTTTCGTAGACAGATTCAGAAAGGTTACCAAGAGAAGAGAGAAGACAACGAAAACAGCAAAATTGAACTTCATGTCTACGCTAATCTGTGGGCACCTTTGCTAGAGTTGTCTACAGCTAGCCCCTGGATATTTCTTTAGGGCACAAGTGGCCCACGATGAACACATATATATTTATAAATATATTTATAATAACAGTAGGAAAAAGAATCAAGTACGTAATTAATTAAACGGCTATTATAAACGTGCATTTATTTCTCTCTTCTTCAATTACTATGACTTATTATTGTTTTCTTCTTCTTATTTCTATTTTATTTGTCTCGATATAACCTTAAATATAGAATGCACGTTTATTATTTTCTTTAATTAAATTGTTATTTTAAGGGTCCAGTGGTAGGTAGGGAACGATTAAGTGCCTAGCTAGCTAGGCCGTATAAGCACCTAAATTCGATTTCCAGTGTTCTGTTCATGTACACACGGACACGGCATATAATAGAAAAAAGTTTGACCGACAAGTCTGTTCGTCACTCTGTGCCTATATACAGAGGGTCAACTACTAAACTTAACGCATTGTATAATACTACTATAAAGGAGGCTGGAAATTTCAAAGGAGCAAATGAGAGGAGATAAAGAAAAAAAATACTAAACATAAGGAAGAGAGGTAGAAAATAAAAATACCTCGTTATTTGATGATCATGAAAAAGAAAAAAAAAATATGAAATAAAAATGAGTGTATGTTTATAATAATCTAGAAAAAAAATTAGTAGGTAAGAGGAAAATAAAGAAACACTTTTTTAATTATATATTTTAGGTGGTAAGAAAAAATAAAATAAACCATAAATTTTCTTCTAAATCCTCAATTTTGAAGAGAAACTGAAATAGTGTAAAAATGAAGTTTAACTGTGTTTAGCAAAAATACAAATGAAATAATTTTTAAATATTTTTTAGTTATTTTTAAAACTAAAAAAAAAGAATTTATGAATTTTTTATTTTTAGTTTAATGATGATAGTATAAAATAATTGTATATTGTCAACCAACAAGTATAAAAAAATATTTTCAGTTAATTAAAAAATCATTGTTGCTATATAGCTTTAAGATAGATAGTTGTGTTTGTAATTAAATGGTGGTATAAAATATATAATTTAATATTTTTCTTCAAAATTTTAGACCAAACAAAAAAAAAAGTCTATAAAAAATTCTTCCATCCATCACTTCCTACGATTGATATTTATTTTTATTTTGATCTTTAAATTTGTATATAATTATTCTTGATGTAGCCCTTGACTCCTTGATATTATATTATGTATAAAGATTAAATTTAACTCTCTACATGAGTTTATAAATTTTAAAAATAGATTTACCACTAAAAAAAATAAGAAAAATATTAAGAGATCTTCAATCTTAGGTGTTATTATGAGATTTATCAAAAGTAGTTTAAGATCCTTATTTAAAATCTATCACTAAAAATTAACATATTGTTTATCTATTTTTTTCAGAAATTAAGAGTGAATTTTTTTATTATTTAGATTAAATATTTTGATTCCAAAATTAAAAAGGATAAAAGATTGAAAATTGAAAAAAAAAACAAAAATTAGATTGCTTCATGCATATAAAAGAGTATACAAAATGATGTATATGACAAATCAAATACCATCATTTAAGAATAACAAACCTTCAGAATTAATTAGTAATATTAGTTGATTATTTGAAAAAGATTCATGTGAAATTAAAGATTTCATTATAAAAACTGAATTAAAAACAACTTTTTAGTATTTTGTGAAAATTCGCTTTATTCACATAATTATTGTCCAATCAACGGTAGACCCCATCAACCGGTTACACATGGTTGCAAAAGTCATAGCACTTTGTCACAATACTTCTTAATTTTGTTATATTTTATAGTAATCAGTTAGAGCAAGCTCGCGGTCTAAGGTAATCAGTGGGTCTATTTTTGGCCTGTTACCCATCATGAGATAAGATCAATGTAACACAACACAAGTCCTGAATCGATAATGAATATAAAATGTGAGTAAGACTCATAAAATTTATGATAATTTTTTATTTTAAATTAAAAAATTACATATTAAACCTTTTATTAAAATTTATAACTTTTTAATTATAAAAATTAATAGAAAATAATATTTTATTAGTGGATCTAAAATTTAAGTTTTAATTTTTGGACCAACATTGTTGAGAATAAGAGTTTTCCAAAAGGCTCGGTTGGGTTGTTTCCAAAGTCAACTTCGAACGTGCATCACTAATAAGATGATTATGATGGATTTATGGTCATAAATAAATATCAAATCAAAATCTAGCTAGTTGCATTTTCTTTTGCTCCCTTGCACAGGTTCATGCACGGCATATCTATTTAGCATATGCTTGTCTTCTACTTCTTTTTGCCTAGTAGGGGTCGGTTGTGACCTATCTGGATCTGCCAAAGTCAAATAATTGAAAAATAGAATTACTTTATTTATGTTATATCACATAAACAAGAAGATCCAGATGGCCTACTTGTAATTATAACAATTAATTGTTTCAAAAGGGGTTTCTACGGTTCAATTCTTAATTGATAAATGTTACATAAACAATGGAGAAGACGACACAATGCTTTTCTGGGCAACAATTAAATAAAGACACAATGTTATTTCCTACTTGATCCAAACAATTAAATGAAAATTGACTTTATTTAATCAGGGCATCAAGTTTCGTTGGTTTATTTTTTTTTTCATTAAATAAGTATTGTTGAAGTTATTAAAAAATGCTCTATCTGTCCCATTTTATTTGAGGTTTCAGTATATTTTTTGTTGTTATTTTGATTGCCATTTTACAATATTATTAAAGTATTGAATTTTTTTATTATCCTTAATCATAGAATGAAAAAATGAAATAGAACAAGGGGAGGATATACATGTGGTAGAGAGGGTTATCCTTTGAAGGAAGCTATTTATGGTTACGTGCTTTTCCACAAACATTCACTTAATTAATCAGTGGAAGAAGAAAGTTTGGGTATACCTTCCCCTACATTTTTCTTTTATCATTTTGGCTCTGTACCATTTCCTACATTTAACTCGGGGGTAAATCAGAGCCACATTTTGGTTTGGGTCAAAACCAAAATATTGTGTTGATTTGATTTGATAATGTCAAAATGACTTTAAAAAAAGGTTTCAAAAGAAATGAAATGCTTCACACGTGTATACAGCGAAAAGAGATATGGTAGAAGAAGAAATTAAGTAGCTAGATTGTATCGCAGGGCTAAGACTTTGAAAAGGCATTATTTTATGATAATGGTATTTTTCTCGATGTATAGATGTAACCCTATATATGGTGAGGGAATAATAAGAAAATGGGTGTATGCATGTATCAGGGTTGCCACTTTAATTGGTTTGTAACAGGTTTTGAGTTCCGTTTGAGAGTCTTTATTCAACCACAGCCATTAACAAAAGTTTTAGTGGGTTTTCAAAACCATGACAGCTGCCGCAGCTTGAACAGTTTTGTCAACCCTCTTGGATTCCCACTATACATGAGACTTGCAATAGTCAAAAGAATTGATTATAACGCACCACGAAGCCTAGAAAGCTGGTCAGCAAGGAGAGAATGGCATATGATTCTGATATAGATGCATGCTCGATCTACTATATATTCCTTATACTCAAAAGTTTGCCAAATGGATTTTTACCTCAAATAGTTAATTTGATCATTAAGAATCTACATCAATTTGATATTATAAGTAGTTTAAAAAAAATAGACAAAATAAAAAATGGGATGTCATAGGCCTTTGCCATGATTTCATTACCAATGACATTAGGGTTAAAGACATAATTGTATCATCAATTGAAAAAAATAATTAAGGATGAAATTAAAATTGTATATTTTTATACATTATTTCAAGGTGAGGAATATTTGTGACAATGATCTAGAATCTCTAGCAACCTTTAAATTGTAAGTCATATAATAGTGTAGTCACTTATAAAAATACCGATGCTCAAATTAGTAACTCTAGAAAAATGTACATACATTATATATACATGCCTTTTACTCATTAAGGCTTATTATAAAGCTACCATTTAAGTTAGTGGTTTTTTGTGTGGAGGCTCTCCTAAATTGATAAGGAATATTGAGTTATAGTTAGATATTAAATAGATATTTGGGTTTGATTGATGTTAAGCCAACATGTTGTTTGTTTATATGAGTTGAGATGAATACATAAAATATGGAAAGTAAATATATAATTAATTAAAACAAAGAAAGAGAAAGATATATATATAAAGTACATAAGAGAAAATGTTATTGTATAATACTATCTTATTTTATATTCACAATCTGCTTCATCTTCACTCCACTGTACAAACATTGGGAAAGACAAAGTCCACCTTCTATTCAAAATTCTTTCATTTTTTCCATCATGATTATTTTCTATTGAAAAATGTTATTTGTACCACAATTTTACAATTAAGAGAAGACGTATGTGATAGAAGAAAAAAATATGAAAGGTAATAAATGATGTAATGGAGAAATATAGAAAAAAAATAATGTTGAATAAATTGTTATATACATATTAAATCTCTTTTCTATTTGTTAACAAATTAAGTTTGTATTACTTTATTTATACAGTACTTTTATCATATTTTAATAACATTATTTTTATTTATTTATTACTTTACTTATTTTATTACATAAATTTTCTCTTTTTTGTACATAAATATTGTAAAAGATAAAGTATATAATTAACATCTCTCAAAATCATAATCAAATGACCTAGGTGAGTGACATATATGTTTGACAAACAAATGCTGATAATGTATTTAAATTACGTTTAATGTAAACTTTTTTTTTAGATTAACGTGTAATGTTAACTTAAGCAAATTGTTATTTCACTTATTTGCGTCGTCATATAAATCAAATAGCCACGAGGAACCAACCCGTCGTGAATTTAAAAACAGAGTACACTAATTAACATGTTTGAAAAACCGATGTAAACCTCTCAAATATAAGTTGAATCCAAAAGTATCAAAGGGATTTTGTTTACAAATCTAGATCTGGAGTCTTCATACAAAAATCCAAAATGCACATATATAGTTATTTTTATACTACCCTTTATTTGTATAATATTTTAACAGCTGACATTTTTTATAACTGGAGATAAAATTGTGATTTTTCAACTATCCTTATTTTCTCTCTCTCCCCTTTTCAAAATAAAAGTAAAAATACATCTCTTACAATTTAGATAACATCTTTATTTATATATTCTTAATATCATTAATTCTATCAATATAAACAACATAATTTTTCATTTGAATTCTACTGCTATTTTTTTATTTATCTTTTTTTCTCTATTTCTTTCCTCCCAATTTTAACTTCTAAGTTTTAACCAAACAAAGTTTTAAATTCAAAGGTAGACTTAATTCATTATAATCAAACATTATATTTTTATTTTTAAAACGACTTGAGAAACGCATACTTGCCAGCTAAAACAGTAAAACCTCCCCCAAAACACACCATAAATTGACGCGAAACTACGGCACGAGAAGCTTTTGATTCTGAAATCTGAGCTTTGTAGTTTTCCTATCATCCAATCTCTTTAGTCAGCTCCTGCTCCTTTTCTGCCAGAAGTTTCAAGGAAAAACAAAGAAATGAGACTTGGATTTGCTTCTTGGAGATTCACCCTATGCACCCTAGCTGCCTTTTTGGTAAGTTAATCATATCTTTGTTGACTTTAAACTTTCTTTTTATCTCCATTTTACCGATTTACAACTTAGGTCTTACTCAACTGTTTCTTGAATAACTTTGTTTGAAATGATTTTGGTTCCTGTGATCTGAGAAAGGTTACTTTTAAGAGAAATTAATCAATCTCTCCATGATCCTCCCTGTTGATTTTTCAACTCGTTGACCTTGCAGATTCTACAAGACAGTGGAGCTAGAAAGATAGCTACAACATCTGGGAAAGAAATTCAACTGAAGGAAGAAGTATCCTATGATTTGCAAAAGCTTGCAACAGAGGGTCTTGTACTTGACAGTATTATTCAGCTCGAAAGCGCTGATATAGAAAAGAAGCATGTCCATAAAGATGATGATGAGGACGAGGACGATAGAGTGAAGAAAGGAATGGGATTTGACAAAGAAGAAGAGGAGGAGGAGGAGGATAAAGATGAACACAAAAAGATGGTTGGAAAGGATGTGCATGGTTATAAGCCATCTCACAAGCACATGGACCTTGAACTGAATGTGTTCTTCACCCCAAATGATTTAAAGGTTGGGAAAATAATGCCCGTCTATTTTTCCAAGAAAAACTCCTCAACATCTCCAAAATTTCTGACCAGAGAAGAAGCTGACCAGATTCCTTTCTCATCAAAACACCTACCATCCCTTCTCAAATTCTTCTCCATCCCACAACACTCTCCCCAAGCCAAGGCAATGAAATATACCCTCCAACAATGTGAATTTGAATCCATGGAAGGAGAGACCAAGTTCTGTGCCACTTCGTTGGAGTCCTTGTTTGATTTTGCACACTATCTGTTTGGGTCCAATGCACAATTCAAAGTTCTGACCACTGTCCATCTCACAAATTCAACAGCCCTGCTACAGAACTACACAATCTCAGAAGTGAAAGTGATTTCAGTTCCAAATGTTATAGGGTGTCACCCCATGCCTTACCCTTATGCAGTTTTTTACTGCCACAGTCAACATAGTGACACCAATCTCTATGAGGTGATGGTAGAAGGTGAGAATGGAGGGAGAGTTCAAGCTGCAGCTATTTGCCACATGGACACCTCTAAGTGGGACCGAGACCACGTGTCCTTTCGTATGCTCAAAGTTCAGCCGGGAACCTCACCTGTGTGTCACTTCTTCCCTCCTGATAATCTAGTCTGGGTGCCTTTGCCTCTGGCTCCATAACTATATATATAGTTTCATGTTCTTCATCAAAGTTTCTTATATATGTTTCTGTATATCAAACTGTGACAGGTATAACATAAGTTCTAGACCTGGTGTACTAGCTAGGAAACTTGATGAAAAACTATATATGTATCTATGTTAATAAAGATGTTATTCTGGTGTGCCTTAGAATAGTAATCTAACGGTTATCTTCTGCATATGCTCGTTTTGTGCATATTTGCTTTAGCATAATTTAGATAAACAATCACTTTATTTTATTCTGGTTTCTTTTTTAACCAGTAACAACCTTACCTGATATGGGTGAAGCATTGCAGTTGGCCTACTAACTAGAAAGTATATTGTGAGCTAATTATGGGGCAGAGAATAGATGTTCATACTCAAAAAATGAAGTCATCAGCCGTCAGCCAACACCCACATTCTTCCTCTATAAGCTGCACATATGAAGAGGATAACGGAGCATGTGAATTAGGGAATCAATTAAGGTACCATTGTTTGAGCACAATTTTAGGATTAAATATATTTTTTATTTATGAAATTTATCATTTTTTTTATCTTTTATTTTTAGTCCTTGTAAAATATATTTATTTTGTTTTTTGTTCTTATTATAGATTTGAACCATAAAACATATTTTGAACAATAAAAAAATGTTATCTAAAATATTTTAAGGACAAAAAATAAAATAATCACATTTTGCAATGATTAAAACGAAAAAAAATTATAGAACAAAAATGAAAAAAGTTAAATTGCATGAATAAAAAATGTATTTAAGACATAATTTTAAATGAGTCTTGAGTTATATTTGGCAAAATAGATGTCCAGCCCAATGTGGACTGGTCAAATGCAAGATGTAGGTTGTAGGTTACAATGGATCGAACCAAAAATTGGATTTAACTTGGGGTAAAAATGAAGCCTAAGCCCTCTAAAAGCCCAATTTTTGTGGAATTTAATGGGCTTAGTCAGCATGGGCCATGATTGGGTTATATTTAAATGTTTGCATTTCATTCGAGCTAAAAAAAATTAATTCAAGCCTTACATTTCATTGAACGTATTCAGATCAATCAGATTAGTCTAACTCATTTTACCACTTCCAACATGTAAGTGTATTAAATATTGTAAGGGAGGAAAAGCCATGAGGTGGTCCTAGGATACATGACCTCCATTAATCTTCATATCATATATTATTATTATTTTTCTTGTTTATTGAAAATTTTGAATACATGTTATATAGAGATTAATTTGGATCATGAATAATTGGTAATCATAGACCACCTAGTAGTTTCTTTTGAAAGATAATTTTGTTGCTCTTAATGTTTTTATCTAATTTGAACACAACTATCTTTCTTAAAGGTGTATATAAGGGGTATTTTTGAAAAAATGAATAAAAGAGGAGGTATAGTAGTAATAAAGGGATAAAGGGAGGTATATATAACAATTGCCTAATTCTCTCTTGGGCTTGAAGTTTTCTATGATAGTATTTGTCACTTTATTTTTGGTAGAACTTGGTTTGCGACAAAAAGTATTTGGGCCTATACATGGTACTCTAAATAATTCTCACTTTTGCTTGGAGTTTTCTAAGACATTATCTATCGCATGTTTGGAAATTTCTTCCTACACCAACAAAAAATCTCATACATCATTCATTTTCGTTTTATTCTAAAAAATCCTTCATTGTCTTCTTCTTGTTGTTGTGTGTTCTTTAATTTATGCTTCTTCATTTTTGTTTTTTCTACTCTCGTTCATTTTCTTTTGTTGGCGGAGCTCCTTCTTGCATTGGCTAGGTTGGTGGTGGTTTGATAGCTTGGTCGTTGTCTCGCGGTGGTGGTGACAGAAGTAAGGTTTTATTGTTTGAACACTCATCCGTATGAAGCATACGGATTGTCAATATGTATGTTTTATACGGATTAACAATCCATATGTTTTTTTTTCAAATGTTTTATATTTTTTTATAATTGTTGTTTTTTCAATTTTTTATAACTGCTTTTTAATCAAATTATTTATCATTATTTTTTTGTGAATTTTTGTTACAAAAATAATAATATAAATAAAATAATGATGTTATTATATCATGATGTCGTATTATTATTAATTTATAAGAATAGAAATAAAATATATATATTTATAGGAAAAAATATTGAGGCTTTAAATTAAATATTAAATAAATTGGTGAATTAAATATTAAAATTCATACACTTATTAATATGATACATTTAGTACTATGAAGTTTTCGTAAAATTTGATCATAAAAAATCATTTATCATTATTGTTACCACCATATAAAAAGGTTAAATTAGTTATTTAGTTCTCTAATTTATTTTTTAGATTTAACTTGATTCTTTTATTTATTTATTTTCAAATTGGAAGATTTTTTAAGATGCTTTATTATTTTTTTCAATGAACACTTTATTGAATTTTTTGTATGAATTATACGGATTTCCAATTTGAAGTAAATTTTAAATTAATTGTATTAAAAAAATTGTATTTGGTATCGAATTTGAATTACTCCTCCTAAAAAAATTGTATTAAATTTGTATTACATTAACACTTTAAATTTGTTAAATATTATTATTATGTGTATAACTTGTCAATGAATAGTTTTTTAAATGATTTGTTAATGCATATGGTTTGTATTGAATTTGAAATTAACAGTAAATAAAATAAGAGGTGCACAATGTTTACAATAATTTTTTTGACATAAATATGATTAAGAATTGAATTTTAATTAATATATTAAGAGTCAAATATGAATTTAATATTATGAATTCAATTTTTTTTATAAAAAAATACATACATATTAATTTTAGTTTAATTTTTTTAAAAATAAAAATACATAATTATTAAAAAAACACTGATTAACGTAGCCATACAAATTGTCAATCCGTAAATGTTAAACACAGAAAAAATTATTTTTGAAAAAAGTGAGATTGAAAGGGAGAAACTTACAATGGTAGAGACGAAAATCCAATGAAATCAACTGTGAAAGGCGAAACATACCTTCTTGAGATGAACCACAATGCTGGGTGCACAAACAAAAACAGGATGATGCTGGTGGAGAAGAATGATAAGGGTGCGAGAATGGAAAAAGACAAGAAGAAAAACTTGAATGATGTATGTCCATATTTAACCTTTTTATAAAGAGTAATTTCAGAAATTAATTGTACAAGGAAGAAATTTCCCACATGTTTTTGGTAGAAATGCCAAATTTGTTTGTAGCAAAAATTCTGAAAAATAATCAAGACCGTACCATTAATATTAAAATATTTACTAAATCTTAAACAATTTTCAAGATCAATAGATTTATTTTTTTTCAATTTAACCTCACCTAAAATTTTATATTTTTGTATTCCAATATAAAATTGAAAATAGTTTCATATTATAAGGTTTGTTCAAAGTCTTAATGGAACATATAGATTGATCTATTTTATATGTATAGAAAAAGTGTTTCTTGCAATAAATTGAAACTAGTAACATTAATTAGAAGATATGTAGAGATAGAAAATAAAATAATTATGAGGAATGGATCTTCAATTTTGTAATTTATGCCCCTTATACCTTTAACCTTTTTATTGCACCTCAAATAATTATTTTCTCATTCACTAATTTACTCATATATTATAAATTGAAGTACACAAATTAAAGAATAGTCTTCCTAATTTTAGTCTTTTAATTAGATAGATTTGCAATGTCACCCAATCATAAATTATTATTTGAATTATTTTAAAAATTAACAAATTTATCATACACAATGAGTTTTATTTGGATGATTATGTAAAACTTTTTTACACTATAAATATATAATTTTTTTTCTTCTTCTTTTTGAATGTGTATTTCACAGGTTATCCAATGAAAACATCATTTCAAAATAATATCCATTTATCTTTATTTTAATGCTTGATTTTTTAAATCACATATCTCTTTTAATCTATAGTTTTTTTTTTATCTTTATCTTTAAATTGAATTTCAATAACTTTTTAATTAGACATTTTATGTATCTTCTTTCTTTTAAATATGCATTTCATACATTATCTTCTCTCTCTTTTTTAAGTCGTTATTTCCACAACTAGTGCAACAAGTTATCTCAACCATTTCAAACTAACATCCATTTATTTCTATCTCTATACGTGATTTTTTTTAACCACGTATCTCTTTTAATCTATATTTTTGTAGTTTTATCTTTAATTTGAATTTAAATAACTTTTTAAGAAATTATCAATATATAGTTAAAGATAACCTTATATCATAGTTTAAACGGTTCATTGTGTATCTTAAACACATAATTAATAATTTAATATATTTACGTATTATAATATAGTTATTTATTAAAAATATTTATTTATTGTAAAATTTAATTTTATAAAATAAAGATTTATCCTAGAACATATACAAAGTAAAATATCAATTACTATTATATTGAAATGGAACACAAGCTTCCAACTAAAATACTCAATTAGTAAGCAGATTAAAACTTGCACTCATGATGGCCAAGACAAATACATGTACAAATTATAACAATTAGTAATTAGAATATTGGGAAACGATACAAGCTTTCAACTTTAAAACTGTAGTTAATTATTAAACCCATTAAAACCAACTTGCACCTCCAATGAAGTCTTAGACATATATATCTTGGTAACCTTGCATTCTCCATAGCCTGCAAGTGAGTGTTTAGTCTATCTTTATTTGTTTCAATTTTAATTATTTTCTGTTCGGTTAGTGAACCTACTAAATATATATTGGAAATTAACGAAAATAATTTAATTTGATTGATGAACATGAAAATATTGAACTTACTAAAGTTGATTTTTATCATTTCGTTTGGATAATTTGTTAAGTTGATTTAATTAATTCTTTAAACAGCCATACAATTCTCAAATTGTCAGCAAAGTTAACGCTGACTGACGTAGTGTTGCCTGCTGTCCATCACCGAAATAACTTGTTTATTATTTATAAAAAAAGACAAAAAATTAAATAGGACTTAATTAAGACGAGAGCAAGAACAGAGTTTCATAAATGCAATGAATCGAGTGAAAGTGGGTTAAAACTCCACGTATACCAATGCGTGCAGGAGTAGTTTCATTTAGTTTATAAAAACGAGTCAGTTCGTTATCTGATCTTAGACACATCAGAATTCAAAGGTATTAATTACTTTGTTTATTACTTTTTGAAATTTAAGAATTCAAAGAGATATTACGATTGAGTCTTATCTCTTGGACACAGTCCATTATTTATAATAGAACATTCAAGGAATATAATCAGTTGCATTAATGTCGATGTTAAGATTTCGAGCATCGAACTTTGAATGTTTGAATGGACGCAATGTTCGGTGAGCCCAAGAGAGACGAGTACTAGTACTAGTAGAATTTTAGCCTCAAACAAATTTTGAATAGCCATTAATTGGTTTATCATTTATCAAGAGATAACAAAAGTAAAACAAATTTTGAATAGCCATTAATTGGTTTATCATTTATCAAAAAGATAACAAAAGTAAAACAAACCCTATCTTACTAGCTTATTACTCTTGATGGTCTTTATATATTCTCCGAGGCTCCCAGTTTTTTTTTGTATCAACTTTCAAGTCACATCTTTTTTCTCCCTTCTCTCTTTTCCCATGGATAATTTGTTCCGTGCCCCAGGAATGAAGAAGGCAATGGACTTAGAAGATCATGAGCATGATCTCACTCTCTCACTCAGGTGTGGTAGTCCAGAGAGAATAACCGTACAGTCTTCTCCAATAACCCTACCCGATCAAAACATCTCCTTGATGGAACTACAAATATCTTGCCCTAATTATTTGGTTTCATCTTCAAACCACAATATTAACCCTTTCTCGGTGTCATGTTCTAACCAGAGCATTACTCCTAATTTGTTGGGGTCATCTTCCAACCATAACCCTAATCCTTACCCTAACTTTCTAAGTGCTGCTGCTGCTGCTGCTGCTAATAATTATGTTGTGGATGTAACTGCTGCTCCTATGTCCGTTTTGACACGTTGCTCTCGTCTTGGCTCGTCTCAACGGCGGAGCCAAGGAAAGAGCGAAGCCGTGCCTGCACCTTTCCCTTGGGCGACGGATCGTCGGGCGACCGTCCACAGCCGCAAATATCTATTGCAAAACAATGTTGTAGCCATCAGCGGAAGGTTTAAATGCAAGGGGTGCGAGATGGAGTTCGAGGTGAAGCTTGATCTGGAGGAGAAAGTGAACGAGTTGCGGAAATTCATTGAGAAAGAAAGTGGGTCCATGCATGATAGGGCCCCAGCGGCTTGGGTGAATCCGGAGTTGGCCAAGTGTGTGCATTGCAGACGAGAAAATAGCGCCAAACCCATCCTTACGAATACTAAGAAAAGGGCAATTAATTGGTTGTTCTTGTTGCTGGGACAAATGCTGGGTTTCTGCACCCTTGATCAACTCAAATATTTCTGCAAGCACAACAACAATCATCGAACTGGTGCCAAAGATCGCCTTCTTTATCTTGTCTACATGACCATCAGCAAACAGCTTGTTCCCGAATGGTTCGATTAGACGTAACTCGGAGACTTTTATATATATTATTTCACGTCCTCATATAATATATATATATATATATATATATATATATTGAAAAATGTCCATATTATCTATTTATGTATATGCACTTCTAGATATTTTTTTACTTATTCAGGTTATGTCTTTTTGCTTAGAAAATATAAATATAAAGTCATCATCAAGTTCGAGTTACATTAGGGAGAATTCACCGTAGAATTAGGTGTTAAAAAGAGCTCATTTACTGTCTAACTAGAGCTTAATTGTGGAGCACTTTACAACCTGGTTTTAAAATTTCAGATTAATGTTGAACTAGAGCTTAATTGGAGAACCCAGGTAGTATTGATTTTTTTTATTCGTAGAAATATGATAGAAAAATAATATTGGAAGATAGTTTAATAATCCAGCACATGTTCAAATATATATGTATAAAAAAAATAATGGTCCCGTTAAAACTATATATGAGAATGGGAAATTAAAATTATGCTTGTACAGTTTGGGATGAGGCTATATACAAGCAGGTGGCGGGCAATGGATATGCTGTGGATAAATCGGAATTTTGGGAAGTTGTTACCGACAGCAATAACAGCGTGCAGAAACAGATTGTGCATTTAGGATCCGGATCCGTGCAGTTATCAGAATTTTCAGAGTCTAAATAATTCTATTAAGCTTTTCTTTTTGGTGAATAAATAATTCTATTAAGCCTTTTCTTTTTTGGTGAATAAATAATTCTATTAAGCTGGTTGTAGAGAACTAATGCGTTCTTATTTGTTGGATCGGGTGAAGGAATGCTTACGCAGTGGTGAAGTACTAGTGTTCGATTATTTCAGATCATAATGCAGCAAAAGCATTTGTAATACGCAAGGTGTGGGCGTCGTTAACAGCTGTTGCAAGAGGATTTTAGATGGCTTTTTGCAGAGGTGTTTGTAGTCTGAATTAGATCAATTTTAAAGTAAAAAATTATCTGATTCAATCTTTTTGGTATGATCATTTGATCATCTGTTCGATTTGAAATTTTTTTCAAATTTGATCCAATCCAATCCAATTTTTTTCGTTTTGGATTGGATCGATTTTCGATTTTTTTAAAAAGTCTAAAAATAAAACTCATGAAACTTATTTTTATCAAAATAAGGAGTCTCTAACAGAAACAAACACATTCATTGAACAAAAACAAACACTATTTTCTAATTTTCATTGGACAAACATGTTCATTAGACAAAATAAGGAGTAAATAGTTATTAATTGGACAAAAAATAAACACCATTTTTTAATTTTTATTTGATAAAATATGATGAAGAATAGACCTAAGTAGATAAAGGATAAGGTAATGTTTATAATTGGATCGATTTGAAATCTGAAATCTTATCCAATCCAGTAAAATTTGTAATGTTTATTTTAGTTTTAGTACCGAACTTATTTTTATAAGAAACATATCTTGTAGTCTTCTAAATCATTTTATCGTACACCTTGTGTTTGCCACTGGTTATTATTGATATGCAAATGCTAACCAAGACTTTTATTGGAGACATAAAATTTGATATTCATGATTTTTTTTTCATATTCTTCTATTATTTTTATAATATTTTTTATTTTTTTTAACTAATGTCCTAATCAATGGTACTGATTAACAATATTTTATTGAGAGAATTACTTATTTACCTTTTAAGAAAACCCTCTCCATAACTTAGGAGTGTTCATGGATTGGAAAAGTTTGGTTAAACATGTTATTCAACATGATAAATTTTTTTGGGTTGGATTCAGTTTGTGAAATTTATTTTAAATATCCAACATAATCCAATTTGATCATAAATGAATTAGATTGAGTTAATCAAATCTTAATATGTTTTTAAATAATTGTAAAATTTAAATTTTTTTAGAATAATAATTTATTTTTTCCTAAAATTTTGTAAGTATATAATAAGTAAAGACACAAACAATAAAATTATGATAATATGTTACTAAAAAATTAATGATTTCAATGTTAATATAATATATTTATTTTATATAAAAATAAAATATTGTATTAATATGAGAAAACATAAAATAAAATCAAAGAACTCAATAAAAAATTAAACATAATATAATATGTGAAAATTAATATGTTTTATATTTAATAATTAATTGGTATATAATAAAAAATTAATTATATAACATGGATTGAATCTGTTGGATTTAACAAATAAAAAAGAACTCATTATTCAATTGGTATATAATTAGATTTTAATTGAATTAGATTGAATATTAAAACACTTAAAAATCTAATTCAATATAATTAATTAGACCGATTTGAGTGGGAGGTTGACTCAAATCAACCACGAACACTGTAACTGCATAGCTTATTCCATCCACCACAATGAATTGTTAAAGGTAGGTTAATTGCGCATCCTCCACAACATATTCAACACGGCACCAAAGATCGAACTCCACGGCTTGCCATTAATAATATCATGATTAGGCAGGTTATTAAGCAACCAGCTATGGCAATCATGTTCCAAGAAAATGTTGACACTCACCTGTCTTGGTTCATTAATTTCCTGATATCTATTGCCCTCTTGTTTATGGCTTTTACAATTTTTGTGTAAACATAATTAAACATTTTTTTTAATTTAGATCAAATATGTCTTTCATAAAAGAAAATTGTTCGAATTGAGTATGACCCGTATGATAAACATTTTCTTTCTAATAGGATTGTTTACAAAATTTTGATAATTATACCATTTACAGCTTCAAACAACACATTTTACACCCTGTTCTCAAAATAATTAAATTTAAAAATGATATATACTTCTTTGTGCAAATATATGCTTTGCCTTTCACAAAAAAAAAAAAAAACTATCAACTGATTCTCTTTCTTAGCCGAAAAAGGAGCGACGGAAAGCAGCAAATGAAGAAAGGTAACAAATAAAAGAAATGATCAGAATGTAACAATAAAATGAAACAGTAAATATTTCGGAATCATAATAATTCGAGCCAACACCACTAATGTAAGATCTATCAGATGTGTGATTTAGCATCTAATGATTCAGCCGGCTTATAAGGAGCAGAGATAGGACTGTTTGTTTGATATGGTGCTTTGGCAGCAATTCTGCAAATACAGAATATAAAAAAATAAAAAAATTAATCAAGTACTAGGCCAAAAGAGCAATATTCTGAGGATGTAGTTTAAGTATAATTGCAACATGAAAAGATGAATTTTTATGCTTATACGAATCAACAGAAGAGCTTAGCTTAAAGACTCATTATAAACAGATTCACCAAGCAACATTTCCTTGCTTGAGAGGCTTACCTATCTTTCCTCTTCACAAGGAACCGATGAAGGGAAGCTTTCCTAGCCATTGGCATGTCTGTATGGAAATGATATTTATGATCAGGAAAAAACGCGATCCATAGGATCATCTCAAACATAGCTGAGATCAAAAGAAACTACCATTAGCAATTGGTTTGGATGGTGCTTGAGGGATGATATTAGGAATAGTTGAAGGATGATTATTTCCTTGCTGGTTATGAGTGTTAGCATTTGCTGAGGAGTTCTGGCTTTGGGATATTCCCTTGGTGGCCAAGGCCAAAGACATCATCTCCTGCACTTTATCAGCTGGAAAATCATCAAACACAACAACTTGCCCGTTGTAGAAGATAGTCAACTGAGCAGCTTTAGGCTCCTTCTCCATAGACCTAAAAAGAAGGATCACATCTTATGAAACTGTATGTGCAGCCATGATTCTTTCTTTTTGGTGACTTAAAAAAGTTTAGATTAGGGAATGCCATTCATTAATTTTCTGTCACAATTAACCAAACAAACAAACCTTGGATTAACAAGAGTTGGAATCTCCAAGTGGTGAGGATAAACAGGCTGCATGGTTGTTGGTGTCTTGATTGAGGGAAACAACTCCATGGTTGTTGCAGAGTGACATGATGTGTAAGGGGAACCTGTGAGAAGTATAACCTGTTACGATAATCTCATATAGAAAACACGCGCAAGTCCATATGTTATGTAGCATTCCTCTACCCAGAAATATTCTTAGTACTCAAAATATCTCAAAACTAATATTCTTACCTTTTTCTCTTTTTGCAAATTTCAAAGAGAAAATTCCGAAAAGCCTAACAATTCAAGGAGAAAATTATGGACAGTTAGTTAAGGACTCATATTCAAAAGCAAAATATTTTCAGTTCACTTTTTTTTTATAATGTTTTTCTCTTTTTCCATCGTGGTTGAGATCTTTTTCTTTTTTGTTTTTCTCTCTCTGAATAAGGAAATTTTGGAATCTTTACATACGTATGTTGAGCAATTGAATACATTGAACACGTCATACGTTGAAACCTATACAAAGGTTCAAACCTAAAAATGAAAAAAGAAAAGAAAAGAAAAGGCAGGATTTCACAAATTATGTATCCTAATTATAAATATTATATTTTATAGGAATTAAATAAATATATAAAAAATAAAAGATCAAAATCATATTTAAACTTAAAATAATAATATATCACACCATAAATTATGTATCCTAATTATAAAAATATATTTTATATGTTATTTTTGAGAAATAACATCAAGACATTTCATTCATTCATGATGGTTTGATAAATACAAGAATATATATAATGGCCCATATATCTAAATAAAAAGGTATACACTGAAAAACTTTGAGCTGATTTGTTGTTGCTTCCCTAGCAAACAACATTTTTTATATAAATATATTTTATATGTTTAAAAACTATTTATTATATATTTTAAATTATAATATAATTTATATATTGAAATTATTTATTTATTATAAGTTTTAATTCTATAAAATAAAAATTCATTACATATTATTATATTGTGGTATTGTTCAGAGTAATTTCCACCACGTTTTGTTTGAGTTGTGAGTTGTTAATCGAATAATCGGTTTGTCGCTGCCTTTTGTGCTGTGCGTCCCGCAATTACGCAGTTCCTTTTTTGCATATGCCTTTTCAAGTTTCAGAAGAATCAAGACTCGTGCGTCAGTGTCATTAAACTAGTGTGTATAGTTTTGTCTCTTTTTTTTTTCTTTCTATTTTTAAAAATATAAATAAATAATATGAAACAAAAAAAAACTAAAATTGGGAAAATAAATATATTTAATATTTTTTTGGAAGATTTTCTTATCTTCTTTATCACATATTAAAATTAATTTTTTATTTAAATGCTTATCTTGTCTAATGAAAAATAATATTAATAAAATAAAAAGATCATGTAAATTTATTTTAATTTACATTAATTCATTTTAATGATGATGAAACTAAATAAATATATTAAAATATATATTTAAACTTCTTAGTTTTTAAGATATTAAATTTTAATTTAATTAATAAAATTTCATTTAAATGGAGGACATTTGCACAATAAATATTACTTAACTTGGTGCCCCTTATTTGGGTACGAGGTTTATGAGAAGTTGGTACATAATTTCTAATTGTAACAAAAAATAACTAACAGTACCTATTCTCAAAAGTTGGTGCCCCTTCTCTTTTTTAATCTAACGGGTGGAGATAGACAATATTAATGACACCCACAAATGAATGACAAATCCAATATTGTTTCCTTTGTAAATTAACTGCTGCAAACACCAACACATCAATTTCATATGCAATAAATTATTTCAGTTGGTATAAACTAACAAAAGTATAAAAGTGTTGTCACTAGATTTCTCGCTCCACTTCTATTTGTAATCACTGATGATTTGTTTAATTGGTATCATTGAAATACAAATGGGAAAAAAAAAGGAAAAAGAGAGCAAAACATGAAAGTGAACTACTTCAGTGGATTGGTTGCAACCAAAAGGCAAAGAATTATTTGAAAATGGTGAGTGATCCACCGATAAACAAATATCATGCTATAGAGCGAAGAATGAAGAAATTACAGTTATTAATTGATTTCTTTTTTTCCTTTACATTGTTTAATTTAAAACACATCAATAACTTTTGTGAACGCATCAATGCCACCCTTGTGTTTGTTATCTTTGTCGTGTTTAACAGGTCCAACTCCATCAAGCTTTTGCACTGTGCGACCACGATTAGTAACTTGTTAAACATCAACCAGTGTGGTGTGACCGCAACAAGGTTTGTCGTCCTAGCATATCCCTATGTGCCTATCGTGAATGTGAGTGCTTTATCGCACTTTGCATATATTCATCATCATCTGTGACTATTGAGTTCCCTCCTAAAGGACCAAATAGAGTAGGCAAACACATAACCCATTTTTGAGAACCCCAAACAAAACCCAAGTTGGGATTTCAAAAACAACTACTTAATTAACCAAATCTTATAAAAAGAACAAATATATTAACGAGCATTTTTTATTCACAAGAAATTAAGAAAAAACAAACAAACTACTTTTTCAAAAAGAATAAGAAAAAACAAACAAACTAGTAAGACAAGATAGGAGGACAAAAATCTCAAAACTTATAAGATTAAAATTTTATTTTTATTAATAATTTAATTCTTTTTTTACACACCAAATAACTTTAATTTTAATATTTTTTTTATTCTACTCTATTTATTTTCAACCAAATAATATTTATATTAATTTTATTTTTCACTTATTTATTTTCTTTATTTTTCTATTTTTTTTCTTCCTCACAACCTAATACAGCTTTAGACAAACTCATGGAACAACGTCCATCTAATTAGTAACTTCAAAGTTGCACAGACCAGTATCGAACCAAATATAATATGAATTTATCAAGTGTATACATAATAGTCAATGCTCCAAAATAAAACAAAAGTGTCCAATCTAGTGGTTGGATGGTGAGACGGAAGTTAAGCCCTTCTAAAGTAAAAAAATGTCACTTTAAACCTCTCAGCAAATTCAAAATCTGAAATGTTTTCCTTTTTATTTTTATTTTGATGATTTGAGATATTTTCTGTAAGAACTTCTAATTATATATTTAAGAAATAAATTTATTTATCATTCATACTATACTATAATAATAATGTTTTTATCTATTTATAAGAATAAAAAATAAATATTAAAAAATTATAATAACTCTCACACTATATTAAATCATTTGAGTTATAATTCTTAATAATTTTTTTTGTTAGATTGCAATTTGTAATGATAATGCGGAATATATTAAGAATTTAATTTAATTAAAATATAGTCATAGAATAATTCTTCTTTTACACTATAATTCAATATTAAATTAATGTATATATATAAATATTTAATTTTATAATCATGATTTAAAATTTATATTTATTATATTAATACATTAAAATAAACAGTATATTAAAATTAGTAAAAGAAAAATATATTATCATTAGTTAAAAAAGGCACGTGCGAGAAAGGTTTCCGACGTGCAGGGCAAAGACCGTACTACCGTAGTCCGTAGCCCCCCATTTCAATTTGTAATTGTCACTCTAAACTTAAATTCCTAATCCTAATCCCACGAAACGAAAAGAAAAAGGAAATAAAAGAGGAAGAAAGCATGTCCGTGGCATTGGCATGGCGATGACCAGAAGAACAGCAACAATGTTGCTGCGTGGTTAGCAGTGAGATACAGAGAGAATCGAATTCAACGACTCTCACGTCGGGACCAATTTCCCTCGTTCCCCGTTCGAATTTATTTCCCCTGCAAATCGTAATGGAAGCGTTGATCGAGTTATGCGACCTCATTGCGCAGAATCCGTCGCAATTCTCCGATAAGCTCTCGTGGATATGCGACAAATGCCCTCTGCCGGAGTACCTCTCGGCGGGATCTCCTAAGGTTTCGCGCTCTCAGCTCAATGCCGTCCTCGCCGTCTCGCGCTTCCTCTCCAACTGCCCCGATTCTGCCGATCTGCGCCCTAAGTCCGTCGTCCTCGAGTTCCTCCGCTCCGTTCCCCATTCCTTCACTCAATCCTTCTGGCCCCATCCTTTCAGCCTCGATTCCGTCGCCTCTTTCTTCCTCGATTTCACCGGCTACGTCTCCAAGGCCACGCAATCCTCGCCGGATTTCGCCGAGGAGCTCGCCGCCTTCTCCGTCGAGGTAGTGATTTCCGCGATCGGCGAACAGCGCTCCAGCATTGCTAGGGCTTTCTTGGCCGCTCTCTCGCAGAACTTTCTTCCAATTTCGTCCTCCGATGCCAACAGATTGGTGACTTGTTTAATCGATCAATTCGCTGCGCCTACGGTGGGGCCTGTTCCAGGCACGCCAGGGGAACAACTCGCTGCGGAAAATTCCTCGGCTCAGAGCTCCCCCATCAGTGTGAACCACCAATCCCTGACCAATTACAATGACAGTCCCGGGAATGAGAATGCTTCGGGTTCCTCGAGCAGTGTGGCTTCTAAGGCTGCGGATGATGCCAGCACCGCGTCGTCGAGAGGGATGGTGAATGGGGGAAACCATGTCTGGAGGACCGGTGCTGATCAATTGGCGCAGAATTTGGGTTTAAATGATGGTGGTCTTGGCGTGGTCTCGTCTGGCCAACATGTTGTTTTGTTCGAGGAAGAGTCCATGGAGTTCTTGGAGAGGCAGGAAATAGCTTTTAAGTTGATTGCTCACGTGTTGGAGAAGGTCCACGTTGAACCTGCCCTTTTGGAGCAAGTTAGGTTAATTGGGAAGAAGCAGATACAGTCCATGTCTGTGTTTCTGAAGGTATAATTTGTTCCTTACTATCCTTCCCTCTGTTGTCACTTTATTTGTTATGCTTGTTTGAATTAGTGAGTGTCTTGGTTTACTCACTGTGGATTGTGAAATGTAGTTAAGATTTAGGTTAAGAGAAGTGTTAGCAACACATTTTCTAATACACTCTTTACTATTGGCTTAAATTAATTCGACATTACAAAATTATAAGTGAGACTTGTTAAGTAAGTAGCGAGACCTACAAATTTTTGTGATTTCCAATAAAATTCAGCTAATAGTAGAGAGTTTTTAAAAGAGTGTGTTGTTAGCATTTCTATCGAGGTTAATTTTAAGAATGAGGTGTGTTTCATGTTTGCATGTTCTTGCAGATAAGGAAGAGGGATTGGCATGAGCAGGGGTCTCTTTTAAAAGCTAGGATTAATACCAAACTGTCAGTGTATAAAGCAGCGGTGAACCTGAAAATCAAGAGCCTCTCAGCACTGGATTCCGATTCAAGGTCTGTTAAGAGGTTGGTTTATGAGGCAGTTGCGATACTGATAGATGCTGCCGAGGCATGCTTACTCTCTGGATGGCGTAAGTTGAGATCGTGTGAAGAGCTCTTCAGTTCATTGCTTCTTGGGGTAGCACATATTGCTATTGCCCGAGGAGGACAGCCGCTGCGTATTTTGCTCATTCGCCTAAAGCCAATTGTTCTCAACGTTTGTGCCCAGGTGCGCTTTGTTACTTTTCAATACTATATTTCCATTGATGATTTCTTTTCAAACTTACATTCCAATTCGCATTCAATATTTCAATTTCATGATTTTTTTTGAAAATTTTGAAATATTTTTGCGACAGCCTGATACATGGAGTAACACCCATGGGGGCATGTTTGAGAGTGTCATGAAGGCCAGCTGTCAGATAATTGAATCCTGCTGGAATAAGGAGCGAGCACCTGTTGACACATACATAATGGGATTAGCAACAAGCATACGTGAACGAAATGATTATGAAGAACAGGTACATATACTAATGGTCACTGTACTGTCCTTTTTTTTTGTTTTTGTATATATCTCTGCAAAGAATATCATGTCCATACATTCAGATGTTATACATGTTAATTTTGTATTTCATACATTTCCATATATTTTATGGACTTATACTTCAGTTTTCACTCCCTTTAATCTCATCAGTTGCTATTGTAGTTATATCCATTCATATGGTTAGTAGATTTTTGCTGTTTCATCTACATCGTATCTCGTGGTTGGTGGTCCAACATTATTGGCATCTTTTTAAGTTTGTTACAATTTTATTGTATCTATTCATGTATTAAGTTATTTGCTTGCTTACGGAATCTTGGGTTGCCGCAGGACAACCAAGAGAAACCTGAAGTTCCTTTTGTACAGCTTAATGTTATACGCCTGTTTGCTGAGCTGAGCGCTGCAGTCAACAAGTCTGAGCTGGTTGATGTGTTATTACCTCTTTTTATTGAAAGCCTAGAAGAGGGTGATGCTTCAACTCCTAGTTTGTTGAGACTCCGAGTATGGAACTTTGTCTTCAGAGCATGTATTTTAAAATTGATATGAAATTCGTCAACATATTTTATGACCCTTCTCTTTGTTCAATTATCTATCATCCTTTGGCTACTTATGTTATGAATCTTACAACATTTTTATTGTGATCTATACAGCTTCTTGATGCTGTGTCTCGAATGGCCAGTTTAGGTTTTGAGAAATCTTACCGTGAAACAGTGGTTTTGATGACTAGAAGTTACTTGAACAAACTTTCCAGTGTTGGATCAGCTGAAAGCAAAACAGAGGCAACTGAAGCCACAACTGAGCGAGTTGAAGTATGTAGTATATCTATAAATGTCAACAACATGTTAGATTTGGTTTGTTTGCTGTACTAAACTGTCAAATGGATTCTCACTAGTTGAATTACATTCTAGACTCTACCTGCAGGATTTCTTGTTATTGCTAGTGGTCTTACTAGTGATAGATTGCGTTCAGATTTTCGTCATCGCTTGCTCTCCCTATGCTCAGATGTTGGTTTAGCTGCTGAGGCTAAAAGTGGAAGGTACACCTTTTTCTATGCTGAGAACATGACATGTCAATGTTCTAATAATGTTTGTAATTTTTGTTGAGATTTTGAATAGGTGTAAATTCAACTTCATTTCCATGATGAATTATGCTTTCTGAAGATTTCACATCTGATGCTTACTCACTGCAGGAGCGGAGCAGATTTCCTGGGTCCTCTGCTCCCGGCAGTTGCTGCAATTTGTTCCGATTTTGATCCTACTTTAAATGTGGAGCCATCACTTTTAAAACTATTTCGCAACCTATGGTTCTATGTTGCTCTTTTTGGCCTAGCGCCACCGGTACAGAAGACTCCAGTAAATACAAAGTCAGTTTCCAGTACATTGAACAGTGTGGGAAGCATGGGTGCAATTTCCCTTCAAGCTGTAAATGGACCATATATGTGGAATGTGGAGTGGTCTTCTGCTATTCAAAGAATTTCTCAGGGGACTCCTCCACTAGTAAGTTGATCGTAGAAGATCTTCAAATTTTGGGTAAACAATTCCATTAGTGTTTTTTAGCTGTGCATGTTTATAGTTTTATATAATAACATTATGAAATTTGTTGCTTTGCCTCGTTATTGCCTTACAGTATATTTATGCTTCATCATAATCTAGAGGGTGTGCAGTAGTATTTTTTTTTTCCTGTGCTTTTCTAGGTTATTATGAAGTCAATAGCTTTCTCTATCACCCCCAAAATTATGAAGTCACTAGACTGAAGCTTTACTTTTATATCATCCTGTTTCTGCCCAGGTTGTTAGCTCAGTGAAATGGCTCGAGGATGAGTTAGAACTAAATGCTTTGCACAACCCAGGCAGTCGACGAGGCAGTGGCAATGAGAAAGCTGCACTTGCACAAAGAGCTGCTCTTTCTGCAGCTTTAGGAGGGAGAGTTGATGTCACAGCAATGACCACAATCTCAGGTGAATTGCACTTTCTTTATTTTAGTAATTCTCTTAAGTATATGAATTGTCAACACCTTCAGATTTTTAGAAAGGTGCCACATCTTGTGTCAAGCTCATCAGATCCTTTACTTGTATAACACTCCTTCCCATGTCAGACACATTGCTGTTGGATACAATTCATTGTAAAATTCAGGATGATATTTGAAAAGAGCCTTGGGGTAACCATACCACTAAAGCTAGCCGTTGTAGTTGGGGAATCCAAGGACCTATAAACCCCACACTTCCGATGTGGCACTCAGGTCCCATATTCGGATGTCTAGAAAGGTCCCACATCTTTTGTCAGGCTCATCAGATCCTTTACTTGTATAACACTCCTCTCCATGTCAAGACACATTGCTGTTGGATACAATTCATTGTAAATTTCAGGATGATATTTAAAAGGAGCCTTGGGTGAACCATACCACTAAACCACTAAAGCTAGCCGTTGTAGTTGGGGAACCCAAGGACTTGTAAACCCCACACTCGAATCCCATACATCATCACTCATGCTGCTTGTTTGCAATTGAGTGACATGGTGGAAGGCTCTGATATCAATTAAATAGGAACCTTGGGAGAACCACTCCACAAAAGCTAACTATTGTAGTTGGAGAGCTCAAGGGCTTATAAACCCCACACTAGAATCTCATACTTCCATTGTGGGACTCAAGTTCCAGAGTGATTGGATCCTAACAATTTTTTCACATGTCTTGGACAGTGTTTGAACATGTTGGCATGTCTTAGACTAGCATTTCCCATATGACTTGTTCATAGCCATGTGCCATTGATAAACATCAAAATTAATTATTATTTCTTCTATGACATGTTTTCTTATCAACTTCATATTATATAGATGTGTGAACTTAGCTATTATTGGTTTGTGAACATGAATCAACCTTTCAAGGTTAATGAGATTGTTTTTATTATTTAATCATTTTTACATATTGGTTAAACCCACAGCTCGTTCATAGCCTTGTGCTGTTGAGTATTGACAAATTTTATTTGCCACTTATATATTTAAGTTCTCATGTCCAATTTTTTTTCCAGCATGGTTAAATTTACTCTTTTTTAGCCTGACAAATTGGAAAATTACAATTTATAACGTGGTTTCTTGTTTTATATTTAGGTTGGAGTTACTCCCTTCCCCCTCCTTAACTCTGATATTCATTTTTGTATAACCCTCACTCTATCATGACTGTTGTGGTGTTTTTTTTTTTTTTTTTTTTAAATTTGTTTTGCAGGAGTGAAGGCTACTTATCTTCTTGCTGTAGCTTTTCTTGAGATCATCCGCTTTAGCAGCAATGGTGGAATCCTAACTGGTGGCACCACTATGGATGCTGCAAGAAGTGCCTTTACTTGTGTCTTTGAATATCTCAAGACTCCAAATTTAATGCCAGCTGTCTTCCAGTGTTTAACAGCAATTGTCCACAGGGCTTTTGAAACAGCTCTGTCATGGCTGGTAGGCATTAGTTTGACCTTTTTACTACATTTATTGCTAATACTTTCCATTATGTGTACTCATTAGGGCCGTAAACCTCAACCCATGAAGCCAGGACATGTGTTTACTTAATGATAAGCAGTTATTGTCTAAATTGAGCTAGCAATTGTTTACTATTCATCCCAAAGATGAAAAATGCCTATGTATGCATATGTAAAACAAGTCTATGTTCTTTGTTTCTTGTTTGAAGAATGTTACTTTTCATCAATCATTTTATATTTATGAATACATTCAAGGTGGCTGAACCTTAGGTTGAATTTATCCATCACGGACGGATTACAACTTCATAATTCTTTGTTAAGTGGTAGTATCAAGAAGTTTGACAAGAAACATGTTATAAAATGCATAATTTTTGTTGAAGCAATTTGCTCATTGAAATTTCTACCTATGCTTTTAATTATGTTAGCTAATTTACTTTACACTTTTTGAAAGTGCCTCTTCTCTCTAATTCTTTGGTAAGAGATGATGATTAAGAACTCGTGCATCTACTTGTTCAAAAGGTATCCAAGAAAGATGTTTTTCGATACCTGAGATCAATTTTGCAAAAAAGTGGAGAGATTGATGAGGATGTAAATCATAGAATCAGAGCAGGGTGGATGAAATGACGAAGTGCATTTGGGTTGTTGTGTGACCTGCAATGTTATATGGAGTTGAATGTTAGCCAGTACATAGGCAACATGAACATTAAATAGGGGTAGTAGAAATGAGGATGTTAAGGTAGATGCGTGGTTATACGAAGATGGATAAGATAAGAAATTAAGATATTCGACGAAAAGTAGCAGTATTACCGGTGAGTGAAAATATAAGAGAACATAGATTGAGGTGGTTTGGGCACGTAATAAGATAGCCCCTGAATTCTCCCATAAGAACAAAAGTTTGTTACCAAGAGAGGTAGAGGTAGACCGAAACTTACCTGGGGAAAGGTAGTTAAACAAGACTTAATGAAGTGAGGTATAGATTGACAGACAGTGTTCTTAGGATGGAATGGAGAAAAACTATAAGCTTAATGAAATGTTAGATCCGTTGTTATTTCTATGTTCCAGATGGTCCATTTTTAGTCCTTTTCCTCTTCATCTCCCCCCTTCTTTTCTTTTATCTTCTTCTTCTTATTTTTTTTCAACCTCCTCGTATCTATTATTGGGTTCATCTACCACCGACTCCAATTAGGTTGGGTTAAAAGTGTTGTTGATGTTGATGTTAATATTTGCTTCTTTTTTTCCCCTTTCCTTATTTTTTACTTTTTATTTTTATTTCGTGTCATAATCTTGATCAAGAAGAAATGCTTGGCTTTCACTAGGTATTATACTCAACACATACTTCTTGGCAAGGTATACTTGAGGCATATGGAGGAACAACTGATGTTTCCTAATGTAAATATAATTCATTATATTTTCTAGAGTTTTTCTTTTTTTTTTCCTTCACAATTTAATCCCCACAACTTGTTTAACAAAAAAAACAATATTTGTTTCTTTTGGGAGTAAACACTTAAATTGTTCCTCCAAAGACTAGTATCACAACGTTAATCTTCGAAACATTTTTTCATTAAATAAGTCCCACAAAGGTCTAAGATGTCACCTGATTTTTTTCTTATGGAGGACTAAAGTGGTGACACAAGAGGATGAATATATATGTTGGAAAGTTTCCTTAGTAGTGGTCACCCCGAGCCCGCCTTAATTGCGGCCTATTAGAATGGATGTCAGCTCTTAGGCGGTTGAAATACCACATCGACTAAAGATATGGGCTAGGTAGTGCTTATAAGGCTTGGGCAATCCACAATCTTCATTTGGCAAGCTGGTTTCATGGGGTTGAGTTAGGTCTTAAGTTCAACTTTTTATATATATAGGAGAGGGTTTAAATTGCACCAGTGTAACTCTTACGGTCTTACCAACTATTACACCATCAATAATATCTTGTATAAGTTGAATTTTCTTGATTCAACTGTTGAATTACAACTTTATATTACCTTGATTGTTTGCGTTAAATTTTATCAAAATTGAAGAGCAGTAAGAAGGTGATCAAATGATTCACATTTTAATATATTTTGAAAAGTTTATATTATTTCAATTTTGATCTATATGAATGAGATATCAAATAATTTTGGATTATTATAAAAATTTGTATACATGATCTGTGTGATAGGAACTTTCAATGCAGTGGTGGGTTTTGAGAAAACATTATTTAATTCAAAGTTATTGGATGGTGTATAGTTGGCAAAATATATATTGGGGCAAAAAGGCCCTAAGGGTTACTCTTTAGCATCTGCATTAGTGCATTTACTTATTTTTATGTCCAAAATTGAACTCATTCAAAAGAAATTTGAACATTGTTATATCTGTATACTTGTATTGACAAATTCAATGGGTTCATGCCGATTTGAGGATTGTGAACTTTTATGGTGAACAAATCTAGATTAGGCATATGTGACCTAATGGTTGTGGTTATAGCTTATTTACTGGTGCTCTCATTTATGTGCCTGTATATGTTTTTCTTTTTGTTAAAGACTAATTTTTTGTTGTTATCTACGTCTTTGAACTATGTGGATTATGGACACAACTAATTGGTCCGGCTTCAGGAAGATCGAGTTTCTGAAATAGGCCATGAAGCTGAGACCCGAGATTCAATACTGACAATGCACACCTGTTTTCTAATAAAAAGTCTGTCCCAGAGGGAGGATCATATACGAGACATTGCAGAGAACTTGTTGAATCAAGTCAGAGATAAGTTTCCACAGGTAAATTTTCAACAGTATGTTATAAATATGCTTACATGTATATGTAATTACTTGCCTAATGTGTCTCCGCCTTTTTTTTGACATCTGCAATATATTTAAGATTAATGATATCTTTGCAGGTTTTATGGGATTCTTCCTGCATAGATTCTTTGCTATTTTCATTTAATGACAACTCTTCTACTACGGTCATCAATGACCCTGCTTGGACAGCAACAGTCCGTACCTTGTATCAGACAATTATTCGAGAATGGATAATTAAATCAGTTTCAAGTGCTCCGTGCACTAGCCAGGGCCTTCTTCAGGTTGAACTGATCTGTTTCATTGATGAAAATCAATATTTTAAGTTTTTGTAGTTTCCTTGTCATCATTGTCTCAACAGAAGGGTGCATGCTTGCTTTCTGAAATTGGTCCCAAAATGTGGTGGTTGCATACATTTTATTGTGCCTTAATTCCTTCCATTTTACTTGCTAATGCATATATCTTTCCTTTTAACTTTTCTATAGGTGACATTGTAAAAATATCTTTGTTTTTATTAAGTCCTCACAATTTTCTCTTTGCACCATCTCTGTATGTATTTTACGTCAGGATAAACTTTGTAAAGCAAATACTTGGCAAAGAGCACAGCCCACAATTGATGTAGTTTTACTTTTATCTGAGATAAGAATTGGCACTGGGAAAAATGACAACTGGCCGATACAAACAGCAAATATTCCTGCAGTCATGGCTGCAGCAGCTGCAGCTTCAGGAGCAAACTTAAAAGCATCAGAGTCTTTTAATTTAGATGTTATCAGTTCTGGTAAGTGTAACCAAGCTGCAGCGACAGTTAAGTGCAACCATGCTGGAGAAATTGCTGGAATGAGAAGGTTGTATAACAGCATTGGTGGATTTCAGTCCAGCACGGCACCTCCTGGTCTTGGACTTGGAGCTGGGCTTCAAAGAATTATATCTGGAGCTTTTCCTCAGCAGCCACAAGCTGAGGATGACTCGTTCAATGGAATGTTGCTTAATAAGTTTGTGCGTTTACTTCAACAGTTTGTCAACATAGCAGAGAAAGGTGGGGAAGTGGTCAGGTCTGAATTTCGTGATACTTGCTCTCAGGCCACTGTGCTGCTTTTGTCACATTTGGTAAACATATTTCTTGCTTGTATTTTAGTTGGTAATACTATAAGTTAGAACTCTCAGGGAATCTATATTTTATACCTTTATCTGAGTTTATGTTTTTCTTATGGACAAGAGTTCTGGATCCAAATCAAACGTGGAGGGCTTCTCACAACTTCTCCGTCTTCTTTGTTGGTGTCCTGCTTACATTTCCACTCATGATGCAATGGAAACTGGTGTTTTTATATGGACATGGTTGGTTTCTGCTGCACCTGAACTTGGAGCTCTTGTTCTTGCTGAGCTTGTCGATGCATGGTTATGGACAATTGATACCAAGCGGGGTCTTTTTGCATCTGAAGCAAGGTATTCTGGACCTGCGGCAAAACTCAGGCCTCACCTGTCCCCTGGGGAGCCTGAATTGCAGCCCGAGATTGATCCCGTGGAGCAGATAATTGCTCATCGACTATGGCTTGGATTTCTCATTGATCGCTTTGAGGTTAGGCATTGCCTTACCCCTTACTTCCTTTACTGTATTAAATACTGAATCTATTTTCAACTTAAAATATTGCAATTATTTGAATTAATTCCCTGAATCATTCTTGTCCTGTCTCTTGTAGGCAATTCGACACCAAAGTGTCGAGCAACTCCTGCTTCTTGGTAGGATGTTGCAGGGGACAACAAAGCTTCCTTGGAATTTTTCACACCATCCTGCGGCCAGTGGCACTTTTTTCACTCTTATGCTTCTAGGGCTCAAGTATTGCTCTTGCCAGTTTCAGGGCAATCTGCAAAAATTTCAAATGGGGCTTCAGCTGCTGGAAGATCGGATTTATAGGTGAACATGAGTGTCTCTTGTAGTTTTCTTTGGCCTTCTTTGTGCATTTCTCCTAAATTGTTCTTTTTCTTTACCCATGCTAACCGCTAAGAGTAGTGCTGGCAATATTGCTTTGTTTGCTATTATTTATTCATCAATTTGTGCCTTTCTTCTTCTTCTTCGTGAAGCATGCATTTTGTATTTGTTGTCAGTTCCTCTCTTCTTGCATGGTTTTAATTCCCTTATCATGGTGGCTTGAAATATTTTCTGCAAACTGCACAACTTAGGCCTACTTTTTTTAGATAGTCAAATTTTGTCAGGACTTAACTGGGATTAGTTGGAATTTGGAACTGGTGAAGTTACGTAGATTAACTCTGCTAGAGTCAAATGAGTCCCTGTGCCCCCCCTTCCTCTTTTGTATTCTTTTATTTTATATTTTCTACTGAAAATCAAGAACCAAGCCTTGTTTCACTAACAATAAATATTTATGTCTCGCTGGGTCCGTTTAATTTGCTAAAAGGTAAGGGACAAGACTGGACAAAAACATTTGTTCAATGTTTTATTTTATTATTTTAAAAATGAACATGGGACAGAACAAAAAAGAGATTGAGGGACAGGACGAAAACTTCTTTTCTTGTTACTCAATTATCTACGGGACAACCTTTTGTTCCCAGTACAACACATTCAAAAAACCAAAACACCCACATATCTCTCTCTGTCCCCCACCACTCCCTCTCCTCAGTTTCTTTTCTCCACTATCATAATAAATAACCGCCAATGCTACATGATGCTGAACATTGCTTCTTCGATAAAAAACTGAAATGCAAACCTGTTACGCTAGAAAATAAAAAACTTCTTCACAATATAATAAAGCTGATATAACATGTATAGAATTTGTGACAATTTTAAAACTATATAAGAAATAAGCATGTAAGTGTGAGTGATTTCGGAGATATAAGGTTGGTTGGATGGTAAAAGGAAAAAAAGGGAAGGAAGGGAAGGAGGGAGTGGTCGTGGGTTCGAATCCCTCCACTAACAAAAACACTAACATTGGCCGATAAAAAGAGAGTGATTTTATAAATAAATTTTTATTTATTTTTTAATTTTAATTATATATTATACATACATTATGAGGAGGGATCAAGTTACTCCAAGAGTAACTTTAAAAGAGTTACTCCTCATCTTCACCATTGATTTTCTTGAAATCTAATGGTTAAGATTAATTACTCATTACAACCATTAGATTATAAGAAAATGAAGGGTGAGGATAGGGAGTAATTCTTAAAAAGTTACTCTTGGAGTAAGTTGATCCCTCCTCTCTCTCTATCTATATATCTATGTATATATAATATTATGAAGAAGTTTTTTATATTCTAAGGTAATATTTTATATAATATATATTATGGAATATAATAATATATTATTTTATGATGATAGTGATATGAATTATATTAAGATAGTTAATATTAAAAAGGGTATTATAGTAAATTTTATATTATTTTTCCTTTGCTGTCCAACGTGCACCGAACAATTGACCGGATAAAAAGTTGTTTTGTAACTTAAATATTTGTTCTGTGATGTTCTCCTTGTACTGTACCTCAGCCTATTAAATGCACCATTAATAGTGTTAAATCTGTTATTTGTTTCAATTTGAGTTGGATTATTTGGTAGACTAATAAGCTGAAAGTGCATGGGTGGGTGGTTTGGGGGGGGGGGGGGGGGGATGGTATAACTGTGAAGGACTTGTCTGGTATTTCATTTTAGCTCTGCAGTAAAGTAGTTTTTTAGGCTTTTATAAATATTTTCATGGGATATTCTACTGGAGCAATAGTTTCTTGCAAAGATAGGGACCAAAATTGGATTCATCATGTTCAAGCTTTCTTACTAATTGATTTTGTTTTTTTGCTGCATTTGTAGGGCATCTTTGGGTTGGTTTGCTTTTGAGCCTGAATGGTATGACACAAACTATACAAACTTTGCTCAGTGTGAGGCTCAGTCTGTTTCTCTATTTGTTCAATACCTTTCAAATATGAAAGGAGATATCGTCCAAGTTGGTTCAAAAGGAAATGGACAAGAAAATGGAAACACTTTGGCTGATGCGGTAATGATTCTGTTAGCATTAACATCTGCTTAGTGCTTACACTGGGGACTTTGGAACGTTAAATTGTTGATTTTAAATCTTAAAATCATTATCATGTCCTTATATTTTTATCTTTCTCTATGAAAATGTTTTTAACTTTCCTAATGGACTTGAAAATATCCTAATCCTAATTTCTACATTTGTGATAGAGTGATCGCCATCATCCTGTTTGGGGTCAAATGGAGAACTATGCTGTAGGAAGAGAAAAACGGAGGCAGCTACTTTTAATGCTATGCCAGCATGAGGCTGATAGGCTTGACGTCTGGGCGCAGCCGACTAACACAAAGTATATATATCTGTTTCTGACCACTGGAATTTCATTATATGTTTTGTTTTTCTTCTTGTCCTAAGCTTTCAAACATCTGGTATGTATTTTCAGGGAAAGTAGTTCCCGACCCAAGATTAGTGCAGATAAATGGATAGAATATACTAGGACTGCCTTCTCTGTGGATCCTAGGCTTGCTTTATCCTTGGCCTCAAGGTTCCCAACCAATGCATTTGTAAAAACTGAAGTAACTCAGCTTGTACAGGTAAGTTTTTTTCTTTTTGGTTTTTCAATAATAAAGATTGTGAACCAAAAGTCCTAGTCAGTTGAGTGTCTGCGAAGGCAAGGAATAGAGAAAGGAAATATATTGGCTGATGATAAAAAAAACTAATATTTTACAGGGAAAAAGATTCAATTTTATGTCTGATCTATCTAGCTGCTGCAACAAATTTTGGCTTATTCACAAGCATTGTTAGTTACACATTTGGGTTTGCTGAGGATGGAAAATTGAAACTTAAAGTAAACAAATACATTTATTGCTCAATATGATACTGTTGAATTGGTTGTCCTGAACTGAAATTTCATACATTTTAAATTCTAATAAGAATTTCAGTTATGTAGTTATTGTTCAAAAGCAATATTCTGTGTTCAAGGAGGAAATATAATCATCCTTACCTGAGTTATATTTTCTGTCATGTCCGATAATTCTCTCTCTCTCTCTCTCTCTCTATATATATATATATATAATTTCTCTATTTACCTGTGAAGGGGAGAATTTATTCTTGTGTTGTGTGGCTTTTTTTATTTTTTGTTTTTTCATTCTCGTGGTTCTTGCTTCTCTCTCTCAATAACTCGTCTAAATTCATTATCTTGTAAAATATGAGACAATTCCTTTGCTTTACAGGCAAATATAGTGGATGTTCGCAACATACCAGAAGCATTACCTTACTTTATCACCCCAAAGGCAGTTGATGACAGTTCGGTGCTCTTGCAACAATTGCCTCATTGGGCTCCTTGTTCTATTACACAAGCTCTAGAGTTTCTTTCTCCTGCATACAAGGGTCATCCACGGGTCATGGCATACGTTCTAAGGGTTCTGGAATCCTATCCTCCTGAACGAGTAACTTTTTTCATGCCACAGCTGGTGCAGTCGTTGCGACATGATGAAGGGGTTAGATATCTATTGAAATTTAGTTTCATGGTTTATCCCCCTTAGTATGTGCTTTCCTCCTACTGTTTGTCAATTGCCATATAAAACCTGATTTTACCTTTTTTCTTTCACCATTTCTACAGCATAAGTAAGCCTTGTGTTTTTTAAGTTTTGATAACATTGGGATTTTGAAAAGATCATAGATGCTCAAACAAAAATGTCAGTATATTAATGTTTTTCACCCTGTTGAATCTCACTATGCATTGTTGTCTGAATTTTTTTAGTCCATTCTCCAATTTTTTTTTCTTTAAACTTATAAAGTATTGATATCATAAAAAATCCCATTGAGTGAAACATCTTCAGCTCAGACATTCCACAAATGAAAATTTCTAACCATTTTTGAAGTTTTCTAAATTGAACATTTTCTGAAGTTAATCTCTAATAATTGATGTAAAAGCGTAAATAACATCAGTCCAATAATGACTTTCAATGTGTTTTTGCTTTGTAACCAATTGCATACATTTATTTTTGCAGAAATTAGTTGAAGGTTATTTGCTTAGAGCTGCTCAAAGAAGTGACATATTTGCCCATATTCTTATCTGGCATTTGCAGGTATAACTTGTGATTGTTATGTTTTACTTGTTATACAATTCATTCTTATTTACAACTGTGTTTTTCTTACATGTAGATTTGCATTCATTACAAGTTATTTGTTTTTTATTTAATAAGTAGTTAAACACTGATTTTATTTTGGGCAGGGTGAGACTGTACCTGAGACAGGAAAAGACCCAAACAGTGGGAAGGTATACCAAAAGAATGTTTCTTTATATCTAGTATAGTTAATTAGTTATTGCTATCATATGCTGATGAAAATGACATGAATTTTAAACTCAAGTACACATCAAATCTTACGATTTATGCTTGTCAGGTGCATCATTATTTAGGCAATGTCTAATAAATTCTGAGCACTGATCACTGAAACCTGATGCATTGACTTCTTTTTTATTAATTAATATTAATGATAAATGTAATTTAAGAGTTTTGTTTATGCAATTGATTGATTCATGTTGAATTACATAGCACTCCTTTCTAAGAACATATGTTCTAGTTTTAATATATCAAATCAAGCACTGTCAAAAGTATCCTCGATGTTTTTGAATTTGAAAGAAACGTTAGAACAATTGAGTTAAATAAGAACTTGTTATATTGATTCTCAAAGTGAGATGCATTTTGGGACTCTGAGGTGGAAATTAAGACATAAAATGGGAGATAATATAGTTTTAGTTTCTGGCTTGTACAGTTATAGCAATTAGTGCATTACCTATTTCTTGGCTTCAAAATTAAATGATGAGGTGCAATGTGTAATATTATATTCAGGCTCTTAGTTGTCAGACCACTGTAGGCCCACATTCAAATTATATGGTGTAATATGTTTGTCGTCTTGATAGTCAAGAATATGCAATCAGTAAACACTATCTTGATTTTAGCATCAAGATGATGGTTGCTCGGATTACATTAAGTTCCTCAATTTGCAGATACATTTTTCTAGTTGTCTTTACTCTTTGAAACTAGCATTCAAATATGCAGCCCTACTTACAGTACTTTGTGAAAACTGAAAATGTAACTGAGAAATATTAGCAACACATACTTTCAAACACACTCTTCATCATTGATTGAAATTTATTGGAAATCACAACAATTATGTGAGTCCCACACCATTCCTAGTTTAATGAACCTCACTCATGATTTTGTAGTTTCCAATAAATTTCAGCCTATAGTTAAGGGTGTATTAGAGAATGTGTTGCTAGTCCTCTTTAATATGAATATTAATATATTCAAAGTGAATTCTTTGTTTTCATTATAGAATTTGTTTTTTTCCCTCTTTCAAATCATACGTTATATAGTTTTTATCTGTGTTTTTATTTCAGAGTGGTACATTTCTAGAACTGCTGCCAGCTGTAAGGCAGCGTATAATTGACGGTTTTAATCCAAAGGCACTTGACATATTTAAAAGAGAGTTTGATTTCTTTGACAAAGTTACATCCATCTCTGGTGTACTATTTCCACTCCCCAAAGAAGAACGCCGAGCTGGTATCCGAAGGTACTGGGCAAATGTCTGAAGGCTTATTTTTATTGTGAATTTTTAAGTTAAATCTTCAATGCATTTTTGATAGATGTTAATGTTTAATTTTGCCATATGTGGTAGGGAGTTGGAGAAAATTGAAATGGATGGTGAGGACCTTTATTTACCAACAGCTCCTAACAAGCTTGTTAGGGGTATTCGAGTAGATAGTGGTATTCCCTTACAATCGGCCGCAAAAGTTCCAATCATGATAACTTTTAATGTAATTGATCGAGATGGGGACGAAAATGATGTAAAGCCACAAGCTTGCATTTTCAAGGTTAGCTGGGTTGTATTTATGATGATATCCTGTTATCCTGTCAACAAAACTGCAGAACATTACGCTATTGGGATTTAGCAAATTGCCCTCTTTAAATATATTTTTAATGTGGCTCATGTTTACCCTAGTTATATATGTATATTCTCTTAAAATATACTTTCGTTTTTTCCTTTTTTGTGTGGGTTGTTAGATGGTTAGAGAGAGTTTCAAATGAAATATGAACCAAATAAAGAGTAGTGATTTGTTTGGGGTATGGCTAGTGTTAGATAAACCTTTTTTTTTTTTTTTTTTTTGCATCGTGTGTTTATTTTCTTGCTTCTTGTCAGTTGTGCTTAATTTGTGCATGTGTTTTGTCATTCTTGGGCTGACTGTTCTGTTACAACATTTAAGGTTGGAGATGACTGTAGACAGGATGTTCTTGCCCTTCAAGTAATAGCACTACTTAGAGATTTATTTGAAGCCGTTGGATTAAATCTTTATCTATTTCCTTATGGTGTACTGCCTACTGGTCCCGAGAGAGGTATAATAGAGGTGAGTTTATTCCCAATAAGATATAACATCGTGAAAGTTTTGTGGCTCATCTGTCAAAGTATTTTCTTGATCAGAATGAAGAATGCCAGTGCAGTGATAACTTCCTAATTATGGTAGTACGTGGAAGTGTATTTTTGCAATGTATTTCTTTTGAGCAATTGGATTCTGAGTCTAGGACATGGAACTGTCATGGTTATCAAATTCTCGTGTTAAACACAAGTTTTATGATCCTAGGATACAAACAAGTTGAATCACATGTGAAGTCTTTTTATCAAACATATGAGAGAGCTTTTACAAATTAGCTTATGGAAAAGTTTACTTTAGTTTTTCTTATTGTTTTCTCTAGAAGTTTTATTTCAGTTTTTCTTTTCTTTTTTTCTTATGCATATGATGCTAATTTGATGGTATTATTTTTTTTCTTCTGTTAAAGTTGGAAAATAGTGTAAGTGCTGAACTAACTATATACTATATACTATAACGGTTAGATCAAAAGGTTCTGTTATTATTATTTAATATAAACTTCTAATGACTTCCAATCAGTTTCCTTGTATTTCTAAATATTTATCCACAAAAGAATCAGTTTCCTTGCTATTATTTTATGCTATAACTTGTTTTTTGGCCTTGTATTTCTAAAACAATATCAAATGACTTCGATCAGTTTCCTTGGGAACAAGATTCAATGTTAATCACTTGTGTCATATATGGGGCAATTGTTTTGTGGATTTGTAATTTTTTATTTTTGTTACATTTTCCAGGTTGTGCCAAATACGCGCAGTAGAAGTCAGATGGGGGAAACAACTGATGGAGGTTTGTTTGAGATATTTCAGCAAGACTATGGACCTGTTGGATCTGCCAGTTTTGAGGTTGCACGCCAGAACTTTATCATTAGCAGTGCTGGTTATGCTGTTGCTAGTCTTTTGCTTCAACCAAAGGATAGGCACAATGGGAACCTTCTTTTTGATAAGTAAGATCTTTGTTCTTCATCCATTGCTTTGTCAGCAAGTCAGTTATTATTGCTAGTGGATTTGAATTTAGCTTTAGATGCTTATGAAGCATTTGAACATCCTGATTGTTTGGCTCCCTCGGTTCAATTTATTTGTGATTTTTAGTCCCCATGCTCCTGCTTTATGGTAAATGGCATCACTAATATGCATGCTGATGCAGTGTTGGGAGGCTTGTTCATATTGATTTCGGTTTCATCCTAGAAACTTCTCCGGGTGGGAATATGCGTTTTGAAAGTGCTCATTTTAAGCTGAGCCATGAGATGACACAATTACTAGATCCATCGGGTGTTATGAAGAGTGATACATGGAATCAATTTTTAAGGTAGTAATGGCATTTCTATCTAGATCACACTTTTTTTTTTCCTGGATGTCATTTAAAAAACTCAGCGTTCTTTCATGTTTATTGTACATGTAGTTTGTGCGTGAAGGGGTACCTTGCTGCCCGTCGACGAATGGATGGGATCATCACTACTGTGGCATTAATGCTAGACAGCGGGTTACCTTGCTTCGGCAGGGGTGACCCGATTGGCAATCTTCGGAAGAGATTTCATCCGGAGATGAGTGAGCGTGAAGCAGCCAATTTCATGACCCATGTTTGTAAAGATGCTTATAATAAGTGGACCACTGCTGGCTATGACTTGATACAGTATCTGCAGCAAGGCATCGAGAAGTAAGATAATATAGAGCTTACCTAACATGTACATTGTTGCTTGTAATGTTACATTCATTGTTGTCTTGTGCTTTGATTTTTTGAGGAATTTTCACCGTTATAGTATTGAGGAGGGAATAGTAGTAATGGCGAATGAAGATTCATAAGTTCTGTAATATTTTTTGGGGGTTCCTCGTAATGTAAAAATACAGCTCTGTAATCTTATTTATTATTGGTAAATACAATTCATTGAGGTGATACGTACAAGCTCCCTTTCTCGACTCCAGTTACTCAAAATGCCTATATATATATTATGAATGGAATGTTATGTCTTAAGGATTAAAAAATACACCAAGTGAATACCAAAATATAATGAATGATATATTTTATAAATATTCTGATTTTACAATAGTTTATTTAGATGATATATTAGTTTATTCAAAAAATATTAATCAACATATAAAACATTTAGAAAAATTTATAGAAATCATTAAAGAAAACGGAGTAGTGGTTTATGACAAAAAAATAAAAATATTTGAAACTAAAATAAGATTTTTAGGATATGAAATGTATCAGGGAATTATTATTCTAATTCAAAGATCAATAGAATTTATAGAGAAATTTTCAGATGAAATTAAAGATAAAAAACAGTTATAAAGATTTTTAGGTTGTATAAATTATATAGCAGATTTTATACCTAATATTAGAATTGAGTGTGCTCCATTATACGAAAGACTTAGAAAAACTCCTCCAAATTGGTCTGAATAAATGGCCAAGGCTAAAATTAAACAGATAACTAAGAAGCTTCCATGTTTAGGAATTCTCGATCCTTCATCTTTCTTAATTATGTAAAAATCTGTTTCTCTCTCTAAACATGTAAAACTTTATTTAAGAGACTATTATTTTTTGTTAAAATTTAGTTTTGAAGAAAGCATCCTTGTAGGTAATAAAATCCCATCAAATGATCAAATAATATCCACGGGAAAAGTTAAAGGTTACATTAACAATATTTTAAAAGCGTAGTTTTCGAATAGTTTACCACACTTATTACCCGTCTCTCTCTCCTCCTCATTCATACTAGTCCATTATTGCTAATATAACTTGAATACGCAGACAGTTACTCACCATTATAGGATTATTATATTGGCTGAAAAGTATTAAGCAGGATTATTGGTCCCTAATTGGCTAATTGGATCTCTCCGTTCTCACTGTCCTTACCCTTGGACCATGACGCGAATTTACCAAAGGAGCCTTCCATTTCCTCAAGGGTCTTGCCCTGTGTTTCGGGGAGCATGGTATAGAAGAAGATCCATCCACACATTGCAATCCCCCCAAAGAGGAAGAACGCCCCACCAATAGTGATCTTATTAGAGAGCGACAGGAAAGTCATCGAGATGACCCCACTGGTGACCCTATTCACGACAACTCCCATAGCCGCACCCTGCGCGCGTAGCCTTAACGGGAAGATCTCAGAGCTATAGACCCAGGTGATGGGGCCCGCACCAACGGAGAAAGTGGACACGTAGGACAAAACCATAACTATGCTCAAGCCAATGGCCCACTTGAGCACGGCGCGTGAGTGGTCAATGATGGTGAGACTCACAGCGAGAGTGAGAAGCGAAAAGACCATTCCGGCAACACTGGTCAACAACAACGGGCGACGCCCGACCCGATCCAACAAAAACGTAGCCACTAAGATGAAAAGGGTTTTGGCGAATCCAACGGCCACGGTTGCGAGAAGCTGCTCACCGTCGGATTCGAGGCCAGCCTTCTTGAAAATCTCGGGGCTGTACAAAACGACGGCGTCTATTCCAGAAGCCTGCTGAAAGAAGTGAATCCCGAGAGCGGCAATGAGGATGTGACGCACCGCGGGTGTAGGGTAAAGGAAAAACTCTTTCCATACGCCACCGCCGCGGTTTGGGTTGGTTAATTGGACGACGTCGTCGGTGCAACACTCGGGGATGCCAGCCGCAGCTTTGATTTCGGATAGCCTCTGCAGAGCCTCTTCTTTGGAGTCGGAGGTTTTGTTGAGGACTTGGGTGGCTTCGCCGAGCCTACCTCGCATCACGAGCCAGCGTGGCGACTCTGGCATGGCTAAAACTCCCAGCGCAAGGATCACCGAAGGAACCGCCCCAACTCCCAGCATCATCCTCCACCCCAGCCGAAGTGACAGCTTCGAAAACCCGTAGTTTGATATGTATCCTAGTAATATTCCTCCATTTATGAATACCTCCGGGAAGGAGCTCAGGAAGCCACGACAAGAAGGAGGCGACACTTCTGTTGTGTAGACGGGGGCGATCATCAGGGCATAACCGATTCCCACGCCGGCGATGAACCGCCCGAACATCAGAAATGGATAGTTCGGGGATATTCCCATCAGGATGGCTCCGGCGAAGAAGATGCTTCCGGCGAGGACGATTGTGTATCGCCTCCCGATCCAGTCCGATGTTCTGCCGGCGAGGCACGAACCTATCAGAGAGTAAAGGTTGATGATGCCTACCAGGATCTCGATTTGCACATCCGTCAATTTCAAGTCTCTCTTTATATATATTATCGCTCCACTCATCACCCCAACGTCTGCAATCAAGTATATGACATAACATCACATATATGTTGCAATATTCTTTCACTTAAATAAAGCATCATATTGTTCGTTCCACTTTCATGAAACAAGAAACAATCATATTCATATATATGGTAATTCTATCTTATTATTAATTTCCCGAACAACTAATAGGAAGTAATTACCTATTTTTATCACTTGAAATAGTATGTAGTATGTATGGGACTTGGAGCAGAAAACCTTAAACCTAGCTAGCTAATAAAAGTGATTTTTATGTAATACTTATGCATGTTGATCCACGTACGTACGTGTAGTTATGATAATTAACACTCACCATAGCCAAGTAATATGGAAGTCATGGAAGCCAATATGGCACAGGCGAAGGCATACTTGTTCCTTTTGGGGGTCTTTTGAGGATCAAAATCCTCAAGAGATTTTTGAGCTGCTGCTTTGCCCTCAGCCATCTTAAATTAATATCGATACGCTAAGAGGCAAATAGATATCAGAAACACAGATATGTTATGAATGAACGAAATAGATATAGTAGCCTATATAATATTTCAGTGACCATACAATACTTGTGATGTTTAATTATAATATATATAAGAACCACTGAGGTGAGGTAGTAAAATTATGCTGGCGTGCTTATATAGAGCACATGACCTTAGACCGCGGTGTACCACATCTATAGTTGAAAGCGTGAAACCTCTACTCTCTCTCAGAAACGTCGTCGTCATCGTCGTCATTGTGGCTTGTCTTACGAACTTCAAATTTGCGACAATAGCTAATGGGGTTGCCTAAATTAGTTGTAGGCCAGTCTCGCTAGTCACGAGTACGTCCATCATTTACTTTATATAAATTGTCAAACTTATATCATATTCAAGTCTAATAAAAGAAACTAGATTACATTGAATTGTAATATTTTTTAACTAACTATACGGATAATATGTAAATTTTCACTAGTCCTTTATAGTTTATAAAAACTAAAAACTTATTTAACCCAAAATCATATCTTGTAATTTATAATTGGATTCCCAGTCCTTTATTTATATTTTAAGTTTCAATTTAATCCCTTAAATTTTAAAAGCTTCACTTATATATCTTTTTTAGATACTGAATTGATTTTGTTAGTTTTTTACATTAACATTGTTAATTTAATTTAGCTTATGTGACATCTCAAACAGTTTGTCACATGTCACCACCAGATACCTAGCTAGATCAAATTAATTAATGTCAAACTAACGGTAGATTCAATTTTATTTAATAAAGAGAAATTAATTATTTAAAAGTTAAAAGTGAAAATTTTAAATTTTAAAAAAATAAATTAGCATCTAAATTATAAATAGGGACCAAAATACTATTTTAACAAAATAAAATCAATTACAGTATACTGGATCAATGTTGAAAATTCCCCACGAGAGAGATGCTTACATTTGTTTTAAAAAAACAAACTGTGAGAAGCCTAAAAAAATTGGGCTTGTTGTGGCCCTCACTCAACCACAAAAATGATAAATAATAGTGACGTGACAATTGCTAAATGCTCTCAAGTCTGAATGCAGTAGCACTGTAGCATGCAGCATGGCCGGTTCATTGTCGGTTCAGTCCAGCCTAGATAGCGCTATCTATTGTGCCTGACGGTTATTTCAAGAAAGATGTTCATCATGCTCTTGCATCTACTCTTCAATCTGTTGGGTTTCTCTGAAAAATAAGTAAAGTTTACGAGTAGGGGAATTTTAATATGGCTACTGGAAATTATATTTCTGATTAAGACAACACTCTCTCTTTGTTTCTCCCTCTCTCTCCCCACAATAATAGGTCTTGCATTTTGCACAGTCTTCATATTATCTTTGACAGGTACCTACGTAGTTTATATACATATGGATAACAATTCAAGATAAACTGATGTAAAACTTATTTTATTTGATATTTTTAAAAATTAAATCTTATCAATCTAACAAAATGGATTAATATAAAAGCTTTTGTACTACGTAAATTAAATGTATATATTTAATATGGAAAGACATAGTTAATTTTATTCAATATCTTTATGGGAAAAAAGAAGTAATAAAAACAAATTTTTTTCCTTAGCTTTACTAATACAATATAAAATAGTTGATATATCTTTTAAATCAACTTTATTTTAATGCTTATGATTGGATCTATAGTTATATTTGTTATATATATTACAAAAAAAATTGACATTAGCCGCTTTAGTAATATATATATATATAAGTCATTGGCAAATTAAAATTAAAATTGACCACAGAAAAATTATAGCATATGTCATTATTTTTATGGTAATCTTTGATCTTAGTCGAAGAGAGTATTGATGATTAAACTGTTCTTAACTTTTTTTTCTCAGTCTAGTGGATAATTATTTTATCGCTAAGTGTGTTGATTAAATAAATAATTGTTTTAACTTAATTAGAGGTTTTCATTCAAGAACTAAGTATGTAACTATATTAAATATTTGAATTAAAAGTTTTGTCACGCACAAGTACTCTTATGTGTTTGAGCTAAATTTTCTCCAGTGAAAAATACTCGTAATTTACAAAAAATTATAATTTTTTAAAGTAAAATATATTTTTATTCTTCTAAAATTTTCGAATTACAATTTTACTTCCTCTAAAATATATCTTTTTGTCTATTTTCCTCTAATTTCTTTTGCATAGTAATTTATAATTTTACAAAATTCATAAAAAAATATATTCATAAAAAATTATCTGGACAGTTTAATTATATTGTGCTTTTTTATAATAAATTATTTGCATAGTAGTTGTAAAGGTTGAGCTGTATTCCATTGATCTCCTCCAGCCGGTAAAGTGGAGGTTTCTGGGAAATTTTGTTTTTTCAAAGATAATTAAACAACTTTGCAAATGGTGTATCTATTAAATCTTTTATCAATTATTTAAGTTTCTTTTATTTAGTTTGTTCAGACCTTAGTTATAGAAGCGTTATATTTTCTCTCGAGTTAAAAATAATAATAATAACTGCATGCATGCAGCAAGAATATCAATTCGGAGGATAGACCATGTACACGATCGATATGCTTCGTTCAGGTTGGTGCAATATATATACTATATTTTGGTGAAAAGAAAAAAAAATGGGAAGGAAAGTGATATAAACTAGTAATGTGAAAACAAAAAGAGAAATAGCTGTGGTGATATGCACAAATATGGGCCAAATTCAGCTCATGATACATGATGGTATTCATTATCAATTTATAGTTGGAATATGCGTGTAATAATTTTGACATGAAAATAAGATAGTCCACGTGATTATGTATGTTCAACAATAAGGTGCACGTCAACATCTGCGTTTAAAATATTTTATTTTCACTTTGGTGGACGTATGCTGGAAGGTTCCCCACCATAGGTAGCAAACTTCTCATAATACATGTCGTCAAGGTTTACATCATTTTTTTTTTAATTAAAGCGCGGGGTCAAATGGCCCAACAAGAAACAAAAGACAATAAAGAAGAAATTCTATCCAACAGTAAAAGAAAAAGAAGGGTAAGATTAAAAGAGGAAGGTCATCAGTAAATAAATAAAAAAGTAACATACTCCTATCATATTCCTAAAATGTCCACATTAATTACCAGCCATTTACACAGGTGTTGAACTCATTTATAGGAGTGTTAACACCACTTATTCTGTATCGTAATTAAAATTTATTGAAATATATAAATCATGAGTGAGTTCATTAAGAAGTGAGACCCACATTTTAGTCATCGTGTGTTGAAAAAAAAATTAAAAAATGTGTTGCTAATATTTCTTTTAATTTATTGTATTATGTTCATGGAGTTAATTAATTAATTGGCTTAAATCTTAAACTAATATCGAGTTAATTTAATTTACTAGGTCAATGAGTCATATTAGAAAAAAAGAGACTACGAGGAGGCTATTCATTTTAGTTTGAGGGTGATAAGTTAAACAGTTTAACAAGAACACAGAGAGAGGCCAAAGCTCCTCTAGATTTGTTATCCGACGCCTGTTCGAACATAAGTACATAAACCGAAATGTTAGAGAAAACAAGCATGAACTGAAACATGTCACACTCCCTGCTTGGTCCAAATTAATTATATGGTGCTAGTGATTCATGACATGGACTATTCACTATAGATTTAGTACCATAGCTAATAACAGATATAGATACATTCTTACGTAAAAACTCGCTAGTGTCTGTTTGGTTTATTTTTGTAACAAATTTTACATATATACCATTAGTTCATAACACGTGTTTTAAACTCTAATTATATTTATAAAAAAAACTCTAATTTTATTTGTTATAACACTGTAACCAGAATCTAAATTCTAAAGAAAAATAGTGAACCATATAATATGTTCGAAAGTTGACTTTTAGAGGGATTTTTTTTCAAATTAAAAGAATTATATAATAGTTATAAAATAAATTAAAATTTACTCACTAAAATTATATTAATCTATCTATTTATTTCTTTTATTTTAAATATTTATTTTAAAAAATATCCTCTTGCTGGGAAGAATGATGAGCATAATAGAAGACTGCTGGCTTCATGCTGCTTTCCGATAATTTTGTCCAAAGATTAAAACTAAGTCGGGATAAAAATTAAGAGAGTACTTATTTTTTGAATTTTAATGCACAATTTTGAATTTAGACTTAAAAGTTAGTTGGAAGTTAAAAAATTAATTGAAAGTTAAAAAATTAACTTATTAAATTTGAAACATTCAATAAAATTAGTTATAGTTAAAAAATGTAAAATAACATAAAAACAATAAAATTATGATTTATTTTAAAAAATAAAAAAACAATTGAAGATAAAAATATTAAAAATATAAAAAGTTTGAAGTTAATATTTTCAAAAAATACTATTCAAGTAGTATTTTAAAAATCACTAGAAACTAATTACTTGTCAAACATAGTCTGAATCCACAAAATAAAGAAAGATTTTTTACATAAAGAAAAAAGAAAATTTATTATTACTTTAGAAATAAAAGTATTAAGTTTTATATGTGATCCATTTCCTATCAAGTGATACTTGATGCAAGTAAAATATTAAAGCGAAACGGTATTTCAGAGTTAGCGAAAAAATCTTTCTTAATATATTTGATGCGTCGTGGAGTGTGTTAATCAAGAAACAACAATGTTAAGAAACAAAAAATATTGTAATGATTGAAATTGATCAACTTCTGTCAATGGTTTCTCCATGCATGGCACACTATAGCAATCTTGAATGCCTTAAAACTGCTCCGCAACTTGACAATTGTTTTTGTGAAGGATATTTAATTTCTCGCTACCTGAAGTATCCCACATGCACATAATATGTCATATAAAATATATTGGTGCATTTTTTTTTTTCTTTTTTTAATTTCATCAAGTTTTATCAATATATATCATCGACCATCATGCTCGTCACGAATCACGATCATTTCAAACCAAAGTTAACGAAATTCCCAACTTTGGTAGGGACTATATATGGACATGTTGCAGTATGGCGTCCCATCATATTTACTCAGTGGCGGAGCCACTCCTTGGTCAGTCAGTGATATCAATAAACTACCTAAAAAATAAAAAAATAAAATTTACAGTTATTGAATAATGAATAATTTATTTTAATAATTAAATATACTTATATAATTAATTAGGATTCAAAATAAAATTTTATCCTACTTAAAAATAAAATTTTGTATTACTTGAACTAGAAAATTTGAGTGACTCCACCATTGTATTTACTATTCATTGCTGTTAGAAGGTGACACTTGGACTCTGTAGGCAGAGGGACCAAAAACCCATTACATAAAACAACATGCGTGTGAGGATCAAAGATTTTCATTCCAACTTATCAGTGTTGTGACTTCTTTGGCTCTTTCTTGGTACGTTAATAGCAAGAGAATCTCGTTTACGTTTGTGTCTAACTGGTCTTTTTGGGCATGTGGAACGTACGGCAATCAATAGTGGTGGTGGTGGCGGAAAAGAAGGCATTTATGGTGCTGTTATCATCTGGTTGAATAATGGGTGGACCAGTTTTGGGGCTATAACAGCCTTAAACCAAAAATGTGGTACGCAACTCTCCCTTTGATAATTGATATGATCACTTTCAAATGAATTTGTAATATGATATTATTATGTGCGTACCTCTGCCACTGCTTACATGTGTAGCTTATCAGCCTTTTCCATGAAAATATTAACGTCTTCAAGTTATTGGGAGATGAAATTCCCACCGAATGAACTAGAATCATGCGTATAAAATATATATCTATCTCTGTCGGATATGATTATGATGCTAGAGAATAATGTAGATCACTTTTGACAAAAGTTTGTATCAGCATATGCGAGTCACTGTTGGTGTGTCAAGATTGTATTTGATGAGGTACTGTAGCAAGTCCCACATCGGTCAATTTCCGCGTGGATCTGCGAAACTCACATTCTGGACTTGGATTTTTGTATTTGGTATTGCGTTGCCATATATGTTTATGTGGTGGCAATATTTGTTTTCTCTTTTTACATACATGCATGTGACATCAATCTAGCCTAAGAACAAGAAAAATCATTAGCTAGGTACCTAACACTCTCATTTTTCATGTACTAAAAAGAATTTGATTAGATGAAAGAATTTAGTAAAAGTATTTACAGTTGAAAGTTTTGAGATAACAATGAGAATTAAATGTTGCAGTGATTGGGCTCGCTGAAATGGGTGGGCAGTATTTTTTGTAGAGAAATATATTGCTGCTTTGATTACTGCATATTTACATGAAGTAATATGAATATTCGGTAACCAACAATGCTGTTATTTTCTGCTATTAATCACATGTATACGGGTTTTGGGTCTCCTTTGTGCCCACATATATATAAGTTATACTTATTTTGATGATTAAAAAAAATATTTGTCCAAGTTCAACCTGGATTGAATGGCAAAGTTTCTTTTTTTTAACTATAAGCTGAGAAATTAATGACTGATATTTTAATTCATATTGTAAATATATATAACCAAATTTTTAATTAATAATTAAATTTCTATATTTATTTTATAATGACTTCTCACTCGATAAGAATTAAAACCTAAATGTAACTTGCATGTAGGTGCTACCATAAAATTATGGGTGGTGACAAACAATATATTCTTCTCTTTCGCGAAATCAAAGATGATCATCCTGTGCATGTTAACATAATTTTTATCATGTGAGAAGTCATTATAAACTCAGAAGTAAAATACTTCTCATTGTGAATGGAAAGCGACAAGAAGAAATTATTGTTATGAATTACACTCGTCTGAAGTTTTTGAAAATTTGTTAAATTAAAAATGTAATTAACGTAATTTTAATTAACTGTTTTAAACATTTTTTATTTTAAAAAATATTGAAAAACACATTTTTTGTATGTTTACTTTCTTATTTAATGATTCAGATTTATTATTTTGTATTTTTTAATAAATTTGAACCAAAAGCAGAGACTGTGTGTTTATCTAACTAAATTAAACATGACCCTAGATTTGATTGTTAACTTTTTTTTTTATAACTATTTGATTGTTAACTTTAAAACAAGACAGAAGAATGTTGTTGCACCGAAGCCAACTTTTATACAAGTATGCAAATATTAGACTAATTGATTGAGGAACAATTGATACGTCATATGGAGGTATGAGACTAATTGGCTATTTTACCGGACTAAAGGAACAACTGATATGTTATATAGATCTTTTCGTCTGATCAAGTCTTCTAGCTTCGTCGGTCAACTAATTTGTTGGATGCATGACTTCAATTAAGCATCTCAGTAAAAAGACAAAGTTATGTCAAATAGTGTAGTGTACTTCATAAGATTGAAGAATTATTTCATCCTATTAAAAAGAGACAAAATATGCGAAGTTTACCAACTCCCATCTCTCAAAAAACATGTCTGGCATGGAAGCAGAAGTGAATAAGATGTGTACGTTTAGAAGAAGTAAGTGCGTTATTACATTAAAATGAAAACTTCTGCCTATCACGTATAGTCAATCACCATATCCATAGAAATAGAGGATAAAAGATAGTTTTTATTTGTTATTACCATCAAAATAAGAAAAACAAAGATTTAAGATTGGTCTAGTAGTTGAAGAAAAGCAAAAGAAGAAAGAAAAAAAGGGGGCCGGGAATGAATCCTGGATTTGAATCTCCCAACTAATATTTTTATCAAAATTGATAAAAAAAAATCAAAATAAGAAAAACATTAAATTTAAAAATGTTCAAAAAAAGCTTCATCGACGACTATATGTTACATCTCTTTATATATATAAGTTTCATAGTTCACAAGGTTATATATAGAGGTTGATGAGTTGAAAATTTATTAAGCATATTAATTACTTCCAGTTATTGAAAGAAACATTCTTTATAACATGTAAATATTATGGGATTGTTAGATAGACCATCACATTTGTTGTAGTTGATCTAAACACTTAGTTTTTCGTAAAAGCCATGGGTTATTGCTTTGAGTTTGAAGAGACTTGTTTAAAGGATACTTAGAAAAATCCCTAGAGTGGCTAGTGGAAAAAAAAACTTAATTAGGAAGTTAGGAATTGTGCTCCCTATAATTTTGTGGTTGTTTAATGGAAAACTTGATATTGAGTCAAGGACTACGTGTAGTATCGATTGGTGAAATGAATTAATACAAGAATTTGTGTGCATCTATTTTTCTTTTTTACTTGCTTGTATTTTTTGCAATAATGTTTGAGGAGAGGAAGTTGCTATTATGTCAAAACTTATGTTCAGCTTTTACATAAAACTTACAACTTAACATTTATCTAACTCTACCTAGTTTTTTACTTTGTGTACTCTTTTTGTTGTTGCTATGCTTTTCAAGGTTCTTTGCTCGCCTGTTAAGGACAAGTTAAATTTAGTTATTAAAGTATCAATTAAGTAATTAAAAGTAAATAAATAAATAATGTTGTTAATACATTGTATCATGTCTTTAAATAAATAAAAAATTGATTTGTTATTTCTTAACTATATTATTTTGACATTACTCAGTAATTTGTTTTTTTAAAATCCATCTAGTTAAAAAATTTAATTGTTAGGTTTTATATTTTTTAATTTAATTGACTGATCTATTTTAGTAAATATAATAACGTTCTTATAATAAAATATAAAAATATTGTAACAGTTATGATTATTATATTATTTTTAAGAGACATATTATTTAAGAAAAAATAGATAATAAATACACACATTTTTAAAAAAAATTATAACATAAAAGTGATTTGATAAAAATTAAGAGATTTTTTATTACATATCTAAGTAAAGCTTCTTTCTATTTTGTTCGATAAGGAAAGCTAATTAATGACCTTGCCCATTTCTAGCTGTGAGACCACAAGCCCAATGATAGGCACCAAACCCAGTTTCTTGGCCTGCGTTTACAATGCAAGTCTTTCATAAAACAATGTTGGGATTTGAATCCTGAACTACCACATCTTTATCCTGCACCCCTTGTCCGTTTGAAATTACTAGACTACCCTTAACGACTTAGCACTTCCTTCCCTGAGACGGGTGCTCCCTTCCTCCCCCTACACCCTCGTCACTACGCCGCAAGATTCTCCTTCCCCCCGCGTCGTCATCATTGAAGGTAAGTTTCTTTTTTCTTTTGTGAGGTTGGGTTCTGGGGGGTTGGGGTTCTGGTATGGACAGGGGTTTGCGTTCTAAAATTCCTTTTCAGGAACAGACATTCTGGCATAGCTGTTCCAAAATGGTTGTTTCATAATATCATGTTCCCACCTTCCATGGCTTGAAATTTCACCCTAGTTTGTGACATTATACGAAATTGTGCAAATTTGAGAGCTAATCTGTCAACAAAAATAACTTCCACTTCAATTTGTACGCTCAACAATTTAGAAGAGAGCAAATTAGAGTTCAATGAAGTCCCTATGTGAGAAAGTTTTATTTCACGGGTGGTTATCATGTGAATGAGTGGAATTTTCAAAATAAAAAAAACGATGTTACATTTCCATAATTTATACCTACGGAATGGTCATTCTGGAAATTCATTTTGTACTGTAAAATGATCATTTTAGAATAGGCTTTTTGGAAACCATAAAGTATACTCTCGGATTAGGGATTCTATTAACTGCTTTTAACATTCCGGATTAGGGAATACAAAGTCAATAAAGATGTTTCCGAAACAAGCATTCTGAAAGCATACTTTATGTATTTTGAAATGCTTATTTTGGAACCCAATTTGTATTCCAAAATGGTAATTCCATAAGTACAAATTGGGCTTCCAAATACCTACTCCGGATACCAATCCCATTAGGGGGTTCATAAATCAAAATGTTTCACAAATAAGGGAGAAGAGAAGACAACATATCTAGACTACCTCACCGGAGAAGACGACGCTTTTGCTTTCCTTGTGGAAGAGAATCTCTGCGAGATGGAGAGGAAGCTCGTGGAGTTGAATGCAGAGCTAGTGGCGATATCTCGTGGTAGTGAAGAGGAAGTTTATTGATGGTGGAGTTCAACGTTGAAGAGGAAGAGGAAGGTATAATCTGAAATGATAGTTTGGGATTATTTTAAATTTGATGATGCAAAATATGATTAGGAAGGTGTTGGATATAAATGCCAGCAATGTTATGTTAGATTTAGGCCGCGTATCCAAGTTGTCAAGGCTCAACTATTTGAGCTCTACTAATCTATGCATGTCAATGCTATTCGCATTATCTTTACTTTTCGTACTGCTTACTGTTTTCTTAATTTTTTAACAAAAATATTTTTCACAAAAGTTAGGTCATTAACAGATTTGCTGGATGCTCATTATGTGTGATTTGCTTATTAAGAGATAATTTATACTAGTGAATACAATTTACTGAATGCAAATGCTGAGTCTTCATTTATTATTTGCTGCTTCTTGCTTTGACTTTGACTACACTCCTGTCAGAAGCAACGAAGAAAATTGATCCCGTCTCCTGCAGCAAACGCAGAGGAACTTCGCGTGGACATGATTGTTTCTTAAATATTACTATTTACTAGTACCCTTCTATATGGTATATAGAGTCATTTGCATATGGAAAAGCGGGTCAAAGGTCAAAATGTGAGGACTGAGGAGGGAACAATTATGGCGGATCGCATGATGACAAATAGTGATAATTTAATATTTGAAAGAGATTATATATTTAGAAGAAAAAAATTCTTAATTCTTTTAAGTTTAACCTTTTTCTTTTTAAATACCCTCTCCTTTCTTATTTAAAAGAACTAAATTTAAAATATATTTTTTCAAATTTAACATATAATGTTACCTACATTAATTATTTTTAGACTAAAAATATTTTTTATTAAAATAAAAGAAAATATATTAACAAATAATAAAAATAGAAATGAGTATTAATAACAAGATAGTTTTAATTCTTTTTATAAATTTAAGATAAATTTATTATTATAAATTAAATTAATCATTTTTTTATCTTGGTAAATTAGATAAGTGAATTTTATATAAAAAAAGGGTACTAAATAGAACTGTTAAACTTTAATTTTATCTTATGTACAGTAGTTTTTAAATTTTTTATAAATAGTCATCGTGAATTTTAATTTCATCTTAATTAATTTTAAAGCTTACTTCCTTTACAAATTGATATCTTTAATTTTAATTTTGGTTTAATTGATCTACAAATTTTATCTTTTTTTTAAAAGAACCCTTCGATTGAGTTAAAATTAAATCACTGATAGAAAAAAAAACATGTACTTTATTTACCTGAAATTGCAATAGTTTGTTAGTGTTTTTTAATTATAATTATTTTCTAAAGATAAGGACACGCTAAATTTGTAAAATACAAAAAAATATAAAACAGTTGAAAATATTTATAGGAAAAAAATATTTTTTTTTAATTTTGAATTTATTATATTATAATGTTAAAAATAATTTATAAAAATATAAATGAATCAATATATTTAAGATAAATTACTGAATCCACATAAAAAAGATAAATTGCTGAAGTTCATTTTCTATTAGTAACTTATCTCTCAACTTAATAGAATAGATTATTTGTAGAAAATATCAAATTTGAAAATTAATTAGAGTGAAATTAAAGCTCTGAGGATGAGCGTATCTATTTAAAAATAAATTAAAAATATATAAAAGGAATTTTGACATGTTAAAGAATTTGATTACTTCTTAAAAAAAGTAATTAATTACTCTTTCCTGTTTTATTTAAAGAAAAACAATTTTAAAAGTTCTAAAATATATTATCTACAAACGAAAGACGTGTTAAAGTTGGAAGGAAAGAAAGAAAAGAAGGAGAAAGGGGTAAGATAGTATTTTGACATGCAGGAAACGAAGCGGTAGTAGTAGAGACTTGAGTAGTGGAAGGTGGAGGTGAAGTGAAGGTAAGCGGAGTTTCTATAATTCTCTTTCTCTCCCACCGCTACCGGAGTCACTATATCATATGGGGGCCAGTTGTGCCTGTCACGTTTGATTTTCATCATAGCTTAATAGACTCTATGCTCCATTCATTCAAATTCTGCTTCCAATTTCATATTTAAATAGAAACACACACTCCTCTCCACTCTTCGCAATTCCTCATCCCATTGTCGATTCCCAAACCCTACATTTTCGTCAAGCGGTGCGCTGGATCAGATTCCCCATTAAGGTACGCTGCTTCTACTTCCGAGGCCGTCACTAAGAATCGAATCGTATTTATTACACACTCTTTCAGCTTAGGGCTACGATCGCCATTTTGCATTCCCTTGTTATAAATGTAGCAATTTATATTTACGTGGTTGCGTATTGTAGGATGGAGGATGGTGAGAAACCCACCCATGGCATTGCTGATATGGATGTTGTTGATGCCACTTTGCAAAGCCAACGTGTGGCTTCTGATCAAGTAATGGTCCAACAGGATCATGATATCAAAAACGGCGATTCTGATCATTCTCACGTGCCAGCAATCAGTGCAATTAGCAATAATCAGTTTGAACTTGAAGATTCTAAGACTGTTTCGCATCAGGAGCTGATCACTCCGAAGCCTAAAGAAAAGAATGTCAGAGAAATGACGAATGTGCTAAATGATACCGAGGTACTTCCACTTCCAGTAAGATGTCAGAGCATTTTCTTCTTCTTCTTCTTTTGTAGATTGTAATTATCTTGCCGTTAACCCACAGATGACTGATTATGATGAGTATGGCACGCCTCTGGATCGAGAAACATTTATGAAAGAGCTTGAGACTTTCTACAGAGAGCGGTCCTTGGAATTTAAGCCTCCTAAGTTTTATGGAGAGCCCCTCAATTGCCTTAAGTACGTATAATATCCCGTGATGCATTCATGTAATGTAACCCCTTTAAGGCTAGTTTAAGTGGGCCTGTCTTCCTCCTTGATACTAATTTTTAATGTGTTACTTAACTCTTTTGATAGCGGATTTCTTACTTTTCCATGGGCTGCAGGTTGTGGAGAGCTGTTATCAGACTAGGCGGCTATGATGTGGTATGAATTAATCTTCTGTGTTACTATTGACAGCTAATCTCTTCGTACCGTGGTTTTTATATTATAAACTTTAACATTTCTGACTTCAAACTCAAGACCGTTGTTAATGTTATTGCTAAATAGTTCTATCCCATTCATGCCTTTTGTAAGATAAAAGGAATGTTTTCGTCAAATATAGATTTCAACATTTTAGCTAACGTCCAGATGATACCGCAGATATACTGTAGTTGTGCTTTCAGTACTACTGTTTGTTATGCTTTCCCTATGTTTGATGGCCTAGGTAGTGTTGATATACTTAGCTACACAAACGATTGCAGACACTAGTTATAGGCTATAGCACAAAGAGAACTGATTCCGTGGAAGTCAAGCATTTTTCGACTTTGTCCTCAGTCCTCTTGTCAACTTTACAAAGATCCTATCATTTAGTATTTGTCATTCATCTAATAATCCTTTTTGAATTTCGAAAGATATGGTAGGGCTATGTTCAAATAGTTGTTGTCTGACTTGTGGGGACCTGCTAACAGCTTCAGCCTATGTGATTTGGTCTTGTACTTTCCTTACAGTAGGTTCGCGAGCCCCAGCCCAGATTCTTTATTTTTTTGTCCTGTAACTTTATTTTTATTAACAGACAATTTATTTATAAATTTTGGAACAGAATGTATCATTACATTTTTAGTTTATTTGACATTTGGGTTAGGCTCTAGATATCATGTTGAGGGTGAAAGAGAATGAGAGACGTGATGACTTGTGTAAGAATTACACAGCGGAGCATATATTTATATTAGGAGTCAAGGAGTTGTAAATACAATAATATTTGCATGAATATACAGTCACTCTAATTGACATAATTACATAACATATAATATACCAGCTGGAAAAAAATATATATAATATACCATATTTACAAGTATTACTATGATTACATAATTTCCATAAACATCCATAAGTTTTATTTCAGTTGGTGCTAAATGTTTTGGGCCCTTTGCCAGTTATTGATTACTAATAAGTGATAAAGTTGATCTTATTGATTGATTATATGTAGGTAACTGGATCCAAGTTGTGGCGGCAAGTAGGAGAGTCTTTCCACCCCCCAAAGTAAGGCCTAAACATATTATTGTTTTGTAGTTCTTACTAAGCCTTCTTATCTTCTTCATACTATATTTTTGCTATTTACTGTCACTGTTAAACTCTTTATAGTCTGCTGAGTGGCTTAAAACTGATTGTTATTAACATGTGTAATTTAGTTTCTAAAATATAGAGTTAGCTGATGTGGCTTATAACTCTTTAAAATTAAGCAAATGTGGTCCACATGTTAAGTTGCCATCCAATTATTAATAAAGTTAGCTGATTTGGTTGTCAGATTTGTGATGTGGCGAGTCATCGTGCTGATTTGGATTGATAACAAATCACAATATGCCAAACGAGGAGGTTTGGTTATATTTGGAAAATAAAAACTATCTTCTTGGTCAATGGTTTTGGGGTTTCTGAAACTTGGTTGTTCATATTGAGAGTTGAATGAAAGAAGAAATCAAGTGGGTGATTCTCTGATTCTTTGACATATTGACTGGTGGTGATAGTGAATAATATGAACCTTCCTCTCTAATTTACACAGAAATGAGGAAAAGACATTGGTTGTCTACACCTTGTTGAGACTTGAGAGATGTGAAATATCTAATAGGTTGTCTAATATAGCAAAACTCATCATGTAACAGGTTGTTTTAGACAGCAAAATCTATATCACCTAAATCCATATGGTTTGCTGGTAATAAGAGTCTGTGTAAATTTCAATAAGTACTGTATGCAGTTTATGCATGCTTGTCTTTAACATTACCAGATTCTGAAACTACATTATACAAAATTTGCTTGGATGTTTTTGAATTGGCTATTTGGTATTTTAGCTCTAGGGACAGGTTTGTGGTGGTGGACTGTAAACACTAACCATACAAGCTTGTCAAATACAAAAATGAAAGTAAAACCAACCATACAGGGTCAAGGTCAACATGGTGCAGCTCAATCCCTGATTTGACTAAACTGTGAAGTTCTATATATCACTACCACATAACACAGTTTTGTTTGATCATTTAGTCATTAAGTTAGTGCCCTATATGAACAATACTGAACTAGCATATGAAATTTCATTGCCATGTCATCATGTCAGTGTTAAAAATTTGATGGTAACTTAATAGATGGACCACAATTGCTTAATTTTAAAAGTAAGGGTACTTGATTGGCTAAAAAAATATTAGGGGGACTAAGATTACGTGTGTCCCATACTAAGGGAACGAAAATGCAGAAGTCAAAATAAAAACTCTTTCTAAATATATCCCTTTGCTCATTATTATATTGATTTTTTTTCCTCACAGGACCTGCACTACAGTCTCATGGACATTTAGAATTTTTTATGAGAAGGTAGTGCACTCATCTCTAATTATTTGAAATATTTCATCTTTGTTATTGTAATAATTGATAAACTAGAGTAAACTTATACTGTTGTTGAGTGTTGATACCAGAATTGGCTAATATTTTTTCTGAAATATCATATGAGCGTCAGTTTCAGCTTGAGTTGATGTCTATTTCATGTTCCTATCTTCAAAGGTAAAAGAAGGGAAATGTGTATGCTGTCTCTACTTCTTTCCACGGTGTGTGTTGTCTTTGTCACAGGACTAGATACCAATGAAATGCTAGATTTGCCATTATTATCTGCTTTTTGCTTAAACTTTTTCAACTGTTAATTTTGTTGTCTTTTTTAAGCCACTTGTATGATATGGTTTCCTTTTTCCTGAATTTTCAATTTGTGCAGGCACTTTTAGAGTATGAAAAGCACAAGAGAGAGATTGGGGAGCTACAGCTCCCTGTTGGACCATTCCATCAATCTTCAAATGTGGAAAAAGAGGTTTGTATAATGTTATTTCTTGTTTCCCCTTTTGTTCCTTGATTTCATTCTCACATGAAGATTACTTATATTATATAAGATCATGTATTGTTTCTCTTTGTCATTTGGACTTGAATAAAGCTCCTTCTTTCATTAGTTATGCTCCTCATGGTTATTGAATCGAGATTCGAACCATGAATTGGAAAAGCTATTTTACGAATCATGAATCGAATTGTATTATGAATCGTAAGATACATGATCAATAAAATATACAACATTTTTGGTTAAAATGAGTGACTTGCAAAAAAATAAAATAAAAATATAACCTAATATATCATATATTCAAGTCATAAATCAAAAGAACAAAAAACAGTAACTTCCCAAAGTGTTCAACCCCTTCTAAAGTAAAACCAATAAGAAGAAGAGTAAATTACACTCGCATCCCCTGTGTTTTGTTCAAATTTCATCTGATACCCCTTCTTTTTTGCACCATACAAAAAACTCATTAATTGTTTAGCTTACATTACACCTAAATCCCCTCCTTCCTAAACACCATTTAATAATCTAATAGAAATTAGGCACATGCTGGTCACATGACTTTTAATAAAAATTTATGTCTAAAATACCCTCATCTTCTTTGTCTCAACCTGAAAATATTTTAAGACTCTTGCTTTTTTTTTTTTCTGTAATTGGACATAAACTCAACTTTTTGTTGAACGTGAACCCACTTTGTTGGTACGCATTGTTAACACCCTTCCTCTCATCCTTTGTTCTACTAAGATACATATGAACTGAATTTTGATTCTCAACAAACATTTTTATCACACCATGATCAGTCTTTAAGGGGAAGAATTTTACCACTAGTAATAGAACAAAATCACAAAATAAAAGGGTGACATGATAACAAGTCTAAATCATTAACATACATATAAACTGAATTTTGATTATCAACAAACATTTTTATCACATCATGATCAGTCTTTAAGAGGAAGAATTTTACCACCAGCAGTAGAACAAAACCACAAAATAAAATGGTGACATGGTGACAAGTCTAAATCATTAGCAATGTTATTCACACAGCCATGTATTCCATGTATTCCAGTTCATCCATTGTGTTTCCTTTAGTCCCAAACATTAACATTATTTTAATCAACAATAATAAACAAATGATTTCCAGTTCATCCATTGTGTTTCCTGTTGTCTCAAACATTAACACTATTTTAATCAACAATAATAAACAAATGATTTTACAAATCATAAGTGGTCTCAAACTGATTCCCCATTGAAACCCCATTCAGAAATAGGCAACAATAAACAATTAAAATTAAATAAATAATCTTAAATAGTAACCATACAAGGTCCAGTGGTCACTTACAAGCATAGCCATGACGTGAATAGAAATCATAGAACAAGAAGAGAAATAGAGCATTCGTAAACATCGAAGAGGAAGACAAACGGAGGTGCTCATGAACGTCGCGAACTAGAAGAACAGTGGAGAACTCGTGAAGGGGAAGAGGAACAATGGAGAATTCGCGAACTGGAATTGGAACGGTGAAAAACTCGCGAACGGTGAAGAGGAATGGAGCGTGAATATCGTGAGAGAAAGAGGAACTTGCGCTCCATGGACGCTAAAGAAGAACTCACCAACAAGAGGAAGATGAACAGTACTCACGGAAGAGGAATGGAACAACGTGAATCCTAAATTCTGAAACTAATTGGGAGGGAATAATTTGGGTTTTACAATTAAAATGTAAGGGCAATTTTGTCTACTCACATATTTCAATAGACGTTAGTTAATTGCATTCATAGAGGGGAGTAAAAGTAATGTGCAAAAAGGGAGGAGTATCGGTGAAATTTGAGCAAAACACAGGGGGTGCAAGTGTAATTTACTCTAAGAAGAAATAAGACTTGTACCTCAAAAAACTGAAAATGAAAGTAACAAATAAGAGATGAGAAATTAAAAGAATAGAAGTCATAAAGATGACAAAAAGAGAGTACAAGAGAGGAACTTATAAGTTACAAGAATTAGACTCATGGGACGTCCACAAGAAAAAGTAAACACCACAAGAAGACAAAAGGCAATGAAAATTATACAAAGCATAAGTGGTCAAGTGGCTCAGTGAGTTGCACAGTCGCACTTCTCTTCACGTTGAAATTGGTTGAAAGCATAATAAGTTAATAACAGAGCCTCTCCTTCAAATAAAAAAATAGGCAATTGAAAATTGAAAACTAAAATTAAGTATTGAAATTTTAGTTTGGGCACATGCAAAACTGAAAGCGGCAGTTTTCCTCTTTTTCCCGAAAAAAGTTGCAGAAAAAGTGATCTGAAATGCTTTCTCCAAAGTCGGATCCCGCAAACCTTACCCAAATTGTTATTGCGACCCACATTTTTGGATCATGCGAGACAGCTCCAGAATCGATATAGAAGCAATTCATGCGATATGGAGACTGATTCAAGATTAAAAATGAGTCATGCTATGATTAGTATCGCTGGACAGAATTTTTGTTTCAAATCGGGATACGAATTGTTGTACGATTACAATACTAATAACTATGATGCTCCTATTTTGCTAGACACAGAAGTTGAGGTGTGAAGAAAATGCCACTGGATTTGAATTTTGAACAAAATGGCTGCTAGAATGCAAACATTGGGCTTTTATGGTTGTGTGTGACAGTATACATATATATATATATATATATATTCTAGAGTCTTAGGTTTTTTGTTGAGCAGAATTAAGTAGAAAGATTAAGGAAATCAATGGTGGTATTTTTAATCATTGCTGTGAATAATAACTTTTGAACTGTACCATGATAAAGAAGTAACAGAAACCAAAAAAATTTGGCCAATAAGTTTTCCATCAACAAAAGCTAACTTATCATAGATGCAATATTCTCTATTGTGATGCCTTTGCAATTTGCATACCTTTTCCAAAAAAGAAGTCATAGATGCAATTGGAATAGAATATAAGGGAAGATACTATGTATTTTGTCATCTTAGAAGGACTACATTTCACAAAAACCCATGAGATATGCATATGCGTGCCTATAATTGTACTATACCAAGGTGAATTGTCAAATATTTGTTGGTTGTTGGCTTTGAAAAAATGTTTGACAATTTAAATGGCTTAAACAATAAATGATTGACAACTCACCTTGGATATGAATAACCTCATGGCTTAAAAAACATAGGTACGGGAGCAATCTTCTTATATGATATTATATTAAGTAAAATATCTGAAGTATTTATTTATATATGTAAAATTTGCAACATACAGTCACAATATTAAAAAAGAAAAAACTGAAGAACTATTTTTTTTTAAAAAGCTATAAAGGAATAGAATATTTGAGATAATTGAATTCAGAATATTATATTTTAAACAGGAAAAGGGGGGAACAGTATGATAGGTTAAAGAGTTTCTACGTAATTGATAATTACTAACAGCATTTAGGGGATAAGTCATTAGTCTGTCTCTCAAATTCTTCGCATCATAATCATACTAAGTAATTAAAGAAAATGTAAAGGAGAAACCAAAACAGTTGCCAACAATGCTAGAAATTGCAACCATTGTTGGTGGTGCCATCAAATATGGAAGGATGTTCTGACTTCTAAGCCACCAATTCCCAAAGTCCTCAATCTGAGACCTCTAGTCTAGGGATCATCAAAGGTGGTCTGTTGCTGCTGGTTCTCTACAGCAAAATGAAAGCAAGGGGAGTGTTGAAATTTTACAGAAAAGAGCATTTGAGACATAGATTTGGGAGCATGCAACATTTCAACCTCTACCCTTTGTTTGTATATATCAAATAATAAGTTTCTTTTACAGCCTGCTGTTTACCAGACTCCAGGCTCAGGTAGAGCAAGAAGGGATGCAGCAGCACGTGCAATGCAAGGTTGGCATGCGCAGCGCCTTCTTGGATACGGTGAGGTTGCTGAGCAAGTTATTAAGGTCTGTTGAGACCTTTACAATTTACATTCTTGGTATCATTTTATTGTTGATCACTGTAACTCTCTTATAGCAATGTTTCTACTAATAGAGTGTTTGTTTTTTCTTGCACAGGACAAGAATTTCAGTTCCACACCAAAGCGTGAAAAGAACCTAAAAAGTATTGGTATGGTCACTACAAACATCACCAACTTTCTCTAAATTAATAGCTATCTCATTTATTTATGCTTAAATGAATCAGGTATGATTAATAAACAGAGGGCACCATCTGGTCTGGAGCATGCTGAGAAAGCTGCAAATATTGAAGGAGATCGGCAGTTAAGTTACTTGTCTTTTCTATTAATTGACCTATAATAGTCCTGTGCATAGATTCATGATCTTTGTAGCACTGTTGGCTTCTCCATCTACAATCTTTTAATTCATGGCATTGGCCACCCACCACTCGAAGTTCTCTTTTTGCTGTTTCACAATTAATAAATGCTATTTTTTTCTATTAGATTCATAGGTTTTCAGCAAAATAAAATTAAGGAATTAACCAGAACAAGTTGGTGCACCTTATTAATGATACTACCCCATACATATCTCATTCAAATCGTTGAAGATATGCTCGATTCCTCCCTAAAGGTTTCTATATCTACATCTTTCCTACCCCAAAGTTTTGTGAGCCAAAACACAAGACAAACTAATAAAGTGAATGTGCCCTGGGAGATCCTTTGGCATTTTCTTAATGTCAGTGAGGATTCCCTTCATTATTACTGATTCTTCAATCAATTCAACCACATACAATCCCTATTTCAATCTGAAAAGGATACATATGCACTGTGAGATATGATAAAGTTTCAGTGTATCAAATGAACCAAGGCTAATTGAGTTTTTCATCTGATAGATTGGTCACAGCGGTAGTGGATGTTGGACCCCCAGCTGACTGGGTGAAGATCAATGTGCGTGAAACTGTAAGTCAGTTTGGTTGTATTCTGTACCTAATTTATGTCCTTTTGTATCATAATGGCAGATTTTTTCTCCTGTAAATAGAATTTAATAATTAATTTTTTACTGTTTGCTACATCCTTGTCCAGAAGGATTGTTTTGAGGTGTATGCCCTAGTTCCTGGGCTCCTTCGTGAGGAGGTAAGCACCATGGCTTGTCTTTATCCATTGTTTATTTTTATGCAGAAAACTGTCTTGATATTTGGGTATTTTTATGCAGAAACACTGGGTAGATTTTATCATAGATTTTTCTTCTTAAGCATAACTGTATAAAATAGAATGTACAATCACTTTTTACAATCTCCACTGATCTATATTGGCTGTTTTTCGATGCCTTTTTGTTAGGAGGGAAACTATATGTTTGGGATAATTTGCCTTCATTTGTCATGTTAAAAGTAAAAACTAATATTATGATTGGAAAAGGTTCTTCTAAGTGAGCAATGGTCTATTCACTCTTAATTTTATTATGTGCACATTAAATTATTTAAATGCTGAAGAGTGAATACAAATCTTATTTCTTCATTTTAGATTTAAAAGAGTATTTTCTTTTGTGATTGATTATGGTTTCCTTGGTTTCTACTTTTATTGTTGACTTTGTTATAACAAATCCAGGTGCGAGTCCAATCAGATCCAGTTGGCCGTCTTGTTATAACTGGTGTGCCAGAGCATATAGACAATCCATGGGGAATTACCCCCTTCAAAAAGGTAAACTACCCTTTTCTTAACTGAGATCTTGGTATGACGCTGAGAGTAATAACAGAATTTTTCATGTAAGGACGTGGCATCTTCGTTGAAAGTGATTGACTTAAATTTGATGTTTTTCAGGTTGTGAACTTACCTGCAAGAATTGATTCGCTTCAGACATCTGCTGTTGTTAGTTTGCATGGTCGACTATTTGTACGCGTTCCTTTTGAGCAGGGAGCGGTGTGAAATGTGAATGTTCCTCCCTTGAATCATTGATTTATGAAATCTCCTCTTCATATATTATTAGTCGAAACTACCAACAACTTTAACATTTTTTAAGGAAAAAATACCCAATTTCACTAATGCAATATGCTTGAGTTTTCCCATCAAACGCCTATTTATCCATATGCGAAAGAAATGGACTTAAGTGTTCTGGCATCATTAACAAGCAAGAGTCCGAGAAGTGGAGTGGTGGAGGACTCGTTCAAAAGCTCGTTGCTTACAAAAATTCTAAATGAAGATGTTAGTCTGGCAAAAAAACACTATTGTACATCGTCTTCCAATTACGTGTGGATGTGAACAGAAAATATTTTCATCATTACTCCGATCCAAATGTAATAGACCTTAACCCAGGTCAAGTTTTTTAATCGTATATATGATTTTGGTTCCCTTTCCAGCATGTCTCTAGGACTTTTATTTTCCACATTGCATCAACTTTTTAAAATTATCTCCTAAAATTTTAAACTTGTTTTATACTCTATAATGATCATACCTTTTAATAAAAAGTGCACGAACATATAGGTACGTCCAGGATGAATGTGTATATTCTCAAGAGTCAAATATGGAATTCAAAGACTTTAGATTATCCATCTTTCATTTCTCGTGTAATTCTCATTAAAATGATTTAGACGTGTAAGACTTTATCTTTACTCCCTCTTCTCTTATGTATATTAAACTATTTTAGTTGAGTTTGCTGGCATCGATTTTCATGGGTTAAAATTAACAGTTACAGTCAGTAATTATTAGGAATAATACAATATTATTTTATAAGTTTCCTGCAATTCTTTCTAATTAAAGAATTAAGAAAAAAAATTATTTAATAATTAAAAAATATTGTGCCTTATTAATAAGATCCCCGACCTTTTAAAAAAAGAAAAAAAGAGCCACGAGACATACATTAAAGAATTAAGAAATAAATTGTCATTAAAAATTAATACATTGGAAATCAAATAAGGTGTGTTAATGATACTTTTTATTTTTATTTTTCTTAACTAGTATGTTAAAGGCAACTTGTCATCATTCTAGAAGTATTTAGTTATTTATTTTTATTTGTTTAATAAACAAACTCTTTTGAGGAGAGTTAGGAAAAAAACTTCAATATATTCTTTCTAACATACTTTTTATTATTATTAAAATTGATTAAGAATTAGACAATTATAATTAAGCGAGAAAGATTCATAATTTCACGAGTCTTGGTACTTTTTAGTCAATTGTCCTTCAATTTTAAATCATTTATTGTTTAAGGTAATGTACATTTTTTTAAAAAAAATCATCAATGAAAATAGCAATAACAATTTTTTTTACTAAATATCTTTAATATGTTTGATTTAGAGGATAAAATTAAAAGAGAAACTTTTTAAATTAAAATAAAGTGTAAAAAATATATATTATATGAAAAGTACAAAATTTCTCTTCTATTTTTCTCCTCTTATCCCAAACCAAGCACAATCTTAAAGAGTTAGCATGTACCTATCAATTAATTAATATTTATATTAGATAATAGAAACTAAGAAATAGAGTAGTTTATAAAAAGTTAATAATTACTTATTAATTTGCTAAAGTGATAAATATATTGATAGTTTAATGTTTATATAATATAAATATAAAATTGTTTTACATAGTGATTTAAACATAAATCATTATTTGAATTATTTTAAATTAATTATTTTAAAAGTCAATAAATTTATTATACATGTTACATGACTCTGTAAAACTTTTTACACTATTAACTCTTTATCTCATATCAAAATGAATTAAGTTTTCTAAAATAATAAATAATTTGAAATCGATAGTGTAATAAATAATATATTAAAAAATATTATGTGAGTAAACTCTTTGTTCAAGGAGAATGTTAATCAATGACTCTAACATTGGTTAACTTATACCTGTTTAAACAAAGTAGCATTTTAGTGGGGTGGGGGAAAGCTGATTAAGAGTGACAACCAATAGACGCTTCCTTAAAAAAATGTTCCCTTGAACTATATAAAAGAACTTTCGTAATGCATTATGTCTTTGGTAAATCATTCTATCATCTTAATTACTTAACATAAAAATAACATATAAGAAAGATGAATTTAATATTATATCTTAATAAGCAAAATATTTGGACAGGATTAATAAATAACTAAGATACTTAAATATGCACAATTAGATATATTCATTAGGATTTTATTTCAAGTTGTATGTATAGAAAAGACTGATAATCGTGTTTGGAAACTGTTGAATCGCATCCATTATTTTTTAGCTTAAGAGTTTTTCTTTTCTGAAGGGAAGATATTAGTTTCCATTTAGTAAATAAAAGTTATTTAATAATATTTTCTTTAATTAATAGAAGAAATTTTTTACGAAGATTGAGTTAAAACGTAAAACACACAAACTTATATGTGCTGAGTGGGATACATATTTGCGTTGGTTTTAAAGTCAGACTTATCTTCTCTCTACGCGAGCTTTTGGATTCGTCGTCATAGCAATTAGCAATAGCATTGCCCTCTTCGATCCTATTACGATGATGTGATGCCTAACCTCTGAATCAAATCAATGGACTAACTCACCTCACCTGCCAACTAGTTTTTAACTCAATGGTTTGATATATATATATATATATAATATGATCTGAATTATTACTGAGCTCTCGATCTGAATTAAGCATTGTTATATGGTATACCTTTCTTTTGTCACCGACTGGTAGATCCTGTTAACAAAATGAACCAATTATTCAATTGTAACGAAACCTAGAATTTCTCCTTCAATAACATTATATAGATTGTGTTGATGGGGTTGCAGCTCTTATAGCGTCTTTCCCTTCTTTTTTATAATAACTTTTTCAGACCTTTCTTTATATTTTATGTATATAATCTCTTTCTTTTTAGCTAAAAAGTACCCAAATTACTTGCTTCTCATGAATGCGAAAATAAAAACGTGTCAGAGATATACTTTAAGGCGCGTGGGATCTAATCGTTTGTTTTGCTCTTCTTATTTTCTAAATTGAGTTGATGACTTTAGTTTCGATTTATAAATATATAATGTATTATGCATATAAAATGATATATATATATATATATATATATAAAATTTATTATTTTATAACCATTTGTCTTTTAAAATGAGTATCTTAGTAAATTACATAATGACTATATTTTAAGAAAATTTTAGTTATAGCTTATTGATTAAAAAAGATTAAGCTTAATAAAAATGTTCTTAGTTCATAAGACTTGAAATCAATGTTATCAAACTCTTTTTAAACTAGTCGAATCCATTGATTTGGAATCAAACACTAAATCGATCCAAATAATTAAATGAAGAGGTTATAGGTCTATACAACCTGATCTAACTCAATGGATTTAGTAAATCAATGAATTAGTTGATCATGTACTTTTATTTGGTTTTTCTTTTTTACACAAAAATAACTCACTCATATAAGAAATAGATGACTTTTACATATTTTAAATTCCAACTTAAATATGTTACTCAAAATTTTGACTATGTTTTTACATATGTTGATTTATATTTTTAAGTTTTGTAACACTTCCTTTTTTATATAGGGAATTTGAATTAATTTGTAGGTTGCTAGTAACATATATAACAAGTTTATTTTTGCAATTGATTTTTTAAAAAGCATACAAGTTTATTGGATATGATTTTTTTTTTAACTTTTTTTTAATCTAGACCAAAGATGCAAGTCAACTAATGACTAGTAAAGATCGTCACTGATTATGAGGGATTATATTATGTTACAAAATTTCGTCACACAAATTTTGTTTTTTTCTAGTAATGTAAGTGTTCAGACTAAATTAATGATCGATTCGAGTTGACATTGTATGAGAATGTATACAATAATTCTTTACAAGAAAATCTTAATTTTATTTTTACAAAAAATATCTCTTTAGGAATGAGATTTTTGTAACTGATCAAGATGTTTTCATATTTATTTTACTAAAAGACGCTTTCATTTTAACATCTATACTTTCCTTAACAAATAAAAAATCTAATATTGATAAACTTATAATGTAGTACTATTTTTAACTAATAATTTAGGAAAAATGCCTTTCAGAAATAGTATAAAAAAATTTAAAATACCTATTCACTATTTTAAATTCATTATCATTGTAATTTTTTTATTTGTAAATATTTTTTCACTGGATAAGTGTAAATACAGTTTTTTAATAGTATTTTATATCATATACTTTCTCCCGACTCAAATAGAAGGAACAAAAATTTCAAATATAAATAAATTTTAATTATTTATATTTTATTTATGAGACTTTCTTTAAAATATCCTTCATTTAATAAAGTCAAATATATTTTATATATTTGATTTCAAATTCTAATAAAAAAATAATTTAGAAAATATGTTTTTTTAATTGAAAATAATACAAGTTAATGAAATCAACTCATTTTCTTAATAAATATAAAATATGTATATTTTTTCCACTTATAATTGAGACGAGAGGAATTACATGAACTAAGAAATCGAATTCAATACTAAATACTTTATGTATCTAATTAATGGATGCATCATACATAATTAATTCTTTAATTAGCAAAGAACAGTCAACATGTCTATTGTCTTAGAATTAATTTTGTTCATGGAGCAATATAATTTTCAAACAAGTGTTGGGTTTGTGAAATTAATTAAAAAAAATTGAGTCGTTTAATTTGAATTCAATTAATTAAATTAATTTTTATTAAATGCATGTTTGAAAGTTTAATTAAACCTAGTAAAAAAAAGTTTGAAAATGTCATAGATAAATAATTATTTATGGAAAAATATTCCTTAAAATTGAAATCCATGGATAATATAATCAATGCTTTCTTTGAATGAACAGTTATGTCTGTCTAAGGAGGGTTGAATAATTGTAAAGGAGCAACGCGTGTGGCACGACAGGAGCGTGAGGATCGGAAATTAAAGAAGGTGATACAGTGGGCGGAAATGGAATAGAACACCTTTTGTCTTTGCTAATGCTTCTTTCGATCTTCATTCCTTAATTTTACACACTAACAAAACCAATATATTAATATATATTCTTTCAGCTAGCGTTTCACTTTCCATAAATTCGATTCAGAGGCGTTTGGCCTCGAATTTGACCAACTTACACAAATTATATATTCTTGTCGGTGGGGCTGTGCAGTGTTTGTGTCATGTTAGTAAATTCATCCATCATCACACTTCACAGTCACAGGTAAATTAGTTTAACTCGTGCTCTGTATATATAATCAAATTTCCCTCACATATGCTACATAATGAAAGTCAGTTTAATTTGGATCTGAAATTGTGAAGTGTGAAATAAGTGATGGCAGCTAATTACAACAATATTGAAGGAAGAGAAGAAACCCAACAAGTTGCTGCTGCTTTCATGCGACCTGCAGCCCTACACCTCCAGGCCCAGTCCGATGACGACGACGGAGATGGACCTTTCTCCACCGAGCGGCGCCCTCGCGGCCGGCCCATGGGCTCCAAGAACAAGCCCAAGCCACCAGTCATAGTCACCCGCGGCAGCCCCAACGCGCTCCGCGCGCACGTGCTGGAGGTCTCCCCCGGCGCCGACGTGGTGGAGAGCCTCTCCAACTACGCGCGCCGCCGAGGGAGGGGCGTGTCTGTGCTCAGCGGCTCCGGCACGTTGGCCAACGTGGTGCTCCGTCAACCGGCCGGGAGCGCCCTCACGCTCCATGGCCGGTTTGATATAGTTTCCATGATGGGGACTGTGCTCCCGCCGCCGGCGCCGCCCGGTTCGGACGGGTTGTCTGTTTATCTGTCGGGGGCGCAGGGACAGGTGGTTGGGGGCGTGGTGGTGGCCCCTCTGGTGGCTTCGAGTCACGTGGTTTTGGTGGCTGCTTCTTTCGCTAACGCCATGTTCGAAAGGTTACCCTTGTCCTTGAATCACCATGATGATGATGATCAAGTTCTGCAAGAGGCACCACGTGGCGTCGTGGGAACTGGACAGGTGGCAGATGGAAGGAACTATCCCTTCTCCGCGTCGCTGCAGCGTGAAGTATTTGGATGGAGTGGAACTGGAACAACATCAACATCAACTGCACCACCCAAAACTCATCCTTTCTAGTATTGCAATGTACTATTATATATATACATCAATATTATTATATGTGCAGCAGCCAGTAGCAACACATAGATGCATGATTTGAAATTAAAAATATGTAGACAATGTTTTGGACTTTTGGCCACCCTGCAACTGCAAATGTATTACTGTTTTCAATGTTATATTATCATATATGTCCTATCTGCTTTACCTAGCTGGTTTTGGTTTTGTTAATTCATAACAAAATATCGGAAATTAGTTGTAAAATAATATCATATTGTAATGTTGAACGCCTAGACCAGCGTTGGTTGTCTATATATTGAAGCAAATCATTAGTGCCTTCTTTATTATGCTAGATTGCTAATACATGATTAGGTTAATTTAATTAGGTCAGTCATCAGAGATTAATTCACTTTATACACACCTAAATTCTTGCACCAGTTATATATGTTATACTATTTTTTTTACTAATGTTATAGTCAATGAATTCTAATTCAGTTGGCTAAATCTTTAACACTATCTTTGATTTTCAAAAATAAAAATATTTATATCACTCATTATCAACTAATTGAACTATGTCCCTACCGCTAGCTTCTGATAGAATTTTTATTAGCTAGGTATTAAGTGTAACAAACACCCTTGTTCAACTCAGTTATACCACCATATCAGCAAAATACAGATTTATTATTTTATAGCATCTGTAGATCTGTTAACTTTTTTTTTCATGGGTCTTGATATTTTAAAGCACCTTCGAGAACAAACACAGACAAACGCCTGTTTGTCCCAGCACAGAAAACGTAACCCTAGTTCCTGCTATTTGCAGTAGTATCTCAACATTGGGAAACGATGTTGAACCTTTTTTTTTTCTCTTGCTACAAGCGATCGATATTGAACTTCAAACATATTGCTTTTTTTTTTCCTACTCCCAACTGAAAGTTTTCTGACCAAATCAAGTGTTAGGCTCACACTTGATTTGTTTGTGTAACGACTAGTTGATGAAAAACGCACTTTTGCCAGTTACAAAAATGTTACTTCTTTTTCTGGAAAATGATGTTTTAGCATCAAAGTCTGTGTGATTTTATTATTTTTATATGTGTATTATATAAGGTGAGAAAAAAAATAATTACATAAAGTCTATATGTAGTAATTAATGCTGAAATAATAAAATTGATGTTTTATAATAAAAAATGTTTTTTTTCTAGCTCAATTAATGGAGTAAAAATATATAAGTTATTATAAATCTTTTGATAATATTTTTTATTTTTAGGATAAAAAAAGTTCACATCTTGATTCTTGAATGTCAATTCTGGGCTTGTTTTGCCGAGTAAACGCAAATTAAGCTAATCACGAAAACCCATATCCATGATAACTTGGAGGAAGCACGAAGGAGCCAAGGAATTACCAGAACCAGTGACATTGAAACTTGAAATTATAAAAAAAATGTAGTACTCTTGTAAAAAAAATTCTACTAGTAGCTAGTAAAAATATATTCTTGGAACTGTGAATGCATCTCTTTTTTGTTTCTTTAAATGGTTGGTCTTATGTCCCGAATTACTACTTGACCGGGCCAGTTTCTTAAAGTGTGAGCTTTATAATACTCCTGCAGTCCTACCATATACTAGCAGTAGTATGGTTGGCAGAGGCGGACGTACGTGTAAGGTTGGGGGGCAGTGCCCCCCCTTAAATTTTGGCATGAAGTTATAATACCCTTGTTGGAACGGTGGAACGGCGGTGGAACTGGGCAGTGCCCCCCCTTAAATTTTCGTTGAAGAGAAGGAGAAAACAGCTTATAAGAACAGAAATGGAAACTAGAAAGAAAGCGCCGCAGACAGCAACGAAGAAGAAGAACAGGAGAAGCTAGCTTTGTCTTATTTGGGCCTAATTTGCTTTCTGTACCCACTTTTTTTCTTTCTGCAGTTTCATATTACATTTTCGAAATGAGCTTTTGAGTTTTAATTTAGGTAGTTGCTATTTACAGTCTTTTTTATTATTAATACACTTTATTTGTATTATGAAATTCAATTATTATTTTGGATTTTTCAATATAGAATTATGGATGAATTTTCTTAATCAAATAATTTTAGTTATATATATATATATATATATATATATATATATATATATAATATAATTTTAAGCAGATTCATAATCTTGTACATAAAACATTGATTCATAACTCCTGCCACTAAATCTGCGGACATAAAATTATTTTCTGCAAGGTTAGAGTGCCCCCTTAATTTATTTTCTGAATCCATCCTGATGGTTGGTACCCAATTTCCAAACCCCAAGGTTCATGTCTGCATTTCAGTGTCACAATTATCTACCACATACGGGACGAGTGATAATTAGACTACTCCTTACCAAAGCATGTTTTATTTTATAGCTTTGATAAGGAAACTAAGTGATAAGCGGCAGACACTAGAAATTCAACAGTTCGGGAAGGGACACATATTGGCTGTATTGACTTTAACCATCTCCTGAAACACTCAAATTATTCTTTTCTTGTGTTTTGTTAGTTACCAATCAAGCTATTGTTTGATGAATTCCTCAGTTTGATCCTCGTCTTTGATATACTAGTGAAAAAAAAGAAGAGGAACATGTTAATTATGTAGTGATTATATAGTATTATTCTCAATTATATATAACATGGATGTAATAGCATTTTTATTCTTTTGGAAAGAATGTGTTTTTATCCTTATTTTTGCTCAAATTAGTCCCTGCATTTTTATATATTGAATATTTAGTGCTCCATTTTTTTTATAAAAAAAGTGTGAATTTAGTCCTTCCCACTAACTCCGCTTATGAGTTATGATGGTGTAAAATGCAATTTCCTGGCCTATAGTTTAAAATCTCAAACAAACTTGCATGAGGAATGCTAGTAATTGACATTCTCTTAAACATTTTCAAATACCTTCTTTACTAACTTATTTTGGTGGGGCACATTTGTTGTTCAGTGACTCTCCAAATTTAGAAGTGAAACTTATTAAAATTAATCATTTTTTAAAAAAATTCTATCAATCATAGAGTATAAAAAAAATATTAGAAAAATATCACTTACATTCTTCAACTTGCATTTCTAAAAGTGTATTTGAATTTTCAGTGGGATCCTCAAAAATATATTTGAGAGTGAAATCAATTTAGAGTTATATTTGGTTACCTACTTACCTACTAAAAGTATGTTTGAGACAAATCTAGCAAAAAGAGAAAAAGAAATAAAGAAAAAAAAAAGGGGTAAATCAAGAAAGATTAAGAAAAATGAAAAAATAAAAAGAAAAAAATGTCAACACTTTAAAACCAACATATCTAGTGGTCAAAACGATTTTCTCCCAATAGGAGACATTTTTTTATAAGCATGATACGAGACACTTTTTTTTTTATAGAAGTTGATAGGAGACATTGTTAAGTCTTCCGTTTGATTTTAAAATCATTATATCTAACGGTTAAAAAGACTTTCCCACAATAGAAGACATGATCAAGTTTTCCACCCTAACCTCCATCTATAATGTAATAGGGTCATTAACCGTAAATTTATTGATAGTATAACAATCAGCTTGCCAAATCAGAATTTATTAGTCCTTTTAGCAATAGACCCATAGGCCTATTTGAAATCTTAATATAAAATCAGCCTTTAAATAAATTAATAAGTTAGATTTGATTCACAAAAGTACTACTTTAGTCTTTAGAGGCGGATCCACGTTATAGATAGGGGACAAGTGTTCCCCCTTAAATTTTGGTCTAGAATTATTATAATGCCCCTATTTTTATTTTTTTTTACCAAAATATCCTTATACTCATACATAGAATTTAATAGTGCTTTTGGGAAACATGTTTTTGTGTTTTACAGTAGCAAGTTGTTGTATTTATGAGCTTTGAATTTAGAATCTAAACTAAAATGTTTACACTTTAATAGATTATTTTAAATAAAAATAATTTGGTCTGATTATTTGTTTATTTCTCTAGATTTTGATTTTTAATTTTTAATTTTTTAAAATTTTCTTTAAAAAAAATTTTTGGGAGTACTGATCCAAATCCCATCACTAAATGTACAAACATAAATAAATTTTCTTGAACCCATCAGTGTTGGTCCTTATATATAAAACTCTTTCAATTGATTCAATTTTTTTTAAGAAAAATAATTAATTTAATTAATCACATTAAATTTGTCAATTATTAATATTATTCTTTCAAAATTATCCTTTGTTTCTCTTCTCATTTATTTGTTTCTCACCAATAAATAATTAATATTTGAAGAGAGAATATTATAATTAATTAAAAATATTATAAGATAAAAATAATTAATGCACCAAACTTTTAGAATAAAGTCTTAAAAAAAAGTACAAACAATAAAACTGATGAAGTCAGGCTTAAACAAAACCTAACATGTCATACTTATTAACCGGACGACTGCTTTTTACGAGTAGACCATAGGTATGAAATTTTGTTTATTGTTAAAAGTTTAAATAGATCTTATCAGCTTAACAAATATAAATGGGCAAATGGCGCTGGCAGCGTTTGCAATATAGGCAACTCTTTGGAAATTCCCGTGTTTGTTACAAGTTTAAATTGATCTTGTGAGCTTTGAAAAAGCCACTATATAATAGTCCTCCCAAAACGGAATGCCAGAACAAACCCACCATAACTGTTAAGCAGTGTTAAACGAAGGGGAACAACTGTACCAAAAAAAAAAAACGAACCGGAACAAGGAAGAAACCAGATAATCCAAGATGCCAAAATTGTTTTCATGTTTGTTAAAAGAGTGCTGCTATATTATACATGTAATCAATAACGGCAAAAAGAAGAATGATATTGTTAATAAGAACTCAAGATGAGCATGGCCATTTACGACCAAATGGAAGATTTCCTGCTACTCGTCCATCTGCCTGCCATGCCAAACGGGGAGAACATATTCTTAAATAGTATATAAACAAAAATTAAAGACAAGAGAGAAACCAGGGCTAGAGGGTTTTTGTGCCATGCCAGCTGTTTTACCATAGTGAATGCACACTTCTTTAAAGGAAAATAAAAGAAAACAAAAATTCAATATCCATCGACTGTTTATCGCATTATATGTTCCCAAGTTCAAGTTCGCTATCCATTTTTCCAAGTTATCTAAAAAGTAACCACAGCATTCTCACTGTATTTTGGTTGTCAATGATCCCCTACATTATAAGAATTTATACTCAGTTGAATTTGACTGCACAGTGTCAACAACACAAGCACACAAGTGAAAATCGTTCTCCTACATGCAGAAAGAGCAATTAGAATGTCAAATCTATTTCGACATCTTGTTTTTATAGATTTAGAGTATATTCAGTCAGCCACGGAAGTAGTATCAAGTGCAAACCCAGTATACACCAGATCACAAACAGTAAACACTAAACAGAGATTAGATAGTCAACAAACTAGAGCAACAAAATGAGAAGGCCCGTATGTCATGACAAACCTCATGACCTAATGGAGACAAATAATTAAACATGGTAAGCCCAACTAAGACTAAGTAGCTTCATATCATAAGGGTGGCAAAATTTCCAGTGTCCACAAGACCCTGCACAGATTGCCCCCACTTGACATTTATAGAAACTCATTTTCTTCTCACTAAAGTAGCTGAGTATTATGGTATTTAATTCCGCTACTGAGGAATATCCAGCTCCAAATAAAATTTGATTCATTGCTAATCATCCAAAGGGAAACATAGAGGAACTGTTGCACGGTTGCTCCTCCAATAAATTTCTACTAAGTAGGATCAAATGCTGTTAGATTTCCAATTCACAGTTGAAGAACAAAGAAGAAAATAGGAAATCAAACACAAAAATTGTTAGTGGACACGTCCACTCTAGATGACACCTAGGAGGAGAAATAAAAGAGAAGAGAGAGAAATATAGCTATTAGCTATGGTAATTGATATGATGTGATGGGGAAAAAAAGATAAAAGGTGTTAATGAGGTGTTTAGAGTTGCGAGATGTTCATCAATCATTACTCAATTAAGTCTCATCGGCATGCAGGCAGCCTATTTTGCAATTTGCAGATTGAGATTACAATATTACATTAAGCAAGGTTCTCTTAAAATGACAGGTGGCAAGTTTCAATGTCACGAGCTATGAAGCACCAACTCTGACTTGATACAGGTTAATGTAAAAATATAGGACATCAAGACAGTATATATTACCTTCTAAAAACAAAGTTTAAAGCTTTACAATTTTCATATGATAATGACCCTCACAAAAGGATATGAAAATCATATCAAACAATGAAAAAAGAGAGGTGAAGGACAGAAACACAGACGTCAGCAACACCCATGCTGAAGCAACCACCAGTTGCAGGAGTGTACTGACAACCACAAATGGTGGAGTGATGGCTGGCAACAATGGAAAACAATGACAATTGGCACCGACAAAAACACAGATGCAGATAATCACCACACTGGATCAGAGAACTATTAACATCCAAGACAAAAACAGGGTTTCAAGTGTAAAGATGTTTGAAGAGAGAGTTATGTGCTTCATAATATTTTAAGTAATTTTTAATATTTACAATATAAGTTTATTTTTTTATGATAGGAGTGTCTGGCCAAGAGTCGGTTTTGTCATGTATACTCACTTGCTTGGCCCGTGTCCGAGAGGTGTTCAAACTAAAAAAAATGACACAAGGTAGAGGAGTTGCCTACACATGTCTCAGGTGGGTCTGAGAACTGTGAGTGTCTAAGGCGACACACTATTTTGAAGGGGTGTCCATGTTAATAAGCAGCAAGCCTAAAATTTAGAGAGCAAAGCAGAGGAATAATTTTAATTAAATGCCAGTTTTGTGGATTTCAAAGAATACACAAACACAAGCACACCTAGTTCAAGCCCTAGTGAGTGCAATGCAACTTGTTTAAAAAATTTACAAATGCTGATGCAACTCATGAAAACAGTAAGCATGTACCAATCTTTAACACTGCGTCATTAGTAATGGCAGAAGGACTTATTCATTACAATAACATGCCTCTTGTCTCCGGAAGGATGGATTATTATAGTTTTGCAGATGCTGATTCTCAAAACAAAACAAAACAAAAAATAACAAATATGACAGGAAGAGCACTGCTGTTATAGTGTTATGTAAAACAGACAACCTAATTTACTGTATAAACACATAAACGTGAATACAATAAACAGTAGTAATATTTAGTAAAGATGAAACTGAGCGCGCATGAAACCACGAGATATGCCTTGTTAATTATTTCCATTTGAACCCTGCCAAGTGCCAAGAACATCATAAACACACTCACATCTATGATCTATCTATCTTCATTAACTCTTTGGATGGTGTATTTGTGTAGGACTGAGTAGAATTAAGGCAACAAACTCACATGAATGCTAATCAATCAATCCTCTGGTTTGGTTGCTTTGTCCTTGTTCTTGTTTCCATATATCAAACCCGTAACCTGTTGAAGTGGTTGAAATTGAGAACTAATTGAAGAGAACATGAATATAAAAGTTGAAGAGGAAACTAAGCAAACCTGAGGGTCGGGAATGGGTTTACGAGTCTCAACGTAACGATAAGGATCAGACTCGGCGGCGGCAAGAGCGGCCTTCTCCTGTTGTTCACGCTTGAGGTCTTGGGAGGGTTTGATCCAGAGGAAGTAGGCTAGGGTTCCGGCGACGACCCAAGAAGCAAGGTTGCTTCCGCCCCTGAGACCTCCCATCGAATTGTTTACAAATGACGTCATGTTGCCAAACGTTCTTCTCCAGCTACTCGCCATTCAACCAACTCACTCACGGATTACAGATTTCTCAGTGTCACACCTTGGGCCGGCTAATGCCACAAACCAACTAACTTTCAATTAGCCATGCCACATAACTCAATTTTGACGAGAAATACTGCTTGAATCAAGTATAGATATAAATATTCTAATTATTTAAACGAAAATAAGAATAAGAGTGGGTATCAAATTATAACCGTATCAAATCTATTCACGTAATATTACATTTTTTATATTTTTTTCATAATATATATATATATATATATAATTTTATTGTTATAATTTTTTAAAATATAAATTAATTAGCTTAATAATTAAGTAGCAAACTTTAAAATATTTATTTAACTAAAAATATAATTAAATTCTTATTAATAGTTAAATTATATATAGTTTGAATTAAAATATAATTAGAAACTTATATATAATTTATTTAAAAACATATAAGTAAATTAAAATTAAAAAAAAATGTAGTGAATTATCTACATGTATACTCGAATCCAATAAAAATTGATAAATATGAAGATGAGTCTTAACATTTTAAACCAAGTCTTTTATATTCATATTGTATTTATTCAACCTTTTAGAAGAATAGAGATAAAGAGAGTCAAACTTTTGTTATCCCTATTCTCAATAAAGCTAAGATGGACGGCCCCTATATATGTTTCACTCAACATATAAAACATTCTCCTTTCAGTTACTGTTTATAATATTCGAATTTGAAATAATATTGATTCCTTTCATAAAATCTAATTTATTATATTTTTTGTATTAATTATTTATAACATTAAAATTTGAAATGATGTTGATTCTTTTTTATAAGATTTAATCTATATTATTTTTTTATTAATTATTTTTAGACTAAAAAACCCATTAATTTAAAGAAGAGAGAAAAATGTATTGACAAAAAATGAGAAAAAAGTATTAATTACATAAATAGTTTAGAAAAAAATTATCAATTTAAAACAAAATTTTTGTTATCAACTAAATTATTTACTTTTATTAATATTAATTAATTTTTTCTAAAAATTAATTGAGTATTATATACAATCTGAAATATATATATATATATATATATATATAAATCATTGTAAAAAATATTAATTAATAAAAATCATAATATAACCAAAGAGTTGGCCTAGTGGTATAATCACTAATATTTTTTTAAAATGAGTGAAAATAATTTATTTAGTTAAAAAAATATATTTAATTCTGATTGTGTGTAAAAAATTATTAATTATTGTCTCATATTACTATGTCAAGCTTTTATTAAAATAACTTGATTTCTAATTCTAAATATATATGTAAGATATTAACAGTTATTTCAAATTGGCCTAAATTTGTTAAAAATAACAGAAAGCCACTTATGTCAGCACACATTTGTAAAAGTGACGTGAAAACTACTACTGAAAAAAATTGTGAAAACTATGAAATTGGATTAAGCTAACACAAGTCGGTCAAGATCATGCAAAAATTCCATATGATAGCAACAATGAAACAGCACGGTACAATTGCACGTGTTCACACAGCATCCTCGGAAGCAAATTGCGAACATCGACGCTAGAAGACGAACATAAGTCCTAAAACTACCATTATTCCAACATTTGGATAAACCATCACTTTGATATAATCTAACGGATATATTTTTACATTGTTATTTGATTAGAAATTATATTAGATATGATTTTTAAAATAAATACTAATAAATATTTAATTTTATTATATTATATTTAATAATTAAGTAATTGTGTGAAACACTTTATACTATTAATATGTTTTAATTAAATTTAATTATTTATAACTGGATGCCATGCAAAAGTCCTGATTCAAATTTTGAAATAAGAAGGGAGAAATTTAAATTAAAGAAGTTTGATTGTATAGAAGAAATATATTTTTATATAAAATGTGATTTTTTTAAGTGATAATCACTTCTTATATATTTTGTTCTGACAATTACTTTTGATTCATCAACCCTAAAATGTTACAAATACTGCCTACAAGAGTATGATAAAATTATATATGAGTGAGAAAAAAAAACCCTATATTATGAGTTTATATAATTATGGATCAACCCACCTAACTTCTTAGAGTAAATATGTATTTTATCCATTTTAAAACAATTTTATATTATGTTTCATAGAGAAAATAAATTATATATATATATATATATATATATGTATGTATTTAAAGAGAATTTTGTATCCTGAGTTATGAGAGATTTCTCATCAAATACTCCTATTGAATTATTGGGACTGAATTTAGTAGAAAGTAGTATTTAATTATGATTATCTAAAAAATATGTGAGGAAAAAAATTATATTAGTAATCATATTAATTGTTCACTCGTATATACATATATATAACAAAGTATAATTAGAGGTTAATTTACAAAACTTATATAATTGAGTTCCAATAAAATCGTGGGGAGCTTTCAAAATCATAATTCAATAAAATATGAAAAATAAAACAAATTAAACACAAAGTTTATAATTAGGTGCAATATATCATTAATTATATTTGTTCCAACCTTAACTCCAATATATTAAATGAGATATTATCCGATTTGGATGTTGGTCAAAATCTTACAATTTTACCATTTAAAAGACATCTTAAAGAATTGAGAAATTAATATGTGTATTAATTATATTTAATTTTGACTTCTAAATTATATAAAACTTTAAGATATAATATAACAAAATTAATAAAGGAAAAAATACGTAGTATATCTAAATTAAATAAATAAATAAATAGTCTATCCACCTATACTATTATTCAATTTCAAATTCACATAATGATATTTATGTTGTCTTTAAAAATAATTTAATAACAATTACCTAAAAAGTTTCACTAATGATATTTTTAATTGGTTAACAATGTAAAATTGTTATAAAATTAAATTCCAAATTAAAAACATATTAGATGTGATGAAGAATATATTTTTTTGTGCTCTAGTTTTTAAAATATTATATATGTTGTTTGTTAATTTATATAAATCAATGTTATATCGCATTTCTATTATGTTTTTGTTAGTTACTTAGATAAAATCATATAATGGAAAAATTAATTTAAATAATTGAGAAATTATAACTTAAATAAAGTAATTAAAGTGTTTAATTTCTATAAACTATTAATAGTTTAGTATAAAAGACTTACACTGCTAATCTATAAAAACTAATATTGATATGATGTATTAGATATGATAGTAAAAATCAATAAATTGATTATATATAGTGATTTTCGGTTAAATAATAATTACATCGCAGTACATAAACTATTGATGCATAATTAAAACCAAAGAAACAAAACTTACACATATAAACTAAAATTATAGTTAAGTATAAAATTTAAAGATATTTGTTAATAAATAAGTGCTGGTAACAAAAACACTTATCCAAAATTGACTTACAATATTGTATACATTAGTTATGCACCAAAATAACATATAATTTATTGTATTGCATATATTGGCTAGAAAGATCACAGTTATTTATTTATCTATTTATGATAAAACATTATTATAAAATGTTTTTAAAAAAAAGTACAAGTAAATAAAGGTCTAAAAATAAAATCCAAAGAGTTTTGACAGTGCGTTTAAATGTGCCACCTGTATATTTTCTTGAGTCAATTGCACATGGAAACAGAAAAAAAAATAGAAATTGAAAAGAAAGAGGGGAAAGTGTGTGGGTCCAGGGTGAGCACCATCTCAGGCTGTCCAGTTGAGAAAAACGAGAACACTCGTAAACTGAAGCCTGCCTCTACTTTTCCTTTTTTTTTTATTTTTCGTTATTTTTGTGTGTTTTCCAATTCTCTCTCTCTTTCTCGCTGTTGTGCTCTTGGTTTTCGTTTTCAATTTCATTCAGCGAGAATCAATAAGAATGAATGACTCCCACTCTCCTCCATCTCTCATCCACCCTGTCAACATACATAAACAACAACCATAATTGATTACCCAAACCAAAAACCCTTTTCTATTTTTCCCCCTTCCCTTCTTTCTCGATTCACTCCCACTGGCCACTGTTAGTTGTATACTACTACCACCAAGGATCCCAGATTCTTTTTTCACTCTCTCTTACCATCACCTTTTCAACCCCACACCACACCTTCTAATCTTCCATGTACCATCCTATCCCACCACCCACCTTTTCCCAATTCTCTTTCCGTCCTTCTCCACCTCAATTCTAGGGTTTTTCCATTCTTCCTTCTTTTTATTTCTAAACCCCCTTTTTCTCTCCACTTTTAATTCGTTTGGTTACCCTCTCATCACTCTGCTTTTCGATCCCCCCCCCCCCCTCTCTCTCCCTCTCCCTCTCTCCCTCTCCTTCCTCTGATTCCCAGTATATTTCTTCTAAACCTTCACTCTCTTGTCCTTTTTCTCCCTACACCACACGCACACACACACACACACAATTCTTCCTTTCTCCTCTTTTGATGTCTTAGGAACCATCCAATCTTCCTTGCGTTTATTGCGTGATTGATTTTCTTTCTTCCTTTTTGTTGTTGCTGTGTGTGCTTGTGGCGGAGAATAGTGATCGATCGTTGTTAATGGCATACCAAGCGATCCAGGGTCCGAGTTCGGGATCGAGTTCGAGTTCGGGGTTTCAGTTATTGAATTCTCCGTTCGGAGACACCACCTACACCAAAGTCTTCGTCGGAGGATTGGCCTGGGAGACTCAGAGCGAAACCATGCGCCGCTACTTCGACCAGTTCGGCGAGATTCTCGAGGCCGTCGTCATCACCGATAAGAACACCGGAAGATCCAAGGGCTACGGTTTCGTGAGTATCTTTTTTATTACATTACATTATCATCACTGCCACTACACAACACGACGCCGTTTCAAATCAAAACTTTGTTGCACTATAGAATGACTTGGTTTCTATCTCAATTGGAGGGTATAGGTGACTTTCCGGGATCCCGAGGCTGCAAGGAGAGCGTGTGCCGATCCAACTCCTGTTATTGATGGCAGAAGGGCCAATTGTAATTTGGCTTCACTTGGTCGACCACGGCCCCCTCTGCCTTATGGTATTGTTTTGTGTTTAATTCGTTTTCCTCACTATGAATGAATCAATGAAATTTAACAATGTAACGTACTGAAGTTACATTGCTAATCTGCGGCTGAGTGTGCGTTACAAAGTTTAATTGTGATGTCGGCTACTTGTTTGCATTGACTACTGACGTCATCATCATTGTCGTTTGCTGTTGTTGCTATTATTTATCATTATCGGAATCATCCCATATTGGCGTGCCTCTGTTATTGAGATAAAGTCATGGTCAGTGATAGAAAGAGGTCGAGTGCTTGTGCCCGAGTGTTTAGTACTATCATTGCCCTAAAGTCATCTCCTGACTCTTACGGACCACCTTTTTTTTAATTTTTTTCTTTTTCTTACACATGATACTGTCTGTCTGACCTAGTAAAATCTTTGTTATTTCTTATTGATCTTTTAAACAACGTGTTTGTTTTGCACTTTTGCTTCAACAATTGTGTTAGGCCCAAACAATGTTATTATTACCTTCATGTCTGCATTACCAGAAGCATTCTAGCCTACTCTGCTACTCAGATTACTTTTATTTTGTGCTTTTTTCCCCTCCTTTTATAGGACGGATAAGACCTGCCTCCCCTTATGTTGGAAGTTTGCAACCAGCTCGTGGTGCTTATGTTGGGGGTTTTGGCTACCAGCAGCAACCTGTTTCCTACAGCTATCAACAAGGATTGGTTTACCCTCCTTACGGGTGAGTGGGATGTCGTTGCACGTTATCGCAAAATGAACATTTGCTTTGAAGATTTGTTTTCAAAATTGCTGAAAAATATTATTATCTTGCTTGTTCTTTGTACTTGTTGTATCTACGCGTACCTTTGCCATACTTTTAATATTTTACTCATTATCAACTCATATGTCTTTGTTAATGACTGTTGAATGACGGTGGTGGCCACTAAGGTCAATTATGTGCACATCCTTGCAGGGACCACTGACTAATCCCCTTCTTATTTTTCTGTGGTAATGTACACTTACCCAATCACAACATGCAGCTGCATCCATGCAGTAGTGGTTAATTAGGAAAGGAAAATCCTGAGAGATTTGGTTTTTAGTTGCTTTGATGAGTTTGGGAAACCTATATCAATTAGATACAATGGATTAGTAATTGTTTGCTGTACTTGTCCCCGTGCGTGTGAGGTGTTCCTAACTACATTTAAATTGTGCATCAGGATGTATTACACCAGAATCATGCTATAGAGGTGATCTTTTCAACGTTATATGTGGTTGTTTTATCTTTGCAGGTATACGACATATGGACCTGAGTACGTCTACCCACAGGTTGAATTAGTTTTCTTGATTGTCTTAGCAAGAATGTTTGCGTTGTTTGTGCACTGCTGACTTTTTCAACTTCCATCTTGTCTAATAGAGTCTGTACAACCCATATATGGGGCAACAGTATCTTCAGATATATGGAGTGCCTGGGGCAGTGAATACAACTGTTTATCCTTATGGACAAGTGGGTCAGGCTATTCCTAGTGGTCATGGTTATTCAGCTATGCAGGGTTATACAGTACCAGGTCATCAGGTTGTGCCCTATGGTGGATCCAATGTTAATGCCATAACAACTTCACCTATGGCTGCCATTCAAGCTTCATATCCTAGTGGTATGGTTCTCTACCCTGAAGAATTTCTATTTATGACTCAGGATGTGCACTTTTGTTGCCTTGGGAACTTGTGTTGTAGTTTTCACTTGTCTCAATTTAATTCACGCTGCCTAAATTTTCTTGTGATTGAAAGAGTGCTTCAATTCATATCTGATTTATATTTTGCTTATCAACAGCCATATTTGGCAGGTATTCAATGCTCATATAGCTAGGAATTAACATTAACCAGAAAATACTTGAGCATGGAACCATCTAGTTTCCAACAAGTATATGCCAATTGCCAAGAATGCATTGAACTTTCAGGTGTTGGCATATTTGTAATATTTAGGCGATTTTAGTTATCCGACCCAGATTTATGTCGGAATTTGGAGCATGGTAATGTCTGAGACAATGCAGTAGCTTTTATTTAATGTAGGTAAATTGGAGTTCTGATGGATGGCAAGTAGCAAATCTGTGAAGAATGCTTGATGTTTTTCTTATATGGATTATGGAGAAGTGTTATAATTTTTAAGGCATGCATGTGTGTGTCTGTGCATGTAGAATAATGAGGCATTGAAGCACCCATGCTGCATCTCTTGGTTATTATTGGCATTTGAGAGAAAATTTCTTTAGGTTCTATTCAAAGGATGTGATGTGATTTGCTAGTGTGTTGACTTTTTCAGGAATTGCTGCACCAGTTCCTGGCCAACCACAATTTATTGTTCCTGCTCATTCTCCTCAGTTTATGCAAGGTAGCGGTCCTGATCAAACAGCTGGGTGAGGGGGCGAATAAGGTGGGTTATTTCCTAGCATCTTAATGTGCAGGTGTTTATTTACAGCATGAACTTATGTTTTGAAAGTATCATGTTACAGGTATCCATAGTTTGCAGCAGGACTAAGAGCAGCGGAACTGCTACTTGAGTGGCGGGCTTCCAATCTAGCCTTGCAAGTTAATTATTTTGCATTCTAGAGGTATTGTTGCTTTGTTTTATGTTGCCTTGATGATAATGGTGGAAATGAGTTAAGCTTCACAATGGCATTACTTAACTTTTAAGCTTAATATGTCGAAAATTACATCTTATATTTTTTTAAGTTGTTATGGAATTTGGATCCTTGAAATTATTTTGGCTAATTATGAGTTGCAACTTGTAATCCTATATAGTTGAACACGAGCTCATGAGGCTGGCTCAAATAGCTCACAAGCATCTGCTACGCAATTGGTAAAAATAGTCTCAGTTATAATTTTCAGAAAAGAAAACAAATTGAATGGTCGCAAGATTTCTTAAGGTTGCTGGTACATTCTGTTAATTTCATGAGGGTATTAACTGCCCAAGTTTATTGGTGTGCAATTCACATGTTTGGTATCTCTTTAATTACAGAGGCTTGCAATAGTATATAACTTTTGTTACAAGTGTGACATTATGTCTGCTATATTTTATTTTGGCATTGTTTTGGGTATTTGGGTTCCATTTGCACATGGCATAGAGGTCTTGCTTTTGCTCTAAGTGCAAGAGGCCCGAATTCCTTAACGAATTGTTCTATGTTGGTCTGAAATTAAAACGTTGGCATTGCAAACTACAATATTCTTTAGTTAGGTTTTAGCTCTTAACAAATTTTATTATGTGCAGGTCATATATAGTCATGCTCACCAAGTTGTGTCTGAGTCGCTCCAGATGGCAAAGGAAACTGGAATGTGCAGGCTGCTTTTCCATTTGGACATTTACACTAGTGTATTTATATCTAATACTACCTCTACTCAAGAAGAGTTGCAGTAGTATTGGATCAATGGATGCTGGAATAGGTTTCTAGCAGCCATTTTAGGAATAAACTTCTGTAAAAAGGAAAATCATGTCTGAATCAAAATATGATTCTTTGTAGTCTTGTCCAGCATTGAGTTTGTAGATAGCGGTCAATGTTGGTAAATTGTGTGACGATGGATGGGCCATCACATTGAATGTGATTTTTGTGCATAGTTGTCAGGGGTTCGTTCTACTAGAAAACAAGGGTGTAATTTAAGATTTTAAGAACCTGCCGATTATGCAGGGTAGAACCATCTGTATATTCCATTAGAGAGGATTGCAGTGGTTCTTTAGTGTTATTTTACCGTCATTCAGCACGGAGTCACATGTTCAACATTTTCTTGAATTAATTTTCAACCTTTCGTCATGGTGCCCTTTATAATTGATATTTCTTGAGGCCCTTTATAATTGGTATTTCTTCTTCAGGCCCTTTATTATTACTATTTTATTTAGGCCCTCTATTTTTGATATTGTTCTCAACATGCGAACTGTTTTTTAATAACAAATCGTGGTCTTTTTCTCTGGCTTGGCATAAGGGTGGTGACAGGTTGGATTGTAAATACAACGGTTGGTTGGGTAAGATTGGTTTATAATTCTACCACTCGTTACATCATAGTTTATGTAATACCAATGCTGTGAATGGTCACAGATCACACTAATATATGAATGCATCATAATCGTCATTTTTTAAATATTATAAAATTGTCTTTGACCGAATAACTGATTATAAAGAGGTTAATTAACAGTCATTTGTTTAGGCTTTTAATTCAAATCTCTTTTCTTGGAAAGTAGTTCGATTGTTGTTTCGGATCGAACTCTCAGCTCTCGGGGTTCCAAATTGTTAATTTGATATGTGATTTGTGATCACTGTTCTGTTTGGTGCAAATGTTAATTGTAGAAGAGTTAATTTTGAAATGAATTTGAAAACTTCAATATGAATTACAATGTAGAAAAACATTTAAATAATTATTTTGTTTTATTTGTCAAAATAAAATTTGTAGTGTTTTTGTAAGCTTGTTTTAAAGGATTAAAATTAGTGGGGTTTGCTTCATAGTAAGATGCTGTATTTTTGTTTTTCGTTTTTTTTTATAAGGAGGAACGAAGTTCCAGAAGAACTAAGAACCCACACTCATTCAGAAATTAAAAATAAAAACCCACACTGCGAATAAATAGTATACACCTGAAGAGTAAAGCCAAAGCAGGGGTTACATCCATTAGAAGGTGAATTAACATGTAATGAGCGAAGTCCTTTGAATGTGCGCAAGAAGCTAACCATATGGATCCAAAGTTCCATCAAAACTATTGATCACATGAATCGATTAGTGTAAATTGTTTTAGCTTAATCATGGTTTTGATTTTGAGTACTGTATTGCAGCTGCTGTGTTAAATATTCAGAGAAAATTTTTCTGTTCACGGGACAGTGGATGATACATATAACATATGGTAAAAAAAAAAAAAAAAAACAGAAGAGCCCTGACTGTGAAAATCAGCAATGGCTTCACTTATTTATTGGAGTACATAAATATACAAGGATGGGATGAAGAGTAAATATAAAGCACTCTTGGTCTTGGTGAGATAGTGCTCTTAACCTTTTTTTAATAAAAATTCTGACTATTACATTATTATGAGTAATGAGTTCTTATAAATTTATTTAATAATAACAAGTGTATTAAAAAATAAATTAAGAGTGATTAGTTAAGTTTTTATTTATTTCTTATAACTCACAATATTTTATTTATATCGTAATTTTAAATTCAATACAAATAAGTCATCTAAAAAATAGTTTTATTAAATGATTCATTTGTTAGTTTTTTTTTTGTTTAATCTCTCTATCACAATTTTCATTTAGATCTCATTTTAGAACGATTAAATGGAAAATTCATGACAATTAAAACTTTTACAGTATTAATTAAAAAAATCTATTCATTATAAAAATAAAAAGAGTGAATAAATAGGTGATTGTAAGATTCCCCAATTTTTGAATGGATTTCAGATTTGAGAACACATTATTCCAGTTTACATGCTTATTTATTTATTTCTTAAGATCCGTTGCAATTTCTGAATGGATTCAAAATCACATACAGTTATATACGTAATTCATATGCCGAGGGTGTGCTTGTAATAATGGCCCAGTGCTAAAATCATGGCCACCACAGCCACCGAACCTCTCCCTTCCTCCGCTGAAACGCCTCCTGCCCAGCCTCCTCCGAAGCAACCGCCACAACCGGTGGTGGCGGCGGCAGGTGTGAAGCCGGAGGCTCCATTGTCCGATTCGAAAGCTTCGGCGGAGGCGAACGTAATAGTGGTCCCTAGCTACTCTCGTTGGTTCTCGTGGGATTCGATTGACAAATGCGAGGTGCGTCACCTCCCCGAGTTCTTCGAATCGGCGTCGAAGAGCCCTAGGGTTTACAAGTACTACAGGAACTCGATCGTGAAGTACTTCAGGTACAATCCCACCCGAAAAATCTCCTTCACCGATGTCCGCAAAACGCTCGTGGGAGACGTCGGTTCCATCCGAAGAGTCTTCGATTTCCTCGAAACTTGGGGGCTTATCAATTACCATCCCTCTTCGTCGCTCACCAAACCCTTGAAGTGGGACGACAAAGAGACCAAATCCGATTCTGCCTCCAACTCCACCGAATCTTCTTCCGCTCCCGCCAAAGAAAATACTAAGAGACTCTGCAGTGGCTGCAAAGTCGTTTGTACCATTGCTTGTTTTGCCTGTGACAAGGTACCTTTTTTCCCTTTTCTTTTCGTTTATTGTTTAGGTGCACTTCAATGTGTGCATTTGGTGTTATTAGCTTACTACAATTCTAGTTTTATTTCCATAATTTACATAATGTATGTTTACATTAAATGTTAGTTAGTTTTTTTAGAAATATCACTTGGGGGATTCGAACACACAACCTCTCCTCCCCCTCCCTTCACCCTTCACCAACCATTGGGCACCTTATATCTCCTCATTAAAACTTTAATTTAATTAGAAAATACTTTAGTACTGAAAACACAAGTAATTATTGTATGGTTAGAGACCACCAAGTGACCATAGTTTTGACTATTTAGATGTGAAGTGTAGCGGAATTTTTCAATTTACAAAAAAGAATTAATAAAACTTGACTGTGTGTCATGTAATGATTATGATTTATGACCATGGTGGTTTGGACTATATAATAACTTCTCAAATACACCTAAACAACAGCATCTATCTTTTGTCTGGTATTTGATGGGCGGAAAATTGACGTGTGTAGTATGATTTGACTCTTTGTGCGAGGTGTTATGTTCGTGGCAATTATCGAGTTGGTGTGAACTCTTCGGATTTTAGGCGAGTGGAGATAAGTGAGGAGACAAAGACGGATTGGAATGAAAAGGAGACCACGAATCTTCTGGAAGCTATTACGCATTACGGTGATGATTGGAAGAGGGTTTCTCAGCATGTTCCTGGCAGAACTGAGAAGGAGTGTGTTGCTCATTTTCTGAAGCTTCCTTTTGTGGATCAATTCCAGCATTATCAACAACACCTTGCTATCAATGGCACTGATGATGGTTGTAATCCATTAAAGAGGGTAACTAATGCTGATGCTGAATCTGAATTGGATACTGTTGCCTCTGCTGAACCCAATAAGAGAATGCGTCTCACGCCTCTTGCAGATGCAAGCAATCCGATTATGGCTCAGGTTCTTTCTTGCTCTCTTTTAAATTATTGTTCATGAAAGGATAAAAATGAAATTTAGTTGTATTGCATGTAACCAATAAAGAATCATGAATTGCGCTTATGTCTTAATAGTTAGTTGGTTACCAGTGTGTTATCAAATGGCGGAAATAATCTGTTATATCATACAAGATAGCGTCGTGGGAAAATAGCAGAAGTTGCATAGTGGTGAAATGTATGATATATATCACTATATCAATTATATACATTAATTATCAATGTATGTAAGTTTAAGTTGTATGCAATGCAAAAAAAATGAAAATATAATTCAAGTTCAATTGGATTGAGACTTGCCAGAGAAGACAGGGGAGGATGAAGCAGGAGGTGAACAGAAGCTGATGGAGGAGTGGAGGAGGAGTCCTTCCTTGATCCTCACATGAAGCTGCGAACACAGGATTATGTGTGGGAGAATTTTAACAGGTTTTACGTGAGTGGGAAAAAAGGCACAAGCAGTCCTTCATCCATCTTTTAAAACTGTCATGGCTGGCTATTTAAAAACACTGTTGGATACTGATTACCATATTCTGACTCAGCCTCTTGAATTTTGCCCTGGGGCTGTTTGGGGTTAGGCTAACTTTCTTAGTTTGTCAGTTCATTTGTATGAAGTGTTTGGAACTTAGTTTCTGAGAAATACTAGTATGTAAAAGTGGTATACGGAGGTCATTATTAAATTTTTAGCATGGTTCATGATAGCTGAACTGCCCAATGAAGAATGATCTCTTTGTGCATTGTTACTATAATATATAATAATAATATATTAACACTTTTTATTCAAATTCTCGCAGGCTGCTTTCCTGTCTGCTTTGGCTGGGTCAGAGGTTGCACAGGCTGCTGCTCAAGCTGCATTGACAACTCTGTCTGAGGTTTACAAAGCAACTAAAATAAATTATCGGTTGTTTCCGAAGAATACATTGATGCAAGGTGAGAATGATATTTAACGCAGCCTAAGATTATAGGCTTCTGAAGGAATTAATCTGTCATCTGTCAATGTGATTTATCTGGGAATGGATGCACCAATCTTCATTGTGTTCTTGGCGTGTTTGATTGGAATAATTTGTAGATGTAGCATTGCAACTGATCTTTAGTAAAAATCTTTGGTGCACCAAATTTGTCATTTCCTCTTTTCAATGGTTGACTTTTCGAATAACTACAGAAGAACATTATATTCTAATAAAAATTTCATATATTTAGCAGTTAGTTTCTTCTCTTTTTTTCCTTCTTTATTTTAATGTAATTATTATTTGTTCTCTGTGATTCCATGAGTTTAAAGTGTAGAAAATTATTTTTGAATTCAATTTCCTTAGTAGAATTATGGCTTTATGTTTTATGCAGATGCTGGTATCACGTCTAACGGTGGTAATACTTCAGATTCATTTCAAGGATCTCGATTGCATGCAAACATACAGCTTGAGAAGGAAGAGTTAGATGTGGAAAAAGCCATTTCTGAGATTATAGAAGTTCAGGTCTGTCATATGTCAAGGTTTAATTTGATGGTATCTGCATTTACAAAGTTTTAAAAATCTTTGCTAAATACTGGATATTTTGTTTTGTAGATGAAAAATATCCAAGATAAGCTTGTTCATTTTGAAGATTTGGACCTGCTGATGGAAAAAGAAGGCCAGCAGCTGGAGCAAATGAAACATATGTTTTTCCTTGATCAGCTTACTCTTTTATTTCATAAATCATCTGCACCAAAAACTGGAGAATGCCAAGAAGGCAATAATGTAAAGACGAACCATGGCTGACAAGTCTTAATTAGCTATTGATCTTAGGCTTAGCGAAAGTATACAATTATCCTGCTCTCTCCATTTGCTTTGGCCACGAGTCACTGAACTATTTGTTCAATAGCACACGACTCTATCTTGGTGTAGAGCATCTTTTTATCTTTTTTAACCAATTGTACATGCATTTCTAGAGTAATGCGTTGTCTGGATGTGTAGATAAAATGTAGGAAATGAAGTGAAAAGAAGAATATATAAAGCGAAAAATAGAAGAGATAAAATTATAATTCCCCCCCTCATTTTTGGTTGTGAAGAGAAGTTTAAAAAAGGAAAATGTAGTTATGTTAACTGCACTATTTGGCATTGCTAAGGTGGAGAAAATACGTATGAAGGAAATGAGTGAAGAATAAAATAGAAATTTTAATTTTAGAGTGCATATTTTATGTGAGAAGTGTATGATAAATAAAGTTTAACTATTATACATGGTCAGTGTAAAGTTCTTTTGGCACTGCCAATCAATTATAATTCATGCTATTTATAACTTTTAAGATAATTAAAATAAAATTCAAACTTTTTAAAGATATGATATTTTGTAATTATTTGACTGGGTAAAAAACCCTGTCACATGTATCAATTAAACCCATGATAAATATGTGCTTTTAAAGAAAATTTTACTTACAAAGAGTGCTAGTAACATGCTTTAAATGTGTTTCTTAAAATAATGTCTTTTCTTTTATAAAATTCATTTAAATGTTAATAAATTATGCGGGTTTTATCTTTTATTTATTTTTATTTCTTATGTAATAAGTTTTACTTCTTATTTCATAGATCTTTTTCTGGACATTCGTAAATCCGACAGATGGGAATAGGAATCGAACCAAACGGTTGCGACTGATTCACTGATGACGGAACGCTTGATTAATAAGCATATTCAATCAAGCTTACGCAATAAGGCATGGAGGAATGAAGTATTCCATTTTGTTCCGAAAGACAGATAATAGAATTTTCTTTGTGTATGGTTTGAACTCTATAGTATGCAGCAATAGCAACACACCACTACCACTAACATTTTCCTATCTGGTTCAGTTAATGCAGGTTTGATCAGACACTTGCATTCACTGTAAAATGTTTAATCAATGATGTTCAATTGTCAATTATGGCCACTAAGTATATTACGTTCATTCAACAATCTTGAAGGAAATGTCATGGTTTTTATCATACCAGTCCGATCTAGAATGCCATATCTAGCTTAAAGAACAATGCCAGGAAAATCTGAGAGGACCCAGAAAAGAAAAGATCTACGCAAACACAAATCCATAATGAAATAGAAAAGATGAAGGGCTGTGAGAAAAATTCTTCCTCGTCATGACCATTTTCTTCATATGAACCTAAATGATGCAACTACCTGCAGAAACCAAGTGGAAGCTGAATCTCAATGCATAACTTACAAGTCACTTCATCGACCTACGCGTCATTATCACATAAGCTAGATATCTTGGATCATCATAACCTTTGTTCTGTCAAATTAACGGAGTACGTTAACAAAAATAAAATCACCTTCTGAACTTTTGAAGCATACTTGTCTGTTTCCTCTTCCACATACTGCATGGAAAAAATAGAGTTAGAGTGAACACACACTCAGATTTTGCAGTATATTTTGTGAATTGTGATAAGGCCACAAACCTGTCCTGTCACGGTATACAGTCTGTTATACCAACCATTTGATGCCATCCCAATAGCTGAACACAAATACCTGCGACTCTCACCGGGATTTTGCAGCGAATACTCGATGTAATAAATCCCTGAACCATTGTTTGAATAGAATTAAGCACTGAAATTTTGGTATTTCCCCAATTATTTCAGCATTTGGGAAAGTCTTTCTCTGCCTCATTAAGCACATCTTAGGAGTATGAATAGGGGTCTAAAACATATGTACATTGATACTTCATAGTTTAGATCATTCATGAACATTGTATTTAAATTTCCTGCTGTCAGCATGAGTTGTATAAAGAGTGATTTCTACTCTATTCTACACTTTTTCCACGTTCGGAGTATACTTATTTAAAGAGAGGACACAGTTTTACAACATCCTTTTTTTTTTCTTTTTTTCCTTTACAATCTTATAACCTACTATTCTTATACCATAATGAAGTAGCTTTTAAAGTAAACGTACGCACCATTAGATGATTTACAATCTATGAGTTTAGCAGCCACACCCGGGGGTTTTCGCCAGCTTCTGTCAAGCCCACTAACCTGTTGAATTCATTTTAACCAAATAGGGGGGAATTCTAGCATTAGATGGAACAAAAGGAAAGAAAACCTCTAAATAATAATAATAGTTTTAAATCTGATCATGAAATCACACTAGAGTCTGAGCAAACTCGTCAACTTTGCCAAAGGATTCCATCCTAGTGAAATCCGGTCCCAGCCCTGTGATCACAACGCTCACTGAAGCAAAAGATAGTTAGCAATTATAATGGATGAAGAAACAAATTATCAAATGACAAGAAATAGAGTGAGAGTACCATTGGAATTGGATGCCTTTAATGGGTAGAAAGCAGTTATGGATTTAAACCCACTAGATTCTCCGTCTCCTGTTCCCACTTGCCACTCTGATCCAGCCAGCCACAAAAACACAAGGAGTATAGAATTTAAGCAACTAAATTGAATGTATGGTTTTACTTCCAATTCCAAACTGGCAATTATTCAGTTCACCTTGGGGAATCTCAATCTTGAACTTGTTCTCATCGTCAGTGTAGACACGAACATCCTCAGACACATCTGAGACTCAAAACACATTTAAATTGAAAAATGTTATACGATACATACAATTATTTTTAATTCACAAAACTCACATTAAATGCAGTTCCATAAATACTTTTGGTATTGTGTTTCAGTCAGAATTAGAGTTACACCTCGCTAAATTTGAATATCTAATTCTGATTGAAGAATTGGAAAACAACACTAAAAACACCTAAAATATTGCGTCTAAGTTTTATCATAATACAAAGTTAAGAGTACAAGGAAACAAATAAAATAGCAATGACCATTGAGTGCCAATGCATTTGGGACTGCAAATGCAGCTGCTGCTGCTACTGGCGTGTGAAGAATAAGTTGTCTCCTATTAACCGCGCGTCCTTCTTGGATGGAAGAACTGATAAAACATGTTGATGTTGTTTATGCGTGAAAGATGAGAAATGGTGGGAATTGAGAAGAAAAAAGTTATAGTTGAATTCTTACAGTAAAGATGGTGTTGTTATATGATGATCCAAGTCCAAGGTTATGGTTAGAGAAGGAGAAGGATCTTTCTGGGCCTTATAGGTTGTCAAGTTGCATAGAGACGGTCGCATATGCACACAACAGAACCGCGAAATGGACGCCATTCCTTTCAGATCAGCTTCTCTGCCACCATTTCTTCTTTTTTTTTTCTTTTTTTAAATGGTTGGTTTTTTTCTGATTATTATTCACAAATTAATTCTTTCCAATTATTTTTATTTTTATTTAATTGTTAGTATTTTACTTTAGTTATTAAAAAGATTTCAAACTCGCTATTCCTCATCTCTTCTCCATTTAAGCTTTTTTTCTTCAACCTTATAACTCCATTCTATTCAATTACACTTAAATAAGATTCTTAAATAAGATTTTCATTCCCATAATTTAGTATTTCTTTTATTTTTCATTCTTATAATTTTATTCTTCTTCAAAATAGTTCCTATAAGTTCTAAATATTTCATTTTCAATTTCTGGCAGTTAAAAATTATTTTTTTTATTGATGTTAATGACATGACATTTTAAATCATATAAATAATAATATCATATCAATGATTATAGAAGGACTAAAAATTTTAAAAAAATATCCAGAAACTAAAAAAGAAAAAAAATACAGGTTAAAAGTGAAAAAAAAAAGAATTCATAGAAATTAGAAATAATAAGTAAATTAACAAGGACTGAAAATGAGTTTTTTTTACATGAATTAGAAATAAAAAATAAAATACAAAGACAAAACATGAAAAAAGATTACATAGAGTTTTGTTTAAAAAAATATTAGAAAGAGTAAAAGAACTAAGGTGACAAAGTTCCAAGCACGGAAAAAATTAAGCCTTAAATATAACGTATGATTTTAACTAAAAATTAATATAAAATCAAAATCTTAAATAACAAAAAAAAACATTCGTTAATAATCACATATTTTCTCAACTTTTTTTCCTTTATTCATCATTATAAGACCACTATAAAATTGCATAAATACTCCAAATTTTCTCATTCAACATCTATATTATTTTTCTCCTCTCTAACACTTCCTCGGTACACACAAAAATAATAATACACACTCTAGGCATCTATTTTAGGCTTTTTAAAAATAATATACGTTATATGTATAGAATGTGTATTTTCTTTTTGTGTGTGCTTAATGTGCTAGAGAGAAAAGAAAAAGAAGTATATGGAGCGATCGAGTCTAGCATGTTAATGTAATGTGCTAGTGATCTTATAGTAATGAGCAAAGAAACAAAATAAAGAAGGTTGAAAAAAATCCTTAATTATTAATAAATACTTTTTTTTAATTTAAGATTTTATTTTATATTAATTTTTAATTAAAAGCATGCATTATATCTAAGGTTTATTTTTTTCATGCTGGCAAATTTATCACTATTTTTATTCAATATATTCTTATTTTATTTTTCACCCCCTATAAACTCTTATTTATTTTAGTTTTTATAAATTATTTTTTTATAGTCTTTGTAAAAAAACTTCAACTATTACAACCATGATGTCACATCTCCAATGTGACTTTGATGACATGAAATTTTGACTTATGTTGCACACGCTGACGTATACAAAATAGTGATAACTTGATAAATTTTAATAATAAAGACTAAAAATAAAACATTTAAAATTTACAAACTTTATTTTAAATTTATTTTTATAGGAATAAAAAATGAAATAACGCTAAATTAGAAATAATAAAATCTTATCTTAGATGTCCAATTATAATTAACAAAGGTCTAATAAAAACTAATGACAATACAGTCTTTTATTTTTTACTTGTAAAAAAAAAACTTAACTACACTATCTTTTTTTATTTTTAATTACTTGGAAAAATTATTAAATTAATCATTATTTAAATATGCTCAGAATATTTAATAATTATTTAATTATTATATTAATCATTATCTTTTAATAAAATAATATATTATCACTCATTGACTATTAATTTATTATATATAAATAAAATATTAAAAATTAATATTTGTTGAATATTATTTATACTGTAAAATATGTTTAATTATATTATATAATATTGACATGATCTATTAAAGAAATTTTATATATAAATAGTATATTAGGTATTATAGTTTTTAAAGT
>CM023946.1:1241423-1400689 GCA_013407115.1 Glycine latifolia
ATTACTTTAAAAACATCTAATAATATAATTTAATAGTATAATATTTTATTAATTATTCACTTATTTTTTGACAGTTAATTATTCACTGTTGAATATTAATTCTATTACATATAAATAAAACATTAATAATTAATATTTGTTCAATATAATTTATGTAGTACAATATATTTAATTATTTTATATAATATTAATACTAGCTATTAAATAAGAAAATCTGATATATAAATAGTATATTAGGTATACTAATTACTACTTTAAAAGAATTTAAAAGCATAATATACTATTATTTTTTAACTATCATATATTAATTTCTTATATATAAATAAAACATTAATAAATAATATTAGTTCATTGTTATTTATATAGTAGAATATATTCGATTACATTATATTATTAATATTATCTATGAAAGAAAAAATCTAATATATAATAAATAGTATATTGTAGTAAAAAATAAAAAAAATAGTTTTATAGTTACTTGATCATTTATATATATATATATATATATATATATATATATATATATAATATACTATGTTTGAAGATTCAGACATGTTAAGTTTGAATTTTTATCAATTTGCATATTATTGATGATAATATATTTCTTTTATCATAATATTGATATAAAATAACTCCCATAAAAATTGATGACTAATTTGATATGCTAACAGTTGGGATTGATGACAGTTGAATGTTTTGATTTTGCAATAAATATATAATAAAATCATTCCATGTATTTAAGATTCAATTTAGTAAAAATATTAAAGAATTCAATATATAAATAAATACCAAAAAATGACTTATGTACCCCAAAAAAGACCAAAATAACTTGTTAAATTGTTGCTGTAATAGAAAAGAATGACTAATAAGATAGAGACACGGAAACGAAATGGACAGTTGGCAAAAATAAAGGCGGCATTTATCCAGAAACGGCAGTGCATCGACCGGATAAGCTTATCGAAACTGAATCTCATTCTTTTATCACAGTTTCTTTTTCGTACCAAACCAAAACCCAATTCGCTAACTTTTTACCTCCTTTTCAAAATATTAATTAATTAAGGAGGGGCACACAAGGAAATAGTATAATTTCAAAACCTATTTAGGAATAAATTAAATAAATCAAATCAAATCTATTGTCCGAAGGGAGCGCCGTTGGGTTTTCTATCCTAAATCCTACAATTTTCCCTTTCATAATTCTCACTCTCTGCAATATTATTTTTCTTCAAAGTCATTGGTAAGTTAAAGATATTTTTTTTTTATAATTTTTCCCCAAATTGGCTCTGCACATTTTATTAGTCTTCTACATTTTCCTGCTGTTTATTTTTTACCCGATTCTCACTGCCAATTAAAAATATAATAATTCCATTTATCGAAAATTGAATATTCAATGTAAACCACAACCTTAATTGAAAAATTAAATTCAAGATCTCCTCAAGTAAAACCCTGTAATTTCATCCAATTTCTGAAGTTTTTTTGTTTTTTGTTTTTACTGCTTGGCTGGATTGCAAAAACTAGGGTTTTTGAATTTTGTCTCTTGTTTTTCCTCTTTCCGTAGGCGTTTAGATTTTGGGAGCGAGCGAGGTAAATTTTTTCTTTTTGCAATCATAGCCTCACAGGAGAGTAAAAGGATGCGTGAGTTTCATTTATGATGAACGATAGTAGATTTTGAAATTTGAATTTGAATTGTAGACGTACGATGAGAGTAGAAAAGGAAAGATGATGATTGTGTTGCGGCGTATAGAGAGAGGATTTATCCAATTCCAACTTTGATACTCACTCATACCATAATAGGATCAGGCTAGGGTTTATAATAAGCTGCTGATTGAAACAAATGTTGAAATTGCAGTCGTTGAATCATCTGCACTAGACACCGATTCATTCCACCAAAACATAAGCATGTCGGGATCTGACATGGCAGGGAGGGAGCAATTCGCGGTTGGGATGCACAAACCCCAACAACAACAACAACAACAACCTCAGCTTCATCAAAACATGCGTATGGACTATGCTGCTGACGGCACCGCTGTTTTCGCCCCTCCTACCGTTACCGTTAATATTAACGGCGGAGATTCCTCTCCAGCGGTACCTCCGGGCCTGGGCCTGCCCCAGCCCGAGCCCCAGCCCCTGATGGTTAACTCCTCCGAACCAATTAAGAGAAAGAGGGGAAGGCCCAGGAAATATGGGCCTGACGGTGGCATGGCCATGGGGGCTTTGAAGACCACCAGTCCTCCCGGCGGCGGCGGCGTGCCGGTTGGGCAGTCCGGTGGGGCATTTCCAGCGGCGCCTCTTTCGGATTCGGCCTCAGCTGGTACCGTGAAGCGCAGGGGCAGACCTCGTGGTTCTGTCAACAAGAATAAGAAGCATGATAGCTCTAACTCCTCTAAGTATTCTGGTAACATTCTCTTCTTCAATTTTCCTCTTGTTTGTGTTGTTTTATAGTCTTAAGCTTTACAGTTTTTTCTTTCTTTCTGAAAATGTGTATAGATTTAAAATGGAGTTCCTTCCGACCGCAGCATGTTTTTTATTTTGACTTGTTTTTGTTTTCAAGGACAGGTCTTATTCTTTTACGTTTTTGCTTCCCACACCTACGGTGTCTGTGGAGGGATACTTGTTAATTGTTATTGTATTTAAATATTTTTTATTTATCTATATGTTTGAACTGTGATTTGGGAGTTGGGACCTATTCCATCGGGTTATCGATTCCCTGATTTTCAAAATTACTCTTTTGCCCGTGTGTCATGTGCTGCTGTTCCCATTTCTTAGGTGCATTTTATTTTTGTTTGCCCTGAATATGCTAATTTCTTATTTGCTTGCGTCCACTGTTCTATTGGATATCTGCATGTTATATTATTTGAAAAAAATGTGCACGATCTCCTTTGTTTCACTCATGAAGTTAAATATTGAATTTTTTGTGCATGTGATGGTATCCTCCAATGGAATCGTTTTGCAGGGCCAGGATCTTGGTTTACTCCGCATGTCATTACGGTGAAAGCTGGAGAGGTATCTGCTTAATCTTACAAAATAATATGAAATGCGTGGACTAAGTTGTTGTCATTGGAATGACTGCTGTGTGTTGTCTTTTATTTTCTACATAATTCATGTTTTCTTTTATTTACATTCCTTGATCCATGCCACCTATTAATACTCCTATATTTTAATTGAAGTAGTAATTTGGTTTGCTTTAATAAATATTGTTGTTTGTGAACGTGATATTGTGATCCATTAATTTTTCACTCGCTTCTTTTTATGAACTTTATGAAATTTGATTGCTAACTAGGAGCTAATTTAGATAAACTATTTTGTAACTTTGGATGGATCACAAGTTAATCAATGATAGATTTATCTAGAAAATGTTATCGCTTGTACAAGGCACCCAATGAAAATTTGATCTCCAAAAAGTGGAAATGCGTTATGCATCTGATGTATAAATGGAACAGTGTTATGACTATTATCACTTTTATCTTTCATGTTATGACTTTTCATTAATATTGTATCGATCTTGTCTTTTGGGAGAAAGAAGGGGTGGTGGGGGTTTTCAAGTCTAGTAAACCCCAAGCATTTCTGATTTGATTCTCCTGGGACCTAATGTTGATTTTTTTTAATATATATTTTGATATTCAGGATTTGTCAGCAAGAATTATGACAATTTCCCAGAGTAGTTCAAGAAATATTTGCATCTTAACAGCAAATGGAGCCATATCTAATGTGACACTTCGACAACCTGCCTCATCTGGTGGAACTGTGACTTATGAGGTTCATAAACGTCCTAGCGAACTTTTCTTTTTATCCCCTTGTGATAACCCTCATCTTCAAGCCAAAATTATATATACCAGCCCTTGGATCTGTCAATTATTTTGTTACAGTAAAATGCTTTTGTCTATCTCTAGTAAATTATGCCGTTGGGGGAGCATTTTTAACAAATTTTATTATGCATTCTATTGTTTTATCAAACTTAGTAAAAACATTCTTATTAATTATATTTGTTTTCACAACCTAGTGAAAAATACAACAACTTTGATAATTATTTCAAAGCTTTATATGAGAAAATTGATTTTAAAAGTTTATTCAAAATCAAATATTGTTTATTTGGGTATGGTTTGCTGCTACTATGATGTTACTATAAACAAGTTCAATACCCCAGTGGTGGGCAATTGTACCTGGCCTCAGTTTGTGATATTTTGGTTTTCAGGGGCGATTTGAGATCCTATCACTTGGAGGTTCTTTTTTTCTTGCTGGAACTGAAAGGGCTGGGGGGCTGAGTGTGTCCTTGTCAGGGCCAGATGGCCGTGTCTTGGGCGGCGGAGTTGCAGGTCTTCTGATAGCTGCTTCCCCTGTTCAGGTACATATTCTTTGTTGATTTGTGTCTGTTTTATTCAAACATTTAAAATAAGAATAGGGTATCATATATCCACATGTTCATACTTCCTCATTTTTAACTGCATGTTGAACAACCCTACAATAACATCATATATATATATATACACATATATAATATGTATCGTCAGTTTGTTTTGTCAGTAAACATGGCGTATCGTATATTTTTTGCAGATTGTTTTAGCGAGCTTTGTTTCTGATGTTCGCAAGCACTTGAAGCGTGCAAAGAAGACGGAGAATGCAAAGGTTTCGACAGCAGGAGGCCAAAGCAGCTCACCATCAAGAGGCACTCTCAGCGAGTCTTCAGGTGGGGTTGGGAGTGGGAGCCCACTAAACCAAAGCACAGGAGCATGCAACAACACCATCGAAAACAGTACCACCCCAACACAAAGCTTTCAAGGCATGCCCTGGAAGTAGAAGTACTTGACTCATCTCACATCTTTGTGTAGTAGGTTTGGTGTTGTGACAGACACATCAGGTTCTACTTGTTATGCTCTATTACTTGGTGTCTTTTATGCTTTAAGCATTTAGGATGCACAGCGGTTATATTAGCTTTGTGTAATATTAGTTGGAGGAATTTTAGGGATAAAGTATGCGGACTCGTAGCTTAATGTGGTTAGATGTTGTGTTCAATTGGGTGATTCAAGAGGTTCTGGCAGGATCGGGTTAGCATGTAGGATCTTGATGAGATGGCGGTGACTTTGTCATCCGTTAGTTGTAATTTAGTGTCGCTCCATATGCCCAAACTTTCTCCTTGTTACCCAGTTGTTCGGTGGTAATAATTCTTCATCTGTTTAGCCCTTTTTTTCTTTTTTTCTAAAATGCAATTTTCCTCCACTTACTTTTCTAAATTTGTGATTTTAGTCCTATTTTTTAAAATTTTTGTGTCAATTTTAGACAATTAATTGAGATATTTCGTCTCTTATCTCAACTAAAAAATTAGAAGCGTAAAAATTATATTTTAACTTTTTGTATTGAGATACATTAAATTGCTCTTTCTAATGATTTTTTGTTGCTCATGTAATTTTTACACTAAATAATTTCTTTTTTTTTATTTAAGTAACTGGTTAGCAAAACTGTTTTACGGTTAATAGGCTGTTATTGTTTATACATTTTCTTATTCTACTTTTTTTTCTTTCTGAAAATTCTTATTCTGTTAAATCAGTCATGATTGGCAAACACTTTTTTGTCTTAAATTACTAAAACTAGGGGTCTAGCTTTTAAAAAAATTGTTATTTTGGAGATTTTATATAAAATACATTATTTTTTTGTTTGGTACAAATTATATATTTTTTTGTTAGTATAGTTTTAGTTTTTTTCAAGAAATTATTCATAAAAGCTGTTCAAAATCATTATAAATATGACTTAAAATTTAAAAATGTTGAAACACTTGTTCATTATTATAATCTTTAAACTACTCAGTACAATGGGATATACTGAGCAGTGACCCATAAACTTTATTTACACCTTTAACAGCAGATAGTAGATATCTCTAGCAACATTTCCAACAATGGGATAAAGAAAAGCTGCATAAATGTATGAAATGAAAAAGGGACATTCGCCCAAGGGAATAATGAAAAGAGTCAATCAATTTATTTTACTATATGAAAAACGTTACATTGTTTCCAAGGAGAAAGATAAAATAAGCAGACACTGGAGAATTGATTAGTAGAAGGAAGGAAAGATACGCAGACAAAAGAATGGAATGAATCTTATTTCTTCTTAGTGGGATAAGAAGCCATCTTATAGATTCCGCAGATTCCCTCGGGCTTTCCAATGTTCCTCCTCATTCTTATGTATCCTTTCTCTCCCCACTTGGATCCCCATGAATTTTTCACTATGATATAATCCACGCCTTTTGCAGATCCGAATCCAACAGCTGCCACACCGTGATCCAAGTCACTTCCACAATGCCCATCGAAAACTCCCTACATATGGTAGGTAATCCAATCAATATTACTATAAAAGTTAACCATATTTGGCATATCATAACACTAAGTTCATAATTAAACATACCCCACTGTAAAATTGGAAATCCCTGCCCGAAGCCTCTATTGCCACACTGAGGGGTTGGTTTGCAAGTGCCTTTAATAGGCTCTGTTCATTATTTTGTGGCACATCATGGTACCCGCTAATGGTCACAACTTGGGTTTCTTCCTGTCAATGGAACAAGTGAAAAAAGTTTAGTTTCTATACTATTATTAGATCGGAAGCATCTGATAGAGATATTAGACTTAATATTTTTCAGCTTACCTTAGTCATCTCGCAAGTACCTTCCTCCATAATGTATGGATAGTCTTCCTCTTTATGGAGTCCGCCGTTTTCCACTATAAAGGAGAATGCATAGTCCATGAGACCCCCATTGCAACCATTGTTGTATGTTCTGTCACAGTCAATCAGCTCTTGCTCAGACAGTGATGTCAAATTTCCCGTAACTATCTGGTTTATTCCCTCAACCGCTGCAACAGTGGAAAATGCCCAGCAGCTACCTGCAACAATCAACATTAATGGCTAGAATGAAGTTTGTAATATGTGTAGGTCGTTCAATATTGGAATATTACTAGCTAAGACATGTTATGTTAGTAATAAGATCATTTGAAATTAATTCAATATTATTAGGTAATAAATAAAAATATACTTACCACATGAACCTTGGTTCTTGACTGGGGCTACAGCACCTTGCTTTCTCCAATCCACTGACTTAGGCAATTCAACATCTTTGTAAGTGAATTCTTCAGGAGACTCTCTCCTTCTAGAGTAGTCCACCTTAAGCCCCAGATACTTGTTCTTGAACTCTTGGTGGCTCAAATCAGCAAACTCATTCAAGCCAAGCCAGTAGTTGCTGACCACCTTGTTTCTCTCATCAATGTGCTTTAGGTTATCCTTGAAAATCTCGAACCTAAGAAGCTTCTCCTCGATGCTCTCGTAAATCTTTCCATGCCTTGACATCCATGATTCGAAGAGTTCGATGAGCTTATCCATGGATTTTAAGTCCTCCGATGAATAGCCCACAATGGAGAAATCACGTCCAATAGCCAGAGACGCAAATAGGCAGAAGGAGCATGCAATTAGGACAAGTTCCTTGGAGGAGGAGAAAGCCATGGTTATGGTTGTTGAAATGTGAATACAAGAGAAGAAGAGAATAGGGAAGGGATGAGAAAGAATGGGCAAAGAGAGCAGTATTTACAGGTTGTGTTTTAGATGTTACTTTCAAGTAAAGTCTGTTGGGATTGTTATACCACGCTACACTAAGAAGTAGTAGTCTTAAAGTATATTTTGTAGGTGGCTTTACATCAAAGCCTAAATTGATTAATTATGTGACACAACATAGTGGATGCAAGAATACATATTTCGGTGCTCAATCAGCATAAAAATTCCTAAAATGTCAACGTCTGTTGAAGGTTTTATATGAAGACCATAATCCATTTTTCCTCTCAAGTATCTAAAGATGCATTTTATACATTGCTAAAGTAGATGGTTGGATCCTGTATGTATTCACTAAGCCAACTCATAGAATATGAAATATTTGGCTGTGTTTGTTAAGTATTGTAGTGCACCAAATTCTCTTCTATAATCCGTATTATATATTTTTCTTCTCAATTTGCTGATATTATTTTGTCAATCACCATAGGTGATGGACCAAGGAGACAGCATTCTTCACGTTGAACCTTTATAGAATGTGCGAGATATCCTTTGTTTGTTTAAGGTATAATTACCATTTGGATTTCTACATATTTCCCTTAGAATATAATTTAATCTTTCAAGTTCTTTTAAGGCAAATTGACATTCAATTGTTTATGGATGAGATCATAAGTTAATGCTACCAATAATAATGTCATCAATGTAAATTAACAAGAAAGTGATGATATATGGTTCTTACTCATAAGAATAAATAGAGAAGATTTACTCTGAGTTCTTAGAATAAGATCCGATACAGACATACAGTAGTAAATTATCAGATACACAGAACAACTATTAGATGACAAACTTGTTACATATTTGAAGAGATTTTAAGGACATTTAAATTAAACTCCTGCTGGCGATATTTCGTTATACCAATGTCCTTAACTTGGCATGTTGATTGCTGAACTCGATTAAATCCCACGAGTGCTCTAGATTTACAAAAAGAAAAAAAGGAACTACGTACATGGCCTGCTTGTGCATGATAGGAAAACATTTTGAGGAAATTCTCTGTCTCTTGAAGATTTTTAGCATATATTCTAAGAGGAAATAATATATACATTAAAGAGATTTTACACTATTGTATAATAATAATTTGTCATATATATGATAACTTATTTGAGTTTTATATAATTATCTTAAATTTTATATCTATAATAATTTATAATTGATTGATGGTGTAAATATTTCTACCCGGATAACACATAGAAGTTGAACTCATATTTTAAATAGTAATAGACATATGCATTCTCACCATAAAAGTTTTTAAACTATCAATCGGTTAGAAAATTATATAAAATAATTATTATTATAAAAATTAACAAATGTATCATATATAATTATTTGTGATTGGAAGAAGTACAAAATCTTTATACCATCAATTCATATATATTATTTATTCATATTGTAAATAAATTTTTGTCATATAACTAACTTAATAAATATTCATTCAAATTTAATAAAATAAATTAAAATTAAACAAATTACAAAATCATATAATTAAAAGATTAAAACAATTATTTTTCAAGAAATTACTTTTGAAGTAAGCGAATTTTTCATAGATATATATATATATATATATATATATATATATATATATATATATATGTATGTATAATGATGAGGATACAGTGGGCTAGTTTTGGAATATTATATATGTAAAATGCATTTCTAAAGAAAATATATATATATATATATTAAAATTGTCTAATTGAAATGAAAAAGAGTTAGAATCTGACACTTCATATTTAACCTTTATTACTTGGTAAATAAATTTAACCTTTTTCCAGAAATTTTGTAAATATTTAAACTTTTTTGTTTTCGGCTTTCAATATTTAACGTTGTTATTATTGTTCTTTTGGTATGTATGCATTCTGTCAATGGGTCATTATATCGAACAAGGCCCAAGGTATGATAACAGAGAGTACGAGCAGTGTACGTACACGTAGTTTATACGCTATCTTATTACATATCCTAACTCCTAACGTTTACCGATTCTTGTATAGATCCGTACGGAATGATTTTCTGTTATCTTTGTATAATTTATTTTGTCGCGTTCAGATTTTATATTCTTTATAAAATTTTAAAAAAAAATTCACAACATTTATTACTATCTTTTTCTATGATGTGTATACTTTCAAGAAAGTGAAAAAAAATCTTGAATTTATAATGCATACATAATTAAATACCATCTTTTTAAATTTATGTCTTCCAATTATATAAATTTCAGTTGGATATTCTTATGCACATATATACAAAACTAATATAAGGGGAAAATAAACTAAGGTGAGAAAGTAAAGGTAATTTATGGCTGAAATTAGAAGAATATTGAAACATATATGATATATAGATTTTCTTTAAGTTAGCTCTTCTTGTATGGTTGCATAATGTTAGTTAAGGTCATTATCAATAAATCTAAAACAGTAATTATATCGAGTAAAAATAAGGAAAGGGAGTTGAGTATTAGAAAAATATATTAGAATTAATACGGAAGTATTATAAATAATTTCTTTAAACTTTTTTTCTACAATAATTGTATTGAAGTCAGATTAACCTCGGTTGATCCTAATAAATTGTCTTTAATATTGTGTTTGGTTGTGAGGAATAAAAATAAACATGTGAAAAAAATGAAAAAAAAAATAGAAAGAAAAAAATATTTAAATTAAAATGATTTAGTAATTAAAAAAATTAGCACATAAAAAAATACAATTTCTCCCTTATTAGTTATTACAAAGTTATTTATTTATTTATAATATGTAACATACTAAAACAATTTTTTTTAACAAAGACATATAATTGATTATGTATATGCCTAACTAGAGAGTAGAGACTAAATTTAGTTTTTTAAAGAAGTTTTAGCTGCATTAAATGTTGCACCCTTGAGTCAGCATTTTGATAAATCTTGGATAGTTGATGAGCAATTAAAGGCTAGTTTTGTAAAAATATATGACATTGTCCCTGTCTTTTATAGTTATAGAATATTTCACACAGTTTCATCTAATTTTTGTGGTAATAACATACTGGGATCTATAATTAAAAAAAAATCACACCGCTTTTTCTTCAGCCAAACATATTCACTTTTTATCTATCTATTCCTTTTCATTCCTCATCCTTCATTTAACTTTAACCAAACACAAGTTAAAACTTATTTGATCTTATGAAAATGTATTTATGATATTATTTTTAAAAAAAATATTTTAATAGATTTCATTAACATCAAACATATGATATGAAATTTCACGTGTTAAACTAATTAATTCAAACACATAGAGTAAGATGAGAAAGTGTGAACTGAAAGGAGATAAAGGTAATTAAACCTTTAAAGAAGTTGTGAATGAATGAAGGAAATTGGAAACGAAGAAAAGCATCCTATAAATACTACTGTATGGCAGGTGATGAGTCACCAATCTCCAGTGACCAAGAAGGTAGAACTGTGTTAAGGAAAACGAGAAATTACACTGCTATACATACCTATACCTCAGCTCAGGATGGGGATATGTGCAGAAGACAAGAAGCAATAGCAATAGGGGAAAGACAAGCAAAACAAGGCAAGATATTATTATGAAAATTCAGAGCACAGCTAGAGACACCGTCCAGGGGGCTAAGAACATAGGCTTATGTAACCTACATATACTGTAGCCTATGGCGTATTGGATTCTTGTTCTGCTGTTCCTGTTATACTATATCTTTTACTTGGCCGAGTCACTAAAGATCTAACATCTAAGCTAGGCACATGCACGCACCTGCTCCTGCACCATTCAAAATACTGCCAATGCCGTGTGCGGATGCCTTCTTGCTTATACTATACTACAGTATTATACAAATTGTTATCTATTAAAACTTTACTAACTCATACCTTAAAAACATTGATTATTTTTTTAAAACAATTATTATAAATGTCATAATAAAACATAAAATAAATCATGAATAATATAATTTTGTATATTTTAATAAAAAACAATTTCTTAACCTATATCATAATAACATTTATTAGTATATATTTATCTATCTATTATTATACTTATACACGTGCACTATCCATTTGAATTAAGTAACAATTTAGTACGTACTACCACCCCCAGGTCAGCTACACCCACGCTGCTGCATTCTACTATTATGGTTTACTAGTTGCTAGCTAGCTACCTAGCTACAACATACAAGGGCTCAGGGAGTAGGTACTTCCTGTGTGGTTCCAACCACAATCATTTACTATACTAATAATTAATCACATTCAATTATTTCAGCTTCTGTGTGGTGATAATAAATTAAAGCACCTCGCCATTACATATACTCTTAAATTTAATTTTAAATCAATTAATCTTCAGCTTTTCACTTCAAATTCATTCTTGAAAAATTATTACAACATAAGCTAGCCGTTTATAATTTTCACACAAAATTAGATCCACCACTTGGAAATTAGAATGTCTAATTAAAATTAAGGATTTATAAAAGCTACCACACTCCTTCAAAAAAATATGTTACTACACTTTCTGGCCTATATATGTAATTGAAACTTGCTGCTAAGATCAAGAGAATTAAAGGTGATGTGATGATAAGATAATCGCTGTTGAGAGGCCACGTAGTTTCATCCTCTGCCCTTCTTTCTGAATTGGAACCCTGACACTGCAATTCAACCCCGTTCCCATATATCGCAACAAACCAAAGAAAATTAAACTGTGCAACTAGCCTTGCATTTAATGCAATCCTTACTTTAACTCGCAAGCAATCACCTTCGAAACTACCCTTTTTTTAGTTTTGTTAACGTTTGTCGTTTTTTTAAAAGAAAAAAACTCCACTTATTATACTTTTTTATATTTTTTATGTACTGTATAGAAACCTTTCCATTTTAGTTGTTTAGATTAGAAACCTCAAAATCAACTTTTAAAGAATTATGTTATTAAAGCCATTTTTAAAATGGTTGATTAACTTACCTCAAATTTAGACCTATTTATTTACTTTATTTTGATAACTTGAGTTAACTTTTAATACTATAGGAATAGCAAAATTGAATAAATTAATAAATAGAATTATATATTTAATTAAGTACTGTACATTTGTACTAATTAATTACATAGTTTTAAAAAAGTAGAATAGAGTTTCTCAAAGATATATAAGCATCCTCTCCAGTTTTTCACTAATTTACTCTTTCGAGAAAATTGGTTCTGTACTGTATCAGTATCTGTATGTCCACGTTGAGGTTCATACGTATACCTGTTCACCGGATGTGTTCGATCGATCTATTCTACTCCTGCCCTCCTTTTCAGAACTCCCTTTAAAACATTCATTATATATATCAATCACTCCAGCAACCCCTTTACCTCATCCAATATATATTTTCCTCTTTGCACAAAAAAGAAAAAAAAGGTAATGTTGGCAATGGAAGAGCTACTGTGTGAACTTAGTGATCATGAAAGGAGAAACGAGCAAGGTCTGCCACCGGGTTTTAGGTTTCACCCCACTGATGAAGAACTTATAACCTTTTACTTGGCTTCAAAGGTCTTTAATGGCACCTTCTCTAACGTCAAGTTTGCTGAGGTTGACCTCAATAGATGTGAGCCTTGGGAACTTCCAGGTATCATATATATCATATATATATTTTCTCCCGTCCAAAACCTCACACACGTTGATTTCCATCAACCAAAATAAAAAGAGAGAAAAAATAGTTACTAAATGTTTACAGTATAGAATTTTTTGGAGTCAGATCAGATGTATGTTATGTTATGTTATTTAGCTAGAATGTTTTCTCGTTGTTAGTTTCAATTCCTGCTGGCTCTGGCCTTAAATTTAGGTTAATTCGTGAACCTAAGACATATTGTGGGCTATCTACTAGCATGTCACTTCAAAATTCTAATGGCGTCATCAGCTTCCCCGCTTTGGGTCTTCTTATTGTTTTTCCTTGTCCCTAATTTTAGACTGTGCTGAATGATCGAGAGTGGACAGTAACTTAATTCTAGGAAAGTTTGAACAAAATTTGAGCTACTCAGGCCCGCTTGCAACCATTTTTTTCTCACTTACTGCATTAATTTTTCACTTTTTTACTAATTTATGCCTCCCTAGATAATCGCCACCATGCATTAATTTTAAATGTCCTGAAAATTTCATCCATCCAACATACTAATTAGAGGCAAAAAAAAAAAATGCATCACCGTATGTTCTGATAGAAATATAAAATTGTTGTAAGTGCCTGCCTAATTAAGCTTGTGGGAGAAAGATTCGCGTGCGGGTATATATAGTAAACAACCTATAGATTTAAGACGCATATGAGCAGCATATGTGAAAGAATTAAAACAAGAGAAGTAGATATTAGTGGAGGACATCATTCAATTCTTCCATAATATATAGTATTATCTATGATCTTGAACATTTGTCCATGCCCTGGATTGAACAAGTGTAGTGTTATTGTTGTTATATATATATATATATATATATATATATATATATATTGTGTTATTGATGTTAATTAGTAATTAATGTTGTGTGACTGTGAGGAAGCAGATGTGGCAAAGATGGGGGAGAGAGAGTGGTATCTGTTCAGCCTGAGGGACAGAAAATACCCAACTGGACTAAGAACAAACAGAGCAACCGGAGCTGGGTACTGGAAAGCCACTGGGAAGGACAAGGAAGTGTACAGTGCATCCAGTGGAACCCTACTTGGAATGAAGAAGACCCTTGTTTTCTACAAAGGCAGGGCCCCTCGTGGTGAAAAGACCAAATGGGTCATGCACGAGTACCGTTTGGTTTTGGATGCTCACTTTTCCCTTCCCCACACTCACCCCTCTAAGGTACTACAGAATCTATGCCACGTGCGCCGTGCCAACCAAGTTATCTCCCATTCCTCTTTAATTTTGTCTGCTTCTGGGTTGACCCACCTACATGTCATTTCCTTTTCACCAACCAAACTTGACCCTTTTCACGGCTTCCTTCACAAAATTTATTAACCTTTTTGGATGTCATTTTTACTAGCAATTAACATGTGAAATTGTTCATGATCCTTATCCTTTTAAATTGTAATTCAATGCGTCTTAATTATATGCACATCTCATCCTTTGTGATTAATTAATCTCTAGTGCAAAATAGTAAGATCTCTAACTTATATATTATTAATTACAGTTCCAATGTTTTTCACAGGAGGAGTGGGTTATATGCAGGATATTTCATAAATCTGGGGAAAAGAGAAGTCCAGTGCTCCGAGTCCAAGGACATTCAGATGCTTCTTCATCCCCAACAAAAAGTGTTTTACCTCCATTACTTGCAAGCCCAAGTTGCTTTGCATTGGATCTAGAATCTCAATCCCAAAGTTCATCTCATTCTCAGCGAGACTTCCAAAGCCCGGTTCTGATTCACCACCAAGACCAAAATGGCCTCTCTCATAACCCTCATCTTTTCCCATTAGAAATCCCCAACGCCAGAAACCACCCATCATCATTTTCGGACCTATTCTTCAAGCCCCTCCAGCAGAATTGTACCCTGAAGACCAACGAACAAACTATTCTTCCAAAAGTAACCAAAACGGAGGACGCTACACTCTATGATCAATATCATCAATTACTAGATGACCATAATAACATGCGCTGGGTGAACAAGTTGAATCAAAATCCAAGCAATTTCCTCAACACTTTCCCTCTTGAGGTGGATGCTGGCTTGATGGCATTCTCAGGAGCTGCAAATGCTCAAGTTAAGGACATGTCCACTTCAACACCCTTTAATAGGGTAGGCTTGCAGCAGGTGCTAGATTCTTGGCCTCTGGCCCAACATGTTTAAAATATGTGTATGTATATATATATAATAATTACTGTTCTATAAACAGACCCCTACTAATGTGTTTGAACTTTGCATAGCGTATGATTAATTAAATAACTCACGCGTGTATGCATGTATGCCTATGTCAAGCTAGATATTGTACTAGATTTGTAATGTTCTGTTACTACCTGACACACGGACAAGACGCATCTGTAACAGATTCTTGGACGTCTGATCCAGCAAAGAGATCATCATGTGTAATAAGTTTTTATAAGGGTTTAGCGTTAAATTAACTGATATGTAATTAAAATATTAAGTATTCAGATAATACTATTATATTTTTAGTATGAATTTATGATTTTATATTAATAACTTATTTTTTTATTAAACAAAGAGTACTAATTAACTCAAACAATAAGGCTAGGATTTTTTTCCATGAATCAGTAATTTGTAATGAATAAAAGCTTATTAGGATAAGTTAAATCGAGAAAGTTCCAAGTTGTATGAATTATTGCAAAGTTATGATATTTGTGAAAACCGTTGTTGTTAATGTAACATATATAGATCAAGTGTTTGCTTTTTGCTTGTTAAGAGATACATATATTACACTAGAACTAGAATGCTCGAGAACAACAGGCGTCCCTCGTGACAATATTTATGAAACATAACAAATGGGAATGCGTAGAATTATTTGCAAAAATTCCAATAACAGAAGTTTAACCTTTCATTCAAATTGGCTAAACTAGTGAAACCTCGTTCTCTACGTCAAGCAATAAAGCTAGCATCATCTTGAAAGGAATCTTGTTACGTGACGATTCAGGCTAACCAAATCTAAGTGCTCATTAAATTAAGTATATAAAGGATAATTACTGAATCCACATACGTTCATGTTATAATTATAAAACTATCAATTAATCAGACATGGAAAAGGAACGTTAAAACTTGAAAGAGAGTTGAAAAACCACAGCGCAAGAAATTGTGACATTCCAGCACCACCTCCTAAGTATGAGAATACGATATATTAAATAAAGTGTACCACAATTTTTATATAAAAAAATGAGGAGTAAAAGAAAGAGAAATAAATGTGATGCGAAAAAAATTGAGAGAAAAATAGTGTTAAACGATGTATTGCAAAAAAATAATTGAACTTTTTTTTGTTTTTGTTGAAAGGGGCATACAATACAAGCACTACCAGGGAACAGCAATCATGCCAGCACAGCCAGGACGTAGCCCAGTTGGGAGGCTGCTTCCTCACCAGTCATGATCAATGTCACTGTTTCTTCAATTCAGTACTCTCAATATTTTTCTTATTCCTTTTCTTTCCTTGTAGTTGTAGCAGTTCTAATTTCTAAATCGTAAATAATACTACCGCTGTCACGTGTGAACTCCAGACAGGGACCTTTGTGTACATATAAATATTATTTCTATTGGATTTTTCTTATATAACATTTTTAATAATAAAATTAGATGAATGCATGCTATTTATTTATTTATTTATTTTATAAATAAGTGCAGCAAAAAGTATCAAAGAATAGTAGGATGTGTCGTGTATTAAGAAATTAAGAATAATATGCTTTCTAAAAACTTTTACCCACATACTCCTTCACATGCATTGTACTCATATCTTATCTATAGTTATATCCGTCTTCGATCTCTTCCAATCTCTCTCGCACATCCCTGTCAATTGATCATTACCCGTATTTAAACAGCCAGCCTATTGCCATTAATATTGGGCATATATCTGAGTCAGATTTTTGCTTTTCTTTACCTTGGTCTTTATTTGCGCATCTCTCAGCTCTAGTCAATTACTCCTATCATTTTAAATTTTGTTAGTATGTTTCTGTTGAGAAATTAATTCCTACACACTCAAATTCTTATACCATATCTGTTGAAAAGTAAGCATGTTATAGTAGTATTCATGGATCTCTATCAAGAACAATTAGAAATCTAGCTGTTTCAATCTCATTAATTCCCTTGTGTTTTTCAGAAGAAATATAAAAGTCATTAAACAATGTTTGGCTTAAGTTTGAAAATTTAGAAACTTGATTAATTAATTTACACCAAGCCCATTACAGATTACTCCATACTCCATCCCGAAAATGTGAGGGAGTGGGAGCATCTGTGTGCCATAAGCATTAAGCTTGTATTCTTCTACATCATCGTATGGACTACTACTCTCTAGTGGCAAATGGCAACCCTTCCATTTTAATTCCCCTTTCTCTTCGCGGCTACTCAACTCTCCTGCTTTAAGCTCCGTTTGCTTCCCGCTGCTTGCCATTAACAGTAGTATTTAATTCATTTCAAGGAGAACTCAGTATGATTACTTTCTCTTAATTTCAAGGACACTTAATTTACTTTTGCATGCACCAAAGTTAAGACATCAGTCTAAAAATAAAATAACTAAAATTTAAATTTTAGGTTTACCAACAAAATATTTATTTCTCGTTAGTTTTTATAAAACAAAAGGTATTTTAACAAAAAGTATATGGTGTTGATAAAAAAAACTATTATATAATTATTTCATAAAATAAACTATATTTTTTTAAATTTGTTTTAGATCTCATTCACACAGTTAGACCAATCTTAAAACTTATCTTCCTCCTTAATTTCAATCCATAAACCACCACTTGACCCGTTCTATGTGCGACAATAACAACTTTCCCCTCCGTTACCTATAATTCTGCTACATCGGCTACCTTAGGATTACAAGCCAATCAAGCTAGTTTCTATTGTCAAAAATGTTCACTATTTCTTCGAGAGAGAGAGAAAAAAAAACAAAACAAAAATCATAGCAGGATTTATGAGTTTTATGTCTAAAATCGTGGTTCCATTTACTACTTATCCTTAAATAGATATATTTTATAATCTACACCATTTGATAATTTTGAAAGATAAAAAATGCCTCCGTTTGGTAAAAAAAAGACGTGTGTTTGTGTTCATTCCTCTTCCCATATTATTTTCTGGTGTATATTAGTATATGTGAATTCATTCGAGTGCACTATGTGAATTCATAACTTTTTTTTATTCAAGCACCGTGTAAATTCATTCACTCCAAAAGTCATTATTTATGAATGAAAAGTCGTAAATATATATGACTTTAGAAGTATATAAATAAAAAGTTAACTATAGTTCATATATGGAGTAATAACTATGACTTTAAAACATTTTAAATAATAATAATAAATTATGTCAAGTAAAATTTTGTATTTTATTATTTAAAAATAAAATGAAAAAACAAAATAATCATTTTTCAATAATTTTATTTATTTCATTGTTTTTTTAAATTTCATGCTTAATTTACAATTAAAGTAATAAGTAGTTATTCATATTTACTACTTCACTTTACAAATCATAAATACTTTCCATTTTGAGATTTAATTTAAATTCCTTCTAAATAAAATAATTAGTTTAAATTCTACACTATATCAGTAATTTTAAAATAAAATTATCTCTCTCCGATTAAAAAAAAGAAGGTTAGTTAACATACTGAATACTATGTACCCTTATAAGATTAAATTCCTTCAAGCCAATTTTGAAAGTTTTCAACTAATATAGCGTAATCCCATTATCTTGAAAGAAACATTTTTCTCTCTTAGTAGAGGATATCTTGATTTCATCTATAAAAAAAAAAAATCTCTTTGAAACTTGAAAGTTTTCTATTACTAACTTGGTCTGGCATGGTAAAACAGGACAAAAATCGTTATCAAGTAGTGCATGTGAATTGTGCGCGAGACATGAAGCATATGCATGGCACATGGAAAAAGGACCTACCATTGTTGCCCACAAGAATAGAGAGTGGCATATTCCTGATTTGGCGTTCAGATTCTATTCTAGCTTGAAATTTGTTTGAGTTAAATTGAAATCATTTAAGATCGGAATGCCCAATTTCATTATCTCCAGTCACATTTTCTTCGGCGTTCTTATGCCTACAGCCTATTACAGAGGCATATAAACTAATTCTCCTGGGATCGTTTTTTTTTTCCTTCATTAAACTAGTATAATTTGTTTTTGATTAAATTAATATAGTTTTTGAAAGAAAAAAAATGAGATAAATCGAGTTTTATGAGTATGATGTTTAACTTTATAAAAATTCTTATAAATTGCGAAAAAAAAATCGTTCTCGTAAAATTTATAACTTTTAAAAAATTATATTAATTAATAATTTTAAAAATAAAATACACTTTATTGGTAGAAAGGTCCGAACTCCGGATGTTCTCATCATTTGGGAAGGACTTATTATAAGGATTCAAATTAATTCTTAAGTTATCACGTGAACTTACGTACGAGAATGTTATAACTAGATTGATTTCCTTGCATCGACTTTTATATATATATATATATATATATATATATATATATATATATATGACTAAAGTAGGGTTTTTATAAGTAATCAAAATAGGGTATTCTAAAAACGAACCTAATTGGATTTAAACAATTTTTTTGGTCAAAATACATATTTCAAATTACTTTTCATCAAAGCAAAAATTTGTTGTGGTAGTGAAATGAAGTTTTTCACATAGATCAAAATAGTATTTTTTTTTTATACGTATGAATTAAAAACAGTATTACAATATTTATAATATTTATATATCCTGTTTGACAAATTGAATTAAATTTTCTTTATAGATAACTTTATCCTGCATTTTTTTTCTTTTAAAATTTTATTTGATATTATTTCTTTATCTCACTATTTTTTATTTTAAATAATTAGCATGTATTAAATAGATTATAAATGATACTAGTTACTATAAGAAAATGGTTTTCTTTGACTGAAACATGTTTTTGAAAAGAGTAAGAATATAATTATGAATTAAGTATTTAGATAATATGTATAAGACTATTATTAAAAATAATGAATATTTTATTACTTTTAAAATAAACTAAAATTTTTAAAGTGATATATGGTATTATATTGTACAAAGATCTAGTCTAGTCGAAAATTTAGATATACCCTTAAGATCTTTAAGACATTGAAAAATGAACTTTATTTAAAAAGTACTTTTAGCTAGTATTCAAATATTTCTCATTTTTAATATAATAAGGAGCTTGTTCTTATGAATATTGTTCTTATGAATAGTACTCATGTGCTCGGTTAGGCCAAGGACATATATCTTCTAGTAAATCAATAAATATGTTTTGGAAAGGTACTTAGTACTCGACCTAGTTGAGTATCTGAATATCTCGCATACTTACTACATGAAGATACTTCTCTCTAGAGTTACTTGAGTGCTCGACCTAATTCAAGAATATCCACATATATGTCCAAGAATATCTACAAAAGTATGATTATCTAAAATAAAGTCATTAAGATTATAAAAAAATCATTAATGATAATATTTTAAGAGCATTACCTAATATGATAATGATGTACAATGACTCATTAGGTCCAAGACCCATTTAGATTTGTATAAATAATTACAAAAATGTAGAAGTAAAACATTTTTCACTCTATTAAATACTTATTTATTATTTTTGTTTAAAATCTGACTTGAGTGTCAAATATCTTTTATTATTATTATATCTTTAGATTGTCAGGTACGGAATAATGAAAAAAGAAAACTTTAAAACAGAAGAGGGCTAAAAGAAAAACTATATATCATTGTGGTGCATATACAAGTATTAAATGGAAGGAGTACTAAAAACACATTTTTTTACTACATTAAAAATACAAGTTTAAGAGTTTAATTGGATACAAATCATAAATATTATTAAGAATTTTTCTATTAAAAATATAAAATTGAATTCAATAAAAAATCTATCAAAAATATCTCTAACATTATATTCAAGTAGACTCTTAGTAATATATTATTATGTGACAAATCGTGAAATTGCGCCACTCAACTAAGTATGCCTCATGTGGTGCATGTTTAACAACTAGTGACATTTGTACCCCCAACCCAGCCAGTTATCAACTACCTAGTATTCTGGCCCCCCACTTTAAATGTAGTAATTGTTTTCTCCCATTCCTTCTGCCTTCAACATTTTTGTCTATTTTGTTATTTTCTATGCTGGCTTTTTTTTGTCAAATGAACGAAAACAATTCTAGGATTTAGTTAAAAAATTGAAGTTATTTTATTTTCTTTTACTTTTTTCTTTATTTTATTATTTATGATTTTTTCTTTATTTTGTTGTTCAATTCGATCTGGTCAACCGCATTTAATTTTTGGCAGCTTACACTTATTTTCACCATTAATTTGAAATGCTAGTAGATTTAATTTGGAACTATGATTTAGGATATGTATTAAATGTTGGTTTTTTTTACAGCATATTATTTGCATCTTTTTAAGTTGGGTGGGGAGCTTTCTTTTGTCTTTACGGAGACTTTCTTGTAGTTATGTTTGCATTTTTATTTTGACACACCTTGTGTTCAAATCCAATCTATACTAATAAAATAATTTAACCTTTAAAAAAATTTAATTATTATAAATTTTTTAAAAATCATCACATATGACAATTTATAATTGGTTAACAAGTGCATGGACTGTTTAATTTTATTCAAATTATGATTTCGAATTATGTATGTTGCATACTTAGTTAATTCATTGAGTTATTTTACTATCTTTTTTTTATTTATGTCCGCAATTAATATAGGGGTACTATGACATTTAATTCTTCTTTAAGATCCGAGTGACTCATTCAGGCTCAAAAGATCAATCATAACTGAAGATGCAGGAAGCACACGTGTTTCTAAACATATGTTGAATTAATAAAATTGTCGTATTTTATTTTTTAGACAAACACAACGTACACGTAAAGGTTTAGTGCAAGCCTTTTATTTTATATAATAGCCAAGTTCACGTTATATCACATAAATCATAATGTATCACATAAATCATAATGTATCACATGGAACTGATTAATATTTTATAATACTTATTTTTATTCCTTAAAAAAAAACTTTCTTTTTATCCCAAATATTTTTATACATTTTCATTTTTCCCCATCATCATCTTACCATAAAAAGTAAGTGTAACTAATAACGATTTTATAAATACACTATCGAAGCATTAACTAATTTGACTGATAGTTTTTTTTTCAAAAAAAATTAATTGGCCATTTTTATTCATTTCTCCTTTCAATCACAAAATTTGAACCAAAAACTTTGTTTAAAGAATCCAAACCAGTTTTTCTAAAACAAAAGGCTTGTTTTCCTTTTTTTTATTAGTGCAGGTAGATGCATATAATTTTTTCTGGTATAAAAATGTCACTATTTTTCAAACATGTTAATTAGTTTAAAAATAAAGCACTACTATTTTCGAACTCAATTATATAAAAAAAACTTGAGCAGACTCACATATAAACAAATTCCAATTATCTTATCTAATGATATCACCCAAAAAATACTCTTGAATCGATTGAGATTTTCTTTTTAAAGACTATCACATTTCAATGAGAAGCATTTTAAAAGAAAAAAAAATATTTTTAAATATAATTAGTAGAATTAAATAACATTAATTAACTTTCTTAATTAATATAAAAGTTAATTTATTTATATAGAAGAGTGAATATCAATTTGGAGAGATACCCCCAGTATATATTTTTCTGATTAAGTCATAAAATTTCCGTTGTATACATTTCAGAGAGTTCAGAGATGAATTGTGCATTTGTGCCTCACTCATCTTCATTAGTAAACTGATCCAGTTTTGTATTTCGGGCAAACTATGGTCTTTTAAAGAAAAAGGGGACTTGTTTTAGAATTCGAGGGAGAATGTGGAAAATGCCAAGGAAGGTGATCAACCCCCTTTCCAACAAGTAAGGTTCATTCATTCGGGTGAAAATGATTAGGATTATTAAACGAGTTCGTGTGAGCAAACAGGTTTTGATTAAAGGCGTTTAAGTTACGAGCCCAAACGGTTTATTCAAGCAAAGTGTATAAACATTAAGAAAATGTTGACCGCGGCCAAATAATTAAAAATGACAAAACTTTATTAGAAAATATATTTATTATATTTTTTAATATTTTCAATATAATAAAAAAAAATTCTTGTTCGAGATTACCTGTGTTTCTAATTTACTGAGTTAAAGATTTTAATTTTTACTTGCAGTACATAATTATCGTTGATTAAAAAAATTTGACACATGACAAAATATAATGAACAATTTTTTTTATATAAAATGTTAATTTGTTTAGATGCTTAAAATCAATTCTTAAACAACCATATTAACAAAATTGTAAATATAATTTATAAATATCAGTCTGTTTTAGATTTTAATAAAATTATTTTTTATAGAATTGATTTTAACTATTAAGTGTAGTTGAAATGTATGTTCAAATTAATGTCAATCACAAAATTTATATAAAAATGTGCTCTATGGAAACTAAAACGGTTATTGTTGCGAAATCGACAAGTTTATCGTTCGTTTCAAGTAATAAAGTGATAAGAGAGTTATCGTTTCCACTAGGATTGTTGTGCCAATTAAATTGTAATTCGTATCGATAAGTTGGATAACAAATGTTTAAGTAAAGTTTGGTTTTGTGTGTATGTAATGATTATAATTAAACTAAGCTACGAACATTAAAATTGTATGAACAAGTAAATTACTGTTATAACAATATGCAACGATAGTAGCTAGGGCAACCCATTCTCAATGCTTCCTCCCAATGAAACTGTATTGTTTACTACATTCAAATATCTAAATTACTCATCCATGTGTTTCAATAACATGCTAGCCATTTCCTAATTCCTTAGAGAAATAACCCTTTAACCCCTTTGCAAGCCCTAATCCCTTAGTGACCTTCCTAGGGTTAAGCATTAAGCTACACATTCAAAGAGCTGCAAACATACATCCCTATCCCTAGGTAATGCAAGTAAGTTACTTCACTTAGTTTCAAGACTAGTGTCCCAATATTCCTATTGTGAATCCTAGCTCTTAATCCTTCATTAGAGTGATCAAATCCAAAGAAGAAATAAAACAATCCAAGCAAAGTGCAGGTAAATAACTTTTGATAAATGAATAATAGCATTCAATACATTCCAATAGAAGTTACATTAAGTGTTTGACCCTAACTACAATATAGAACTAGCCAAACCTTATAATGGTTGGCTGTGTTACATCAAAAAGAGGCATGACTAGCTGAAGAACAAGGAGAAGAAGATGGAGCAGGACCTCCACTTTGAGCCTTCAACTCCCCAAGCCTTAGCAAAGCTTCCCAAGCTTCTAAAACCCTAGGTTTAGTGATTTCTGAAGTGTGGAACGTGCATTCAATGCTGAGCTCCAAGTATTTATAAGAGGGAAGGTGAAAACCCACTTCTACCCCTTATCAGCTTTAAAACTCTGCAATTTTCGAGCTCTGGCGCCTGGAGCGTGAAATTCCAGTGACTAACTGCCTTGGTCTTCATTTACCACGCTTGAGGCGCCATTCTGGCGCCTGGGGCGCCAAATTCCAGTGGCAAACCTCCTATTTTGTGCTTCTGGCGCCAAGGGCGTGGAATTGGCACCTGGGGCGCCATTCACTCTGCTTCAAATGATCTCCCTTGGTTGATTCCTGCTTCACAAAATGCTTTCATTACTTAAATTCAAAGCATGAGAGGAAATCCTTGCAATTTAGCATAAACATAGGCACTTATCCCTGATTTAGGATCAATTCTTAGCTTCTATTAGCTTGAAAAACATTATATGCTAGGTGCATATCAGTTATAAATATGCCGAAGCCCTTGCTTAGTTACAAATTACAATAGACCTGCAAGCAAAAGATTGAGAGAAAGTGTAAACAAAAATAATGAGTATAATATATTTTAAAGAATAGTACTGTAATTATATTCATATACCTTATGAAAGATGAATAATTATATTATTTTGAAAAAAATAATTATATCATACTACTGATTTTCTTAATTAAAAAAAAATACAACTGATTTTCTAAACTTGTGCAAAGAGATAATAATGACAAACATGCGGTCAAAGAGATAATAATTATAAACGTGCGGTCAAAGAGATACAGATACCAACTCTCTACATATATCATTCAACCTTTTAAATAGAAATCCCGTTTTTAAAAAGGATTACAATGTGATACTTATTAGTAATGATTCTTACAAATTAAATATTATTGTTATCATTATTTATTTAGATTAATAGATTCACTTTCAATTTAAGTAATAAATATATTTATCTCATTTACTAAATAAATTTATTTTCTGTAGTTTTCCCTAAAAAATAATTATTCATTTCCTATAATATTTTACCTACAAAAATAATATATCTTTCTTATTTATTAAATAAAGTCAATTCCCTTGGTAAAAGAAATCAATTCCTATAATATCTCTGCTTCCAAAAAATATTATTGAGAAATTAATCTATTTAATAAATATGAGATATATTTATTAATTTTATTGAAAATTAATTTATTAAAATAAATAAGAAAATTATAATAATTAATTTAAAAGAATCAATAGTAATTAGTAATAAGTATTAATCTAAATTATTCATAAAAAATTATTAGTCTAAATTGACTAAAATTAAGTTATTAATGACTCTATTAGAAAATCAAAATAATAAACACCTTGTATAAAAGAGTAGCAATACCTTTTTTCTCTTTTTTTTACGAAAAAATTAGATTTATTGTTAATGATTTTTATAAATTAAGTATTATCATTTTCTTATTTAGATTAAATGATTTTATAAATTAATTATTATCCTTTTTTCTATTTTTAAAGATAATTTTACACTTTTTAAAAAAAATCAAAATAACATATAAATGTCATAATTATTATATTCATCAATTTTTCATCTACCTTCAAAGAAGTAAAAATCCTCCTAAAAAAAGAAATCAAACTAACAATACCTTTTTTTTTGTCTATCTATTATTGTCTAGCTTACATCTTCTATGCAAGATTGTTTGCGACACTTTTAAGAGGTTGAGATTCAATTTTTTAGAGAAAAAATTATAAAAACAATTAATAATTGTTGTAGATATGTTTATTATTGTAATTGAAAGTAAATCTATTAGTCTAAATAAGAAAATGATAATAATTAATTTATAAAAATCAATAACAATAAATATTAATCTAAATTAAGTCATTGATTACTCTTATTGTATGTAATGTCACATACGTTAGAAAATAATTTTTTTTATAAGAAAGAGTTGTCATGTTAACTAACATTGAATAAATATTAAATCCGAAAACGTAATAATAATTCATATAATTGAGATGAGATGAGATGATATATGCATTAAACTACAAAAAATAATTACGAATCTCTTCTTAGATGGAATCACGAAAAGAAATCATTTTCTTAAAATTATATGTATTATTGTATAGTTTTTTTTTTTCACATAGCATTGTGTAACAAAAATACAAAATGACATTTTGTTTTCTTCTAAACTATTGACATTAATTTAAAGCATAAAGAAAAAGAGCTATTTTTTTTGTATAGACACACACCCCACAGGGACCTAGCTTAACTTAAATGACTAAACATGTTTTTAAATCTTACAGATAAAAAAAACTAATAATAATTGATAAATGATAAAATATGAAGAAAATGTGTTATTCATTTAGTTTTCTTAAATAAAGATTTGCTATCATAAAGATGCCAAATATTTATTAAAGGAAACTATTTATATTATTTTTTTATTAGAAGGAAATCTAATTAAATCTAATAAATAAAGAACAGTTCTTTATATATATATATATTTTGTTAATGGGAAAGGAAAATTAATTGCTAGTGTCCAAATTCGGAAAATTATGATTGTTGCTTGTTAGGAATTAGAATAAGGTAGAAAAAAAATGTACGAAACGTAAGAGGAAATTGGAAGAAAAAAATATAGAACAAACTTGTAAAAGAGCAAAGGAAAAATTTGTCCGTTCGACTATGCCATGCGAACGGCGAGAGACAAATGGCGTAGAATATTAGAATACAGAAAGAACAACCAAAAAATTCGAATATATATATAAAGCAAGAAAAGGTTGGAGGGTTTTGGGGTGTGTGAAAAAGGAAAAATAGGTTCCACTTTCCAAAATTCACAGTGACCGCCTCGAGTAAAATTGTTTAATTCGGTCAATCGAATTTGGCCAGATCAGTTGATTCAAAACCAGAATCATTTTTTAAAATTTTGGCCATCTTTAATACGTAGTGTAAGATATATAATTGATTAGAGAAATGGGTGATGATTTCATGGTTCACGATTGTTTAGTGCATCAGTGTTTGTTCATAATTGGAGTGATCTGGCAGTGGCTGGACCCCTTTTTTGTCCTCATACACCACAGATTCCATCTATCAATCACCACCCTTCCACTTCATACTCTATCATTAGATTCACTCAATACTCTTTTTACCATCATTTATAAAATACAGCCACGCTAGAACCCAACAAAAGTACAAGAGAAGTGAGTCGTTGCTTGTTTATGATAATTATTATAATTACTGCTACTCAAACAAACAGAAAGATTTCGTGACTCTCTCTCTTTTTCTCTTTATTAGCGAAAACAAACCCTTGTTGAGTGAGTGAGTGAGTGAGTGAGTGAGTGAGGGGAATCGCGATCTGAAATTTCGGATACTTTAATTGCTTCTCGCTTTCACCGACCGAACTCAATTTACAGATACTCCGTCAACCTCAATCCCAACTAACTACCAGTACCAGTACTCTTACCCTTCTTTTTGTTGCTTGGTTAGTTGAATAAAGAGAGAAAGCCGTTTTTGGTGCGTGACTCCTGCTTCTTATTTAACAGGTTTCTTGCTCCTCGCTTTTCACCATATCGCTCAAATGAAAGGTGCCGTCCTCGTTGCTATTGCCGCATCCATCGGTAATTTCCTCCAGGGATGGGATAATGCTACCATCGCCGGTATGATTCCAATTCTTACTTCTTTTTATCCATCCTGCTCTCAATAAAACTCATTCTGTTTCAATCTCATAGGTTATGACTTATGATCCTTGCTCACAAGAAATTCAATATTGAATAATATTTACATACAGTTGCCTAACTGCTTTCAGTGTTGCTTTTTACTTCCCTAACAGAATTAGAAATCTATATTGACCTTTATTTATGCGAATTAACCAAGTATCACCTAAGATTGAATCTAATATGGTCTCTCTTTCTTCTGACAAGTGATTACTATCGGTCTTTGATCTGCAGGGGCTATTGTTTACATTAAAAAAGACCTTGCATTGCAAACAACTATGGAAGGGCTTGTGGTGGCCATGTCCCTGATTGGGGCAACGGTAATCACCACATGCTCTGGTCCCATAGCGGATTGGCTCGGTCGACGACCCATGATGATAATCTCATCTGTGCTCTATTTCTTGGGTGGTTTGGTGATGCTGTGGTCCCCAAATGTGTATGTGTTGTGCCTAGCGAGGCTACTTGATGGATTTGGGATTGGCCTTGCTGTGACCCTTGTCCCGGTCTATATATCTGAAACGGCGCCCTCTGAGATAAGAGGGTCGTTGAACACGCTTCCTCAGTTCAGTGGCTCTGGAGGAATGTTTTTGTCCTACTGTATGGTTTTTGGAATGTCATTGAGTCCCGCCCCTAGCTGGAGGCTCATGCTTGGGCTTCTGTCTATTCCTTCGCTCTTGTATTTTGCATTGACCATTTTTTTCTTGCCCGAGTCTCCTCGCTGGCTCGTCAGCAAAGGAAGGATGCTCGAGGCTAAGAAAGTGCTCCAAAGATTGCGCGGAAGGGAGGATGTGTCGGGTAATGTTATTATTTATTTACAGAGCATTTTTCATCTTTTTTCAATAAGGGCGTTCTCTATCTGGTTAATGTGATGTGAGAATCGTCTTACCACCTAATCACTAGTTATGATTTATCTTTATCTGAATTCGCTGTAATATGGGGATCAAGATTTTTTAAGATACGGTCCATAATCACAATTTGCGGTCACCACATTAAGGATTTTGGGTACTTGTAACTGCAATTTTCGCTGCATCAACCACAATTATGTAACTTTATAAAGATCTTAAGGATTCGGATAAAATTGTAGCTGTAACAGCAATTTAAAACCTTTGACGTTTTTATTACAGTACACTATTGTACCATCTTCAGACTTTTTGGGACCCAAATAACTGCTCCATAGTTGCATATCTCCTTGCCATTCTCTGTTTGCTACCCAGTGTTATCCCAGCTTTTCCTAAATTTTTGCTCATACATATTTACAGACCTGGGATGGGGTTTCTCTCCTTTAGAGCACACATGTGCAAGGTTTTAAATTTGAGTTGCGGTTTTTTGTTGTGTCAAAATTTGTTAATAAATGAAGCTGATGCAATGCCCTACTTGATGTTGAGACCGCAACAGTGGTTGGTCATTGGTAACTCTTTTTCAAAACCACTGAATTCTTTATTATTAAAAATGTGAGAAATCGAAGGTATCTTCCATTCTTAGTTATACTGCCAAGTAATGATCGTAAAAAGTAATCGGATCTGCAAAAGAGAGTGAGCTCGTGTTTATATATTTCCCGTGCCATGTGCCCTGTGCTTCTGATACCATACTTGTTACATCACTTTATATTGTAAAGATGATGACTTTTGCCATACTGAAACTCTGGAATAGTTACATGAATATATAATTAGCATGTACTTTTCAACCCCTATTGAAATTTGTAAATGCTATGATGAATCATTTTATGATTTTATTAATTCATACAGGCGAGATGGCATTGCTGGTTGAAGGTCTCGGGATTGGGGGTGATACATCTATAGAAGAGTACATAATTGGCCCTGCTGACGAGGTGGCTGATGGTCATGAACATGCAACAGAGAAAGATAAAATTCGATTATATGGATCCCAAGCAGGCCTCTCTTGGTTAGCAAAACCTGTCACTGGACAGAGTTCTATTGGCCTTGCGTCACGCCACGGAAGCATCATCAACCAAAGCATGTCACTCATGGATCCTCTGGTCACACTGTTTGGTAGCATTCATGAGAAGCTCCCCGAGACAGGAGCAGGAGGAAGCATGCGAAGCACTCTGTTTCCAAATTTTGGAAGCATGTTCAGCACAGCTGAGCCGCATGTTAAAAATGAACAGTGGGATGAAGAGAGCTTACAAAGGGAAGGTGAGGACTACATGTCAGATGCAGCTGATGGGGACTCTGATGATAATTTGCATAGTCCTTTAATCTCACGTCAAACAACAAGCCTTGAAAAAGACTTGCCTCCCCCTCCTTCCCATGGCAGTATCCTAGGCAGCATGAGGCGTCACAGTAGTCTCATGCAAGGGTCAGGTGATCAAGGTGGTAGTACAGGCATTGGTGGTGGCTGGCAACTTGCATGGAAATGGACTGATAAAGGTGAGGATGGGAAACAAGAAGGAGGGTTTAAAAGGATTTATTTACATGAGGAGGGAGTTTCTGCATCTCGTCGTGGATCCATTGTATCAATTCCCGGTGAAGGTGAATTTGTCCAGGCCGCTGCCTTAGTAAGCCAACCTGCTCTTTACTCCAAGGAGCTTATCGATGGACACCCAGTTGGGCCTGCAATGGTTCACCCATCTGAGACGGCTTCAAAAGGGCCAAGTTGGAAAGCTCTTCTTGAACCAGGGGTTAAGCATGCATTGATTGTTGGAGTTGGAATACAAATACTTCAGCAGGTAATGTGTGGTTACTATTCATATTATATCTTCTTCATTGGCCTTGTTTATTATAATGATAGAAGGGTGGTATTTAGTATTTTATTTAGTCCAAAAACCTTACATAAGCCTCTTCTTTGAAGTCTGCTTATGTTGTTACTAGTGTTTATTATTGTAGCACTTAAATGTTATGACTTATCTTATAGTACTGTTTGTTATTCCCTAGTAATTTTACAAATATCATTTGTAAAGAACTTCAATCATCATGCTCATGTGGAAAAAATTCAGATGGAGTAAAATATTAACTTAAGTCATGACATCATCGTGCTTAACCTGACTGAAGTATGAGTGATTTAGAATTCTTCTTTGCTCTTTTCTTCAAGTATTCAAAGCTATTGAAGTCTGTATGACCTTACTATTCCTTGCTGAATTTCTAGTTTGCTTCTCCAGTTTACTGCGACAATTTTAGTGGTTTACGTCTTCTTATCAATGACTGAAACCTAATTCTTCATGTTTGTGCAGTTTTCAGGGATAAATGGGGTTCTATATTACACACCTCAAATCCTTGAAGAGGCTGGTGTTGAAGTTCTTCTTTCAGATATAGGCATTGGCTCAGAGTCTGCATCATTCCTTATCAGTGCTTTCACAACCTTCTTAATGCTTCCATGTATAGGCGTAGCCATGAAGCTCATGGATGTTTCAGGCAGAAGGTACGCACGCTCTCTATTTTTTACCCTGATCTGTACTTTTCTCGTTATATCCCTGTTTACATTTTTGGTTGCCTGTATTCAAGGGTCTCTTCTTTTTCATGCATTAGATAAAGTGATAATTAATACCGAACTCGATTGATACCTCATTAATTTAATGACATCGGTTTGGTGGATGGGGGAAAAAAACAGAATTTGTCGCTATATATATATATGCGTTTCATTGCACAATACAAGTTGAAGCATAACTACCAAGGAAGAGAACTCCTGTAAAATTTAGTGTGTGTTCTGGTTATTAACCTTAAAAATTGTTTTATTCGGTTACTTAAAAGATTACTCAAGAAGACCACTAGTGTTTTCCAGACACGTGCATTATTCTAAAGGAAAATAAATGAATACCCCTGGTCTCTACTCAAGCTAATTTGAAGATTTTATTTTTGTTTTTTCAAAACACACGTTTTAGTATTTCCTTCTCTGCATCTTAATTTATTGTGATTTAATGCTCCATCATTTGCAGGCAGTTGCTACTTACTACAATCCCCGTGCTGATTGTGTCACTCATTATTTTGGTCATTGGAAGCCTAGTAAATTTTGGCAATGTTGCCCATGCAGCAATCTCAACAGTATGCGTTGTGGTTTATTTCTGCTGTTTTGTGATGGGTTATGGACCAATTCCAAACATCCTTTGCTCAGAGATTTTCCCCACTAGAGTGCGTGGTCTCTGCATTGCTATCTGTGCATTAGTATTCTGGATCGGAGACATCATCATCACATATTCGCTGCCTGTGATGCTCAGCTCTTTAGGACTTGGTGGTGTATTCGCCATTTACGCAGTTGTTTGTTTCATCTCGTGGATATTTGTGTTTTTGAAGGTTCCAGAAACAAAGGGCATGCCCCTTGAAGTCATCTCTGAATTCTTTTCTGTTGGTGCAAAGCAGGCTGCTTCTGCCAAGAACGAGTGACACAACACAAGTCGTTATATACTCTGTAACTTTAGTTGTTAAAGCCATCATCTCTTGTCTTCACAGATTTTGCTTGTCATAAGTTTATTTGGAGGAAGATATGTTGAAACATATGGATGCATTATCCTTTCATAAGTATAAAATTGTGCATTTTTAGAGTGAAAATAGCCTGTTGGATTAATCCACTTTAGCCTTCAGGAGTATGATAACGCCTTTGATGAAAATTTTGCTTTTCTCGTTATGAGAATTTAAGAGTTTGCCTTGTTATAAAACATAACTAGCACTATGATTTACAAAGGAAGGTGGAGCATAAGGAAAGAAAAGGAGTATAAAGTGATATTATTGTTTAGTTGTTTGACAGAAAAGAAAAGAAAAAAAAGAAAAGTAAAAGTTTTTCTTTGCTTATTTAATTGAGTAGAAAATGAGTAAAAAAGAAAATCTATATTTATAAAATGATATTAATATTATTAAGCAAAAATAGAATATATTAAAAATAAAAACACAAAATGCACGTTCGGTAATACAAAATATCTAATCAAGATACAAGATAAATTTAAAAATATTTTACCAATTAAAATAAAAAATAAAATGAAAATAATATTTTATAACTCAGAGATATTTTTGTCTTTTAATTCAATTTAGACTTTCTCTCTTCTCTTTTCAAATTAGAAAGAAACCAACTTTTAGCATGAAATTCACCACATTGTTCTTTCCATTTTAATTTTATGTGTCAATCAAGCAAGGAAAATTACTTTCCTTCGTTCTCTTTCTTTATTTTCTTTTTATTTTCATTGCAACCAACCATAATGTAAGAGAAAGATAGTGGTGCCGATCCAAGAAGGAGAGTAGTTAGAGCATATTTGTTCAAGTACCGTTAGTCTGCCCTTGACCATAGTTGACCGAGTGATGACCAAACTCTGTTGGCATTATACTCCAAAATTTATTCATTCATGTGGGAAGGAGATTTTGTGTCGGGTCACCTCTGCATATGATATTAATGCGCATTCTTTTTTTTTTTTGGAAGAATGTAAATTTTGTATTAACCCAAAAGATATACACAATACACGGGACATAGCCCGGAATCAAAATATACGAAGAAACGTATGCTAAAGATACATAAGCAATAACTCGAATGCACCAAGAGCATATGCCTAGAAAAGATGCAAGAGATGAATGTGTCTATAAACAAGAAATTTAATCTTGTTCGATACATCATAAACAGAAAAAGGACCATTCTCAAAAAGCAAAGAGTTCCTGGAGAGCCAGACGCAGTAGACTGTTGCAGGCAATGCAATGCATCTAAATTTGCCTGGTATGCCGGATGAGGGAATTAACAGTACTCTGCAGAGAAACTGTTTGCCTACGGAGAGGGATCCAGTCACCAATAGTTCTCCACACCCTGAGAGAGACGCTGCAGGAGAAGAATAAATGAGAGTGGGACTCATGTTCAGCTCCACAAAGCGGGCAGAGAGTACCCTTGTTCAAAAAGGCAGCCCGGTCCAAAGTGAGTATAGCCAGCCAGAAAATAAAGGACCACTTGGGAGGAATTACAGAATTCCACACCACTGGAAACCAAGACACCCGAGACCTAGCCACTCGGATAAAATCGTAAACCTTCTTTGCAATCAACTTGTCGTTGTTGGTCCAGGATACCAAGGTTAATTTGGCAGCCTCCCGACTGCCCAATCTATTAACAATCAAGTCTCTAATGGAAATAATGCGCTTCATCAAAGGTTAATGCGCATTCTTGTTCCAGTGCCCACTGTACACTGCCCAATGCACTTACCTTACTGCATACTTTACATTTTTTTTATACTTTTGCGATTTAGAGGGGACTACTTCCTTTAAAGACAACCTCAATTCCCTGTTTTTGCTTTTCTTTTCTTTTCTTCTTTTGGCCATTTCTCGCTTTTATTTTAAGACAAGTTGCATTCACACAATCTCTTTATTAAAAAACTCCATAAAAAAGAGAAACAAAAGAAAAGAGACAAGTATTCGATAATTCGGTTGTTATGTGATAACTTGATATGACGATGAAAGATAGAAAGAGTAATATAAAATTTATATAAAAATATAAGGATTTAATTTAAACATATTGACTATGTAAAACACTCTCAGCCAATTGAATATGTCATGTAGGTTAAATTGTTAACATTTTTACAAAATCTATTTTAAAAATAATGTTTAGAGTGAATTCTAATTGGTGGAGAATGTAAAATTCTTTACATTTACAATACATAAAAATTAGGCGCTAATTCTTTTTTAAATGCGTAGTTGTTCACATATTTTTTTTTAGAAAACTGATTTTTCAACAAATCGTGTATGTTCCATTTATGATGGTTCCGTGTCGACAACAGGGCAAGTGCACCTTTATTTCCACTTGTACTAAGTTATCAAACCTTCCCAACTTTTAGGAAATTCTCAGGCTCAATTTAATATTCTTAAATCTTAATGTTACAGACCTCTACAGTACGAACTTTTAGAAAGGTCAGTCATGTGGCTACAGTGAACTTAACTTTAAAGATTATATTAATTTTATTACTTGAATTCTTTACAATACGATAAAAATGTAATAGAACACAATGCAATGCTTTTAAGAGATGATAGAAAAACACAATGATATGCTTTTAAGAGATGAAAGAAAGAATTTGTTTACAAAAACATTTGAAATTTTTAAAAACTTCTATAAAGTTCAGTTTGGCGCATGAAATTACAAATGTAGCTTATTATAATTCCAATTCCTATTTTGTCAAAATTGAAATTACTTTAGAACATAATTTTTATATTTGGATTGGACAAAGAATTAAAAAAATACAATTATAATTTTAGGATGAATTCCAATTTTATGTTAGATACCTTTAATAAAGGTAATCATGAGTGGAGTTACTCTAGATGTGGCAACAATGGTAAGTGGTGATGGACTGATGATATCTACAGTCTGTGTTGGATCCAGGGAAAAAAAAGTAAGTTAACTTTAACCTTTTATGTAGCAACTCTTCAACTTCAACATACATAACATTTTTTTTTTATGAAGTTCAACATACACAACATTGTAAAAGGTGTTTTCGTTCTTCGTCGTTTTCCTGGCTAAACTGTTGGCCAATTATCAGGTTGCAGAACCAGAAACTTTAATGGAGTTTTATGTACAATCAAATTGCACTATGGATGAATTGGGTTCGGGGGCAGGAGGAAGTGTAAAATTCCCCAAAAACAAAAAAACATGTTCGGTGAAATCTTAGTAACAACATAACTTGACAATAAGCAGCAATAAAATTATATTTACACTCCACCTATACAATTCAGAAGTTCTAAGACTCCATGACGAATAGTACAAATTTTTTTGAGTAAATTCAAATCTATATTTTTAGTGTTACTGGAGATTTAGCACTTTTAGCTGGATCAAAGGTACAAGCTGTGTGCAAAGACCTAAAGTGTTGGATCTGTTGGGTATGACTCATACTTCGCCTTCAGAAGATAAGCCGCTCGCACACGGGGATGAACTATGATAAATACTGTGTTATTTTTCTTCCCTTTCTCTCTTTCTGTTTTCTCGATTATTGTGTGATTGCTCGGTACTAACAGTATCTTTGGATGATGTACTGTCAAAGTGATTTGGGCCACTATCTATTCTTGAGGAGTCAGAATCACTCGCCTGATTGTTTACAGAGCTCTTAACGGCTTGATCATTTAATCTGGTGTGGGAGTTGAATGGTCTCTCAAGTTCTTTAGCATTGATAGGATCTATCACTTGTTTATTTAGTTTCTGCTCCTGCATCATTAAATAAATAATACAAATGGTTTTAGTGGCGCCAAAAGCACTTTAGCAATGTGTGTGTGTGTGTGATTGTTTAGCATTGGTAGGACCACTAACCTGATTGTTTACAGAGCTCTTATCTGCTTGATCATTTAATCTGGCGTGGGAGTTGAATGGCCTTTCAAATTCTTTAGCATTGATAGGATCTATCACTAATTTATCGAGTTTCTGGTCCTGTAGCATAAAATAAAATAAAAGGCTTCAGTGGTGAACCAAATTAGGTACAAGCACTTCAGCAATATACATGTCTGTGTGAGACGTATCTAGTGAGAGGATTACTTTAATATGAGAATGAGTGAACGAATTTTGGCCATATAAATGGTCAAGACTATAAAAGCTACTAAAAGTCAAATAACCACTTAAAAAAGTCACATGTGTGTGTCTATATACATAATTAGCCAATTTCTGATATCAAGGATCTGGGTCACATACTCACATAACAAAAATACCAATAATTAAAATGTTTTAATTCATGGTGGGTAAGAAACCAAGCCTGGTTTGGAAAACTATTCTTGAACCCAAATGACATTCCATCATACTAAATACACCAAAATCAGAGAGTATCTTCTTTGTTTAGTTTTATAATGGATTTGTGATATCGTAATGAAAGAGTGGGTTACATTAGTTGAACTACGGGCGAATTTCAAAACCAAGATCTCTGTGAGTGTCAGCCAGAATGCTAAAGCCAACCTCCCATAATCTTGGGATTTAGGATGAAAGCATGACAGCATCTACACAATAAATTCTAAAACCACATCAAAAGCATGGGACTGTTGATTTTCCTTATCTTGCTAAAACTTACATTTTGTAGGGCTTCGAGCTTTTTCTGCAGGGCCTCATGTTCAGCTTGAATCCGAAAAGGAACTCCATGCTTTTGATACATATTGTTTTGTGCCAAGTCCTCATCCAAATCAGTAGCAGTGGTAGCAAATGGATGATTAGCCGGAATCCACCTGACAGTGTCGGGATCAACATCCGGAGGAACCGAGTCCCCTTCTCTAAGGAAGATGGTGGGTCGCTTCCACTGGTAGGCGCGCAATCTCCTCTTCTGGTGAGTAGCCTGTTGCTCTTGAGTTAGAGTAACGGGGGCTAAACGGTAAACCTTTCCGCACATCTCAACAGTTGAGTCGCTTTTGCCAACCTTGACGAAGGGATTATTGAAGGGGTCTTCATACTTGAGAGGCCTCGAACTGAAAACATGCATAAAAAAAATGCAGATAGACAAATGGGGGGATCACGATTATTACTTGTCAGGCAGGAAACTCAATATCACTAGTTCAAACCTTATTAACTAGTTGTAATGTATGTATACTAATTATTGTTTTGTTACTTGTACTTTATATGCAAATTAGGTAGATAAATACACAATAATGAAGGAGTGAAAGCAAAAAAGAGTAATAATAAGTGGGTATGGATAAAAATCATACATGCCTCTTCTATCAGATCTGAGTTGACCACGTCTAACTAGATCAGCCACGGAACCAGGACGCTTCTTTTTTCTGGACACTACTGCCCTCACTCTCACCGCCACAACCAAAACCACAACCGCAACACATACCCAAATCGGAAAATTGCTTCCACCATTTCGATTCAACTAATAATAATAATAATAAATTAATAATAATAATAACAGCAATTAATAAGTAAGTAAATAAAAAATAGAGTGCGAAGGTACCGGGAAGGGAGGAATGGTGACGGAATGAACGAGTTGATGGTGAAATTTGGTAATGGAATTGATGGAATCGTGTTTGAGTTGTTGGGCGCGAGAGCGACAATTGGAAATTCGATTACTGATGCTAATGCGATTTCTAGTGGCAGTGCTACTGCAATTGCTACTAATGTAGAGGCATGGCTACAATTTTTCAATTTGGAACGTTAATAGTAATAGTTGTCACTATGTGTGAATAGAGTGAATTGAATGAAAGACTCACGCGAAGGGAAAGAGAGCGAAAGTGCAGTGTCCAAACAGACGCCATGAGAAATGGTGGCGGCAATGGCAATTCAAATGAAGGTTTCCGCTTCCATTCCCCTTTCTCTATTTCCTCCAATCCAACCTCAACCTCAACCTCAACCTCAAATGTTAGTTAGGGCTAAAATATTGTTAAAAAAAAAAACAAAACAAAAGGGTGACCCCAAAATCCAAATAACATGGTAGCGGGTTCGACCCTCGATGGGTACTACTACTATGTGTCTTTATTCAAATAATGTATTTCCATCATAATAATAAAAATACTATTTTAATTTTTATTTAAATTTTAAAATCTACGAAATGTTTAATGATATGATAGATATTATGTTTAACATATTGAGCGAAAAAGAAAACACGTGATTGATTTTGTTTAAGATAATAAAATAAAAAGTAACAAAAGGTATGGTTATCAATAAAGGAATTGGAACATCATCTTTTAGTTAGGTAGTGGCAAAAAATAGCCGTCCCGATGGAATCACTTTTATTTTAACGAAAGTCAAGCAATTATTTAATGATATATGGCGTTTTAGAATATTAAGCTCTCTTTTTTTGTCCTAATTCCCCAATAATTGATTGTAAGTGGGATATCAACTTCTCATTACCATAATTGGTTTCGAAATGGACTAGTTTGATTCCTTTAAAAATCAAATTACGCCACCCGTTGCCATATATATGGATGGCATGGCACTGATGGCAGTGGCGCCACATTATTCATTTTAAGACTCAAATTCAGTATTTTTGTGGGAATACCTCGTCCAATACTATACATACACTACAGAGCGCTGATAATCTGATATAAGGAGACTTCAAACATTGACATACTCAATTCATTTTCTTATTCTTTTATCTTATCAACTGACCAGGTGAAGTTTGAAAATAAAAGATGAAAGGTTAAAATTTAGACGTGTGATGACCGGGTTAACTTAATCGTGGACAAACTATTACACATTGATTTCGTTGTTGTACACCCACCCACCATGTCCTCCAACATTTGGTGGCTAATTTTAATGCAATCTAAAGTCAACCGAAAAGTGTGTTTGGTTTTATAGGCTAAGATAGCACTAAAATAGCACTCAAGAATTTTCTTGCATGGGATTGACTTTGCCTCAATCATGAGTTGTGGCCTTTCATTTACCCGAGGGCTTTCTCACAATCAGGAAATGCCGTGTGTGCAAAACCACTACAAGAATCCCATAAAATATACTTAAAACAACACAATGTCACTGATCAACCAAGGTTAAAGTTAAGATATGTATTCGTGTACCAACAAATAAAAAGAGTTTTAGTAAATTAGAATTAACATGTCTCTGTCTTTGATTTGCTTTTATTACACATAGTATCTTTTTGCTTTTTATTAACTTTTAAAAAATATATTTTAGTTGTTAATTTTTCGTTTCATTAATTGTCATTCCATATTTTTTTTAGTTAATTACAATGATCATTCTTATGATTTGTTTTTATTACACTCGTCATCCTTATCTTTTTCGATATTACTTTTACAGTAAATTTCAATAATCACCTTTGTGGTTTACTTTTATTACACTAAACACTTCTCCTTTTTTTAACCTAAAAAAAACATGATAATTGTTGATTTTTTAGTTTATTGCCTATCATTTGTTTATTTTTCGTGGAAGTCCCCATTTGATGTTTTAGACGTGAGAAATGTTAATTTGAGATTATTACGTGAAGAACACATGATTTTTATGAAAATTCTTTGTCTAAAATGTTCTTAGTTGTTCCTTTTAATTTTGCAATTGCTCCACATTAAAATGATTGTAAAAAATTGTATATATGTAAAATAGTTCACATTATATTTCAACAAGTTGAATCAAGATTTTAAATTCAATTAAATAATCCCAAAAAATTACATGTAATTGAGTATTAAAATGAGAACGGATAATTTTTTTTATCAATATTTAAACATCATTCTCTTTTTCTTATGTCTTTGTTTTTTCTTTCTTAAATGATTTTTTATTTATTAAATTTACTAATGAAAGTTTCACAATATTAACATATGAGATTAAAAGTAATGACAAAAAAGAGAATAATAATGAGGGTAATAAAAACAAACCACATATATGGTCATTATAATTAACTAAAAAAAAAATCAAAAAATGACCAGCAATTAAAATGTTTTTTATAGAATTAAATAAACAGAGATGCTCATTATAATAAAAACAAACCCTCTGTCATTCTAATTTACTCAAAAAGTTATGTGTTCATATCATCAACAAGAATTAAAGCATATAATTAAGTTAATTGAATAGAATGCATAAATATTATAAATTATTTGGTATTATTTTTCATTCTTATTTATAAAATAAATATGGTCAAGAATATATATATTTTTCCACTTTATTTTCTATTTTTATAAATTTTTATAAGAAACAATAAAATTATTATTTATTATTTTCTATTTTAAAAATTTCTTAAAATTGTCTCATGAGTTTAATTTTTTTAGTTTATATTTTGAAAGAAAATTTTACTTCAAAATTACACTAATATATATATATATATAAACAACTTAGTGAAACTCGTCTCAATTTCTTTTCCTTAACTAGATCTTCATATTTTATTTTCAACATGAAGATCCAGACTAATGCAACATATATAGTCTAAATAATTAAAATCCAGAAAATGATAAAAAAAATAAAAACTTGGGATCATCAGCTTGGCCCAAATAAATAGTAGACTTTAATATTTTCGGTCCTTATTGGACCTGAATCTTTATAATTCAATTCATATCATATATCAGATATCTAATTTTTATAATTTAATTAACAGTATAACTTTTTAATAATAATAATAATTATGTATCAAAATTAAACCCTTGGTGTCAAAATCATTTCTCAGTGAATTTAGTGGCGTCATTTGGTAGCGATTAGCACACGGCATGCTGATATTGACACGGTCAAAGTAAAAGTCATAGTCCTACATACTACTGCTTTACTAGTTAAAACAAATTAATTTCTTTATAAGAAAAAAAATATAATAAAAAGGAGAAAAGGGAAAAATATATGATTAAAAAAAAATGAAGTCAAGATGGGTCCCTTTTCCAACTCAATTTTCTTTACTGCTTGATGGTCCCCAGTTTCTCACATATTCCGAAGATTCCCAGTTCCTTCTGTTGCCATTGCCTATTAGACAATCAGTACTCACTGCCAAATTAAACCAATTGGTTTCATTTGTTTTCTCATCTTACCCAACCCTCAAATCCAATCAATATCTTTTTACTTTATTTCGATCCAATTTTTTCAAAATTATGCGTATAACCTTTTATAAAAGAGCAAGACTCTGATGTTGATAATGCATTCCAAAAATTTACAGCACATTTTCAAGAAAATAGTTAATTATTTTTCAAAAAATATTGCTTTTTTTAATCTACTTAATAATTACTTTTTTTTTAAATCTTTGGATCGACTTATTTAAAGAAAATAATTACTACTTATTTTTCAAAAATACTACAAAAAAAAGTAATTATTGTCATTTTAAATTAGGTAAAAACGAGCAACTTTTTTTAAAAATGTTAAACTAAAGATTCGTGATCTCGCTCTTTTTGTCAACTTTTTATAGTGTTCTAGAAAATTAAAAAACTGAAATACCACGCCCTAATTCTCACCCTCACACAAGTCACAACACAAAGTACACACAACAACAACCAAAAAAAAAAAGGTTTGAAAACAAAGGCAGAGGTGAAGTTGAAAAGATACAATGGCTTCTGGGAGTCATTGACACCACACCATTTCGAACCGGTTTTTCTCCAGACTTTCTTAAAGAAAAATGAGACAATACGATACGATTGAAGCAGAGCAAAATTAAAAAAAGAAAACAAAGGCGTATCATAATCCGAATTAAGAAGGAAATTCACCTGATCGAACTTATGCAAGTTGTAGAATATCAGATATGACACAATTGCCCTGCCTGCTACTGGGAGACCACAAATGCAATAACACATACAGCTACTACTTACAGCCCTAACCATATCATCTAACAGAATTATAAAAAATCAAATTACACACCAGCTGCTATTTCCATATTATATAGACAAGAAAAGGATTCATCAATTTAGACTTAATATAAACCCAAAGCAGTGGCTAAGGCAAGAATCTATTCGCGTAGTCCTCCCTTCCCTTCAATCTTTCCTCCGAGTCCGGCGGCGGTGGCGCGGAGCTGGAACTCGCCGGAGCCGGGATCCCTCCGCACTTGTCGCAGCGAGAAACCACTAGAATCTGACGGCAGGAGGGACAGGAGGAATGCGATCTGAGCCAGGCGTCGATGCAGCTGACGTGGAAGCCATGTCCGCACTGAGGAAGCACTCGGATTTCGTCTCCGGCGGCGAACTCGGTGAGGCAGATCGCGCAGTCGGCGAACTTGACAGCGGATTCGGCGGTGGCGGTGAGCTTGGGGAGGGAGCGGAGGACCTTCTTCTTGACGCCTTTGTTGGCGGAGGCGGGAGGAGGCTGGGGAGTAGCGTTGGAGGAGGAGAGGTGGAGGCGGCGGAGACAGCCGCAGCGGGCGACGGCGACGAGGCCGAGGATGCAGATGAGAGCGCAGAGGAGGGCGGCGAGGATGACGACGAAATCGGAATCGACGACGGCGGAGTCCGTGGCCGAGTTTCGCTCGCCTAAATATCTCAAGGCACGAGTCATGTGATTGTCGCTGTTTCTTTCTGTTTCTGTTTGCTTTGAAGAGAGAGGGAGGGAGATCTAAAGAGTGTGCGTTTCGAGTTTTGTCTTGCGTTGGAGTAGCACTATAAGTAACTACTACTGCGCTGCACCTCTCTTTCTTATTTTTTATTTATGTTCATTTTTTTTCTACAAAGTTTATATTCCCTATTATTATTTTTTTATTCATGCTAATAGTCTGTTTTTTTTTATATTTTATTTTATTTTTACTTTCACCGTTGACTAATTCTTTTGCAATTTCATTAGAATATTCTACTATATTAAAATTCAGCTCATCAAAGACTTCAGTTCAAAATCCTGTCAATTATAAGATGTACTATCATGGAGATTTGACTCATCTAGACTAAAATGAATAATTAAATTCTTTATCATCTACTATGAAATTTTAGTCTAAAAAGAGAACCCGCAAACGATAGGTATCTAAAATTGAATTTTGATGATATGAAGTCCAGGGTAATAAAGCCAAACACGAATTAGAGACTATTGTTCTAGTGATTGAACAGAAGTTACGTGCAAAGAAGTTCAAGCTATCGATATTTTACACCTTAAGGTTTAATCAAGATCATATCCTCTTGTACAGCACAAAAAAAAAAAATCATATCCAAGAAAGAAAAAAAAGATACCACATCCTTACTTTTTATTTATAAAAAATAAATAAAAGTACAGATAAAATACCCACGGCAATTTTTTAACAGCAATCTCACGGGCTGTTCGAAAAAAAAAAAGCCAGCAATCTCACGGCAAAAATGGATATATATATGACTTTGACTTGGGTCATACCCGGAAATCACTATCGGATAATTCAATTAAACTTTTTGCCATAAAAGTTATAGAAAGAATAGAAAAATAAAATAAATAAAAAAAGTTGTAAGATAAAAATTAGGGTAAATAGTTTTTTTTCTTCCGTGAATGTGTAGAATGCTGATAAATTCATTTTTGAATAATGAAAATTCAAATTTTAATCTTTAAAAGTGAAAAAAAATGCAACAAAATCATCTATAATTTAACTTTTGTTAGTTACCGTTAATGATAGAGCATACATGACACATTCAGGAACAAATTTGTAAGCACTCTACACATTTATAAACAAAAAGACTATTTATCAAAAGTATAATTTAATCTTCATTCTTTCTTTTCTTTATCGTTGCAAGCATAACATTAGAATAAGTACTTAAAAAAAAAGGAAAACAAACATAAGTTAAAACAAAAATAATAATAATAAGCATATTGATTTATAAGCATAATCTGCCTATTACTCTAAAATTTCTAATGTGATATTACCTCACAAAATATGATACTCAAACAAAAATACACAATCATTAAATTAATCATTACAAAAAAATAAAATTCAACTTGATTTTGTCGCTATAGAATTTCATAGCAACAAACATATTATACTTATTAATTAATATTATGTTTATTATTATATTTGTTCTAACTTATGTTTACTTTCTTGTTTTTTAAATGTTTATTGTAATATAATGCTTACAATGATTAAAAAAGAGGAAAAATATGAAGATTAAATTATATTGTGGGTGAATAACCATTTTCGTCCCTGAATGTATAAAACGCTTACAAATTTGTCCCTGAATGTATCACATAGACTCTTTCGTTAACGCTAACGAACGAAAGTTAAAGAATAAATTTGTCACACTTTTTTACTTTGGAGACTAAAATTTGCATTTTTATCTTTCAGATACTCATTTATCAGTACTTTATACATTCAAAAACGAAAATGACTATATACCATAAAAATTACTTTATACTTTCAAATGTTAAAAGTACATAATTTTAACTTAAATAAAGAATTTGATTTATTTCATACATTTTCTACCAAGTCTTTATTGAAAATTTATCCAATTCCAGCACACAAGTTATTCATACATGTGGATTCATCCTACATACGAAGGGAAGAATTTTATTTTAATACAAAAAATTATTAAATCATATGCGAACTTCATTTTCAACCAATCAGAATCACTTTAGTTCCTCATGCAAAGTAACTCGCATGCATGACTAAACATAAATTTATGCATGGTCCCTTTTTTAAGGGCCGGGCTCAAGGTTGGGGTGAGAAACTGAAAACGTCTACAAAAAAAATGACAAGCAGAACACGTCTACAGTCAAAGCTCTCTACACTTCTCACAAGTCATATCTCACGTTCCATCTACCTTTGTAATCTGCATTTATTGTCCAATTGTTCTCCCTAATCTGCAGGTAAGGAACCTGAAACAAGAGTTTTAAGTTGGAATGTAGAATTAAGAAAAGACATCATAAATAATAGTATAGCATGCCAAAATTGGGTAAAGGTACATTGAACTATATTATCAAAATAACTTTTGACAAAATGACACCAACTGCAATTTCACGGATTCTGCTAATTCCTAATTCCTAATTCCAGAAACCATATAGGATTGGTACCAGACGAAACATCAGCAACAGATTATAGCAATTTTACTACTTCTGCACCTAAAGATAAAATGATAAAATTTAAATAGAAGGCTTACTATTCTGTTACATATATTTTTCACCCAACTGCACCACCAATACATATGTCACAATTCAGTCTAGGTAATAACCAATTTTTTTTCCCTCTTAAAATATTTGCATCCAATATTTTCAACATTTTTATCTCGTTACATGTAGAATGGACACTACTTTGACTTTAATACACTTGTTAGCTTTTGGTAAAATGCACGGTACGCTTATTTATCAGGTCAAAATCCATATACCTGACAATTAGGGAAGGTTTTAAATTGCGGTCATGGTCACGATCTTGTCACATTACTTGATAATGCAGGAAATTACAAATAAATGAGGCCACAATTGTAGTTGCATAGTGGCTGTGGTCATCGACACCCCAAATACCTTGACATTGCAGCCAAAATTGCAGTCAAGAAACCTAAGGGCTAACTACTTTTACTCAAGACAGTTAAATATAGCTCTAACTCACCAGAGTCTTATGCAGAGTCCAGAAACCCAAAACCAACAATAACAACATGGGGGACAAGAGAAGGATAGAAAATAAAATTAAACAAATTAGTTGCAGAAAAGGGTTTCTCTTCATATAGGTGCTGACAGGAAAATGGGAAGTGAAGTCATTGGGGCTCACGAAAACTTTCCCAAAAGATGAAAACACAATGAGCACAACAGCCACTTGATCACACAACTAACCTTGGCAACATCCAACTTCAGAAACTATTCTTCCTTCAACAGCCATATAAATCAACGTTGAGGAAACTCCATTTAACTCAAAATCATTGTTATCAATTGGTGATTTACAAAATACCATAACACAATATTCTTCTCATTTTAATTTGGTTTTCTTTGCCCATATTTTCAATCCTTCATAAAATCTCTTCTCATCCAAACAAATTACTAGGGCAAAGGTGTACCCTCTAAATTGACGATACGGACATAGCGTTTTTAGACTATATAACTGCATGAGCCACATTTGTCCATAATTTTGGCGACAACATCAAGGAACATGACGAAACACCACGGCAATTTAAAACCATGCTAATAACCAAAAGCAGTCTTGACAACACCACATTAGGAAAAGGAATACAAATGAGCTTTAGATATTCTAACTCTAACATAACAATTGGATAACGCCATTGTAATGATGGTTATAATACTTGCAAGTTGCAATTGAGAGGGAAAACAACCCAAACCTGTTCAAATACTTCGTAGCCAATCCTAAGTCTAACATCTTGGTCCTTCTGAAAATTTAACACGTTCCATGAAAACTCGGCGGCTCCTCTGGACTTCCTCTGGAAAATAAAAGAATGTGAATACCGAAATGGCGAATTTTAACCTAAAGATTATATAAAGGAGTAAAAAGAAGGGAAATGAGTGCATGTAACTACCTCTTTAAAGTCTTTGTCAACATCACATCCACCCTTGATTTTAAAATTGAGCAAGCCGTCAATAGAGACAGGAAATGTTTTCTTTGCACTCACAGTGTAGCGCAACTTGTCACGCTTATCATATCGCACTCCTACACCAAGGGTTGCTGATAACTACAATACAATATAATAGAGTCAGAAGAAACAATAATCATTTGAATTTCAAAAAGAAGAACAAATGAAGACTCACATTTGGATAGAAATGTCTGATGAGGGCACTGTACGAACTTGGTTGTCCAAGTCTTGTATCAAGCGCTCCGCGCAACTGGGACGAACGAGAATCACACGTGTAAATTTTGACGAAGGGAAAGAAGATAACACACGCACGCAAATTGAGTCATAGATTATGGATTACCTGAAAGTAGGTGTTGGAGTCGATTCGGAGTTTTTGCTTCGCATGGATTCGTAAAGCTTTCGAATCTTCTCCATATCGCAGAGAGGTCTCCATTTTCCGTTCCGGATAAAAATATGCTATCCTTCCAATTTTAATTACTATTATTACTTTACATACTACCCTAATAATAGTCGTCCAGGACTTCGTTTTCTTTTTTTACTTCTGTATGGTCATGGACCCATTCAACTCCAATTTCATGTGAGATAAGCCCAACAACTACGGCTTTTTTTTATCATGTATAGTGGTTAAAAAAAGGGATTTTAATATTTACGCCTCCCTTAATAGCTAAATAATTCTCCTCCATTTTTATATAGTTTTATTACCAAACTGCCCTTAATCTTGCACTCCATCTTCAAACCCTATTTTCAAATCCTCATCTTGGTTATTCTTTAAATCCTATTTTTGCATCTATTTTCTCCCTTATTTTTTTCTCATTAAAAAATAATAGAACTTTACTATAATTTTATTCCTAAATTGAATAGAAGGTACAAATTAATGTGTTTAAATATTTTCCATTAATGATACTTTGTGTGATTTAGGTAACGACTTATTACTAATAATAGGGGGCTAGCATCTATTGACTTTGTTTTTGTTGACTAACCCTCCCAAGCCCCAGCATAAAGGAAAAAAGTAAAAAGTATTTTCTTTAAACACGTGGCCATTGCATTTTCAAGTACTAGTCATTCCATGTTCAAGGTACAACTGAACTTATGTTTTTTATCTTCATAATTTACCAAATTTAAAATGCAAGTCTCTTCTTGATTACTAGACGAGAGAGGAACTGAGGAAGAAAACACAAGGAAGATGAATCAACGCAGAGTGACCGAAGAGAGAGTCACAAAGAGGGGCTAAGCGGAAAAGGTTTCTGGAAATAAAGTTTGCTCAATGAAAATTATTTGAAAAGGAGAAATAAATTAAGAGATTTAGGAAAATTAATTGAAAGGTGGAGGTGAATTTATTAATATAGTTTATTGTAAATATCATTTATCTAAAAAAACTCACAAGATATTAAAAACCAGAAATATTATAATCAAGCCTAAGAACTTTTGAAAAAATTAATTTTTCCAGACATGCACTCAAGTGATTTAGTAAATTTGTGAGACACAAGATTCGAGTCATAACTTGAACCAAAGGGTTCAAGGGTATTAACGACCATTTAGGAGTGCATGCAATCCATTTTTTCACATAGGTATAGATAAGCATGGATATAAAATTTGCGATAGTTACGATGAGATCCTTAGTTTAGCATATTTATGCTAAATGTACAATAATAGACTGCACCAAAATTCCAACAGTCAGAAGTATCACCAATCTCTTTGCAACTATAAAACCGCAACAAACTCCTGACCTAAATAAAGTAAAACAAGGTCAGAATGAGAGCATATTATCATCTCGAGCAGCATAGTCACCTATCATATCTCATCAATCAAGTCCATAAGATCATCAATCTCCCGTCTCAAAGCAGTAATTTTCTGCTGTTGTGAAGCAATCCGATTCTCAATTTCCCTTCCTGCTGATTTCTTCTCATAGCCGTCTACAACTGTAGAGTGTTTTACTAGAAGTTTATCCTGCAACTCTCTCTCCTTAATAACAAGTTCCTCCACCTGAAAACAAAAACATAAATTATGTAACTATAAATCGAGAGGGAAATAACACACAATAAAATATTTACAACATAACCTTCGGTAATATTTGAGCAGCTTGCGGAGAAGAATGCAAAATTGCCAATGGTTGCTTCAACTCTTTAGAGAGCTCTTTCAGTAAACTATCGACTGATTTTCGAGTTGCTTTACAGGCTTGAATGTCTCCTGTCCTTGAAAGATAGTGTAATGACATTTCTAGCTTGTCATGTGCGGTTAAGCAACGGCTAATGATACCATGGACCTGCTGAATAGTTGCTTGCACCTGCATAGCAAAACGCAAGTACAATAAGTATTACATTCAATTACAGATACTGAACTCTGTACACAATACAACAAGTTGATTACCTCGTCCAACTGGAGCTTTGCCAAATAAGATGGAGAAGCTTTGGAAATTGATATATCTGCATGCGTGTAGACAATGCAAGCAAGAAACATAAAGAAAAAGCCAGAAATCAACATCAAAGGCTCCCTGAGCATAGAAAGACTGTTGAACTTATAGTAGACCTGCAATATAAGCAATGGTAATAAGTAGTATGCCCAATCAAACATCAGAAGGAAACAAATATTGTATATACTAAGTAATCAAATAATAATTATAATTTCTCTTGTCCTTAGTTCTTGTCTCTAGCAAATCTCTCTAACCCTTGTATTTCATTTTCTGATGGGGTATACTTGAAACATTGGAAGCAGGTTATAAAAAAACAAACAAAAAAACTCCACTTATAAATATATTGGCAGTGAGCAATGAGCACCCAATTCAATAAGGTGAATACTCCATGAAAATTAGGGATATCAAATTTTCTTTTCTTGTAATATAAAACTAAGAAAATTGTGTTACTTTTGTCATGTTCTTCAAAATCTGAATAGTGCTAATATCACCCTTGAAAACATAACCTTTGTGGATCATATGAAGCTGACAAAACATTCAGTTTTTTGTGTCAGTTTTTTTTTGTGTGGCTAGATAGTACAAATGTAGCATTTTTAGCTTCAAGAACAGATGCAACAGTAATACCTGAAAATGCTCATTATGCTCAGGTACGATATTGTTCTTCTCCAGCACAACAACAGGTCTACCAACAATATCCAAGTGGGAAAGCTTTGTCTGCAACAATTACGTGGAAGGACTATAAAACCTAATCAAGAGAATGGAAAAACTATGATTTGACAAAAGATATCAATATAGAAATACCTCCTCCGATTGTTTAACAGGAAATGGAACAGATACTGAAATATCTTTAGAACCCTCTGGCAAAACAACCTAGAAATTACAAGAATCAGGCAGATGTAATAGTTATTCAAACTGGTATAACTATATTACATGGACTACAATTGGGAGAGGGGGAGAGGTAGGAAACATTGCAAAGGAAAAAAAAATCTTGGTAAAAAAAACATTTCCAACTTAGGAAGAATTGTCGAGACGTGGTTACTTGTTCACCACTCAGGTGCCAATTAATTAATATAATAAAATCACAATTATATCCTCATAATTTAATCATAGACAACTGAAATGGTCATATTTATATATAGAAATTCATTTTCCCCTGGTATATTTCTTTCTCCCTTGAAAAGGTAAAAGCGAAATGCGATGTTGCACAAGCCACACTGATAAATTCTCCATTGTAAGATCACATTCCAAGTTTCCAACCAACAGAAATGAAAAGTACAAAGTGAAATATATATTATCAAGAATCAAGATAAAAATAAACTCGGTCACCTTCACAAATAGTGTGTCAATGACCAACTCAGTAATAGGGGCACCAAAAGAGATGTTAAGGAAGCGCTTTCCATCCGATCCAAATAAGAAGTCCCGAAGTGGCAAGCCATATCCAATGGTAAAGGCAGTTTTCCAGCCACCAAACATAGGGTACCTAGGTTCAATCTCCAGTTCTGTCTGATTTTTAAAGAATAATTATTTTTGGCAAATGTTTTTTAAAAAGTATTTCACAGTAAAATTTATCAAATGTGAAAATATCCACCTTTTTTGAGTCTCCCCATAAACTAGAAGTGGAAATGTTGCCAATTTCATCCCTGTAGTACACAGAATGTGCTCTTGGTGGTAGCTTGGCAACAAGACGCCTAAAGGCTGATGCACCTCTTAAAAATGGCCTGGTCTGATAGTCAAGCCTGTAGCAGAAAACAAACTATTATGACCTGCTCAACTAACAAAACAATCAAATAACTCAGAATCAAAGAAAAAAGGTGACCTAGAAAATTCTCCTTTGCTCTGAGAACCAGCATGGATAATATCGTAATGCTCCGTGATCTGTACATTGCCCCAATGGGAAATTTCGATCTCTCGAACCAACTCTTTAGCAACAGCAAAGGGTTGGTTATTCTCAAAGTGAATAACTATTGGCAAGTATGAAAATGGAGGAAGATTTTCATATGGACCATATTTTAATTCAGATCCTTGAAGTTTAGCATTTTCTAGTTTTGTATAGGACTCTATCCTTGCATCAGGCAATTTAACAGTGAGTGATTGGACCTTGACTGCATATGGGGAGAGATAGTGCGCACTTTCTTGAAACAGTAGAAGCTGGATTTCAGCCTGGTTGATTTTCTCTGGAAATGGTTGCAATGAGTGGGTAAAAACAACCAAGACATCCAACGTCAGACTATCTCCCTTCCCAAGCCCCTTAGGTAAAGATACGGAATAAATTGTCAAGGCAGGCGGTACATCTTTAGGGTGGACAACTTCGACAGGTAAACCAACACCAGAAGATGGTTTTGATTTTCTCTTCCCATCACCAAGTGTTGCCTTCAAGTATGCCAAGTTACTTGCCTGGTTCTCAGGAAAGGACAGCAAAATCTCAGACACAACATCAGATCCCGTATTCTGCACCTGCAAAAAATGGACAGAAAGTGTGACATAAAAACAAATATAATAAGAAAGAGAATTATATTAGAAAATGAAAGTTAAAGGAGATAGGACATGCTAAGAAAAAATATTATTTGGTAAGTGGCTTTAACAACAGTTTTTTCTTTCAATTTTTTTTTAAACCTCTAATTCCAGAAGAAGGAAACGATTCAAGTTAAAAATGCATTTATTATTATTCAGTCCAAATTTCTAAACTAGAGTTTATGTTGAGTTTCTTACAGAAGTTAGGTTGTCATTTACCACCTACCAAACCCGTGTCTTTGTCCAAGAAAATTAAAGAATAAATGAAGAAATTACACTAAATATATGAAGGATAGAAAATGAATGATATTTTGAGCACCTTTAGTGAAGTAGTGATGCGCACAATCTGTGAAGTCAGATCAATCTGCAAAGCGCAAGGAAAAGATTGTCAGAAGAAGCATACACCTGAAACGACAATTATTAGATACAGAGAGCTGAACATTTACAGCTGCATAACAAAATATGCGAGTGTGATTCCTAAATTCATTAGAATAGTGCACAGAAAACATAGGACCGAGCAAGTGAAGTAATTCATATATCGTGAATCCTTCCGATTCATTCCTTTTCGATTATATGATCGACATTGAATAGAATAGAGGCACGCGATATGTAAAAAATGTAGATCGGAGGAAATTTGAAACCGAAACCCTTGGGAGTGGGTAATTTTAACGGGCTCGGAATATTGTAATGTGTTGTGAAGAAAAGAGAAAGAGTAAAGGATGCGAGATCGAAACCCTAAAACGTGAAGAGAAAAGGAAAGATGTGAGAAGACTTACGCGACGGTCAACCTTGGCGAGGATCAGATCCGAAGCAGAGAGAACGGGCGAGGACAGAAAGGTAAATGCAGAGAGAATCGGAAACAGAATGAAGCTCATGATGCCTCTTTTCATTGTTTTCTTTCTCTTCTTCAACTCATTCACTGCACTGCTGTTTCTTGTTCAACTCCCCTTCCCTGTTACTCTGTTAGCGAGTAATTTACCACTTCCGAGTAGAGTATGTCCGCTCTTAATAAGATTAACAATACAAGTAAAATAATAAATTCAAGTTATTCTTCGTCGACAAAAAATCAGCACTTCCACGAAATCATTTTTAAAAACAGTCATAAGAAATTTTACCTAAACAAACAATCATAAGAAACGGAATAAATATGTATAAGTTATTGAAATTGCAATGAAGAACTTCTATAATTTATACGGAGTTGTTGGTTTAAATTTTATGACCATTATTTTATTAAATATATATGCGTGTTACGTAATTAAAATTCTGGAAGACATCAAAATAAAATTTAATTTTATAATAACACATAATATTTTTTAATTAGTAATTTAACTTGTGCATTACATAAAATAAAATAATGTTTATTTTTAAATAAATAAAATGTATAATAAATAAATATTTTTATATCAATAATAAAAAGTATTAGATGGTAACAAAGGTTAGTGCTATTGATAAAGATTAATATTTCACAATAACTTGATTTGAATATGTTATCAATAAGAGGATCCTATTAGTGAATCATTCTTATAAGTATGTATTTTTTGAGTCTTGCAACATGTTTTGGTTTTGATAAACTCTTGAGATCTAACTTATTTAAATTTTTTAAAATAATTTTTTAACAACTGATAATTAATTTTAAAAATATTGAAATTTAATTTGAAAACAAAGATAAAAAAATGATAAATTGAAAGGGATAAAAAGGTTAAAAAAAACTTTAAAAATACTTCCATAGAAGAATAACTCTTAAAAAACACTTTGGTTGACTAATAACTCTTAAAAACACTCTCACCCGATATAACTATATTAATTTATATATGGTAGAACACAAGGTTGTTGACGTCAAAGGTTTATACAAGTAGTTAAGACGAGGGTATAATCAAACATTGGTCACATTCGTGATCTAGGCCGACCGACAAAGTTTTGTTTGAATACACGATGATTTTATATTGAATGTAAAAGTTTCATTTTCCTCCTCTCGCGTTTGGTGCATAGCTAACGCTTAAACAAACATGCCCCTAGTCAATTGAAAATTGCGTGAAAATGCATTCAACTAGCCATGAGGATCGTCCTCTAGCATAATTGAATAAATCATCAATTTAATCCTAAAAATATTTTTTTCTTCATAAATAGGCCCTAAAACAGTACAATTTTTTTCTCCATTTAGTATGTAAGTTGATATTTTTACTAATATTCAGAAATCAATTACAAAACATTTTAATACTTGAAACAGTACATGATTTTTAATATTTAAGAAATATTTAGAAGAGAGGGTAATACTCTTAAAAAATTAAATTGATGGTTTATTCATCTATATATCTAAATTATAATGTTAAACACTAAAAAATTCTAACTCAATTTGTTCAACAATGTTTTTTTAATAAACAATGTACTCAAATCAAATTATTGTAAACTCTTAATATTTGAGTTCGACGCCTATAGATGAAAATATTATAATGATCAATATTGTTGAAAAGTTTTTATTTTTTTTTAAAAATCAATCTATACTAAAATCACTTTTAAAATGGCAGAAGATGAGTCCATTGCAATTTCAATAAAATAAATAAATAAAGCTTTAAAGGCAACTTTTTTTTTTCTCTTCTTTTTCTTCATTCTCTTTTCTATTTCAAAAAATTTCTTTCTTGGCTATCTTATTTTCCTCTATCGAAACATAGGTTAAAAAACAATAACAGACGCAGCCTCACGGGATACAAATTCTGAAGTTAAATCATCAACCGCTTCACGAGAATGGAGTCAAGCTGAGGTCTAGTCTTCAGGTAGCTACAACTTGCAGAAGCTCAACATTTAGTTCAAATGTAGCTCCAGGCTGCAACATCATAAACAACTTTTAACAAGCGCATCTTGTAGGCATAAAATGAACATAAACCAATAAGAGGTATTTACCGGAATCTCATTCATTCCCTTTTGTCCATAGCCCTTCTCAGGAGGAACAATCACAGTTCGCTGCAACCATTCAAGAAAAGACACATGACTAAACTAATAAGTAATAACAGTATTAGATGAATCATGCAACAAAACATTGAAGGAAGTTTGAGTCACCTTTCCACCAACTCGCATTCCTTCCACTATTGTATACACAGCAGCTGGAGGTTTTGGTGCTGCTTGAGCAGAGAATAAACCATTTGGGTTGTCAACAAATTCACGCTTCCTTTCCTTTCCAGGTGGAGCTCCCACTGTGAATTCATACGGCTTTAAGAGAACAAAGCACCCACGCATCAGCATTCACACCACTCAACTCAAGTAAAATTAAGAAACCCTGCACCTACTAATAGTATCTAAGAAATTTATGTTCTGTTCTGTTTGAAAAAACATTTTTTTATAGAAGAACAAAATAAGAAAGTAAAATGAAAAGAGTTTATCTTATAAACTAAAATCATCTTAGGCACTTAAACTTTTTATAGAAGTTATGTCATGTAATATTTTAAAAGTTGAAATGCATAAGTTAATTTGAGCTGTTTTGTTTTATAAGCACTCGTGAAGAAGCGTATTTAAACAAGGTTTTTCTAGACTTTGGACTTGGGAGATAAAATTCGAAAAGAAAGTAAGAGTTCTGGAAAAAAGTCAATACATTTTCAAAAGAAAAGGTCTTGGTAGCTTATATATAAACTGTGCCAAAGTTTTTCCATTAGTAGGAATAGATTGGAACCTGAGCAATGATACGATTTCCAGCTAGAAGTTTAGATTGTCGACTGGAGACAGCTGTGATTCCGCGATATAAGCAATCAAAGTGTACCTGTGAATGTCAGGGAGAACTAGAAATGAAAAGTAAACGATAGAAGAAATAAAGAAGAAGAATGAAATGAGATGTTGGCAGTTCCAAAAGATCAGAAACCTGAACAGTTGTTCCTTTATCAGCGACTGGACCTTTGCCCTCAACCAAATCATAGTATTTCAATCCATCAGCTGGTTTGAGATTGAAATTGATTATTAGAGGAAAGGAAATAGAGAGGAACATAAGTGTTAGAGAGGGAGGAAGAGGAACTAACGTGTACTAATGTATTGATCTTCGGGGATGACCTTCTTGTTGCGTCTGGCCTCCGCTGGCAGTGGAGAGAGGAAAAGGAAGCCCAAAGGCAAGGATGAAATGAGAAGCGCCGTGGACCTTCTCGAACCACAAACTGAATGTGCCACGGAAATATCTCTGCTTCTTCTTCTTCTTCTTCCCTTTGAATTTGAAAGCATGCCACCTCCATAACCATAATCAACGCTCCATTTTTTTATTGAATTAGTAGAACCGCAAGCCCAACTGCAAGGGGAACTCATTGCCACACACGCATCACCACCTCTGCTTTTCCTTTTAGCCTATCCACTCTTCATTTTCTCTTCCCTACAATTACCCATTTGCCCTTTTCTCTCTTTCTCTCTCATTTTCTCATGTGCTTCTTAGTTTTAGGTGACATTTATAATTTTTTTTATTAGAGGAGGCCACATCGATGTCATAATTATTATTTTAAGAACATTAATTCAGAAATAAGTAAATAAATAAATATTTATTGTTAAAATTATTGAAAAATATAATCAACAACCTAATTTTACGTATTTTAATATAAAAAATTCCACTTTCTCACTGATGAACATATTTGCCTTATCTTGAGGCTTAAATATTTCTTGTGACATGATAATTAATGCCCAAGAAGAAGAAAAAGCAGAGTAAAGAATGGCATTGTCTAGGATCTGATGTATGATTACACATGCGACGCAACGCAAATAAACTGCGTCTTTGATGATGATATTGGCTTACAAGCATATGTATGTATATAACTATCTAAACTGTGCTACAAAACTGATTAATGAATGCAACAGCTAGTTTACTACTAGTTCTAATTGACCTATTTTATACCCATGAGATGAGATGATGCATGAAGGGATTAATTGTGTTTTTACAGCAGCTAGCCAAGCACGTTCTGACACGTGTCACGGTCCATTTAGAAGGTCGCAATTATCATAGGGGTCGTGATCGACGGTGGTGACTATGGTGGCACTCTGCTCAGCCATTTCAGCTGACCGCGGCGATTGCTCCTGTGAATGATCTCCTGGACCCACAGCCGCACCTAACGTTCGAGTTTCGGTGCGTGCCTTGGATGCTTTCTTCTTCAGAGCATTCTTATGCCACTGTTTCAGTGCCTTGGATGTTTGATCATCAAATATTGACTTCTTCATCGTCGACCCCATCTGAAACAAATTCATTCATTCATTCCTTCAATATCTATTGAACTCCTCGGAGCCCAAATTCCAAAGCTAAAATAATATTGAATGCACCTGAGTAACAAGCGCATATAGTGGAAGTGTCACATAACTGCAAACCACTTGAGCTCCTAACCTGCATATTTCAACTTAAACTACTTACTTCATCTTGTAAAAACACTGCAACTGCAATGGTATCTTAAATAATTACATAAAATTCTCTGCTTCCATGGGACATGACTTACCCAAGAGCTACTCTAACAATCATGAGATTATCATCCTCGTAGAAGCAAGATGCCCAACCAAATTCATACTGCACCAGAAACAAACAAGAGTCAAATACACAATTATGAGTATGAGAAGAAGACAATGGAGTTATGAACTGTTAATTACCCATGACCACCAGAAGTATGTCAGCTCAAATGCATTCTTGACATGTGAAGCAAAACATTAAAGTTGTGAGAAATTCTTCAAATATTCAGGATCTCAGATATGCATAAGCTACTAAACTATAGTAAAATGAACAGCACAGGACTGACCGTGTACCTGAAAGAGGACATAATGTATGAGATAAAGAACTAACTGAGGCCATGCAAACCAAAAAATACTTGTCAGAAACTTGCACAAGAGGGATCCCCTGCACTACAGCATGCCTTTCTGATATGTCAAGTGCCATTCGAGTTATAATTGCTTGAAGCTTTGTTCCAACGGCCAGAATCACCTTCAAGTTAATCAATCATTAGTCTAAACTGAATTACACACACGCAATTGGTATTTGGCCGTGAAGATATATCTGCTCACCGCTAGTGGAAGAAAAGACACCCAAAAAGAAGCATGCCATCCTGAAAACAAGTTAGCAATTACGTTCAACTAGAATTTGACTGCAATATAAGGAAATCAATTGACAATTAGGTGAAAGACAAACCATGGACATTCACAAGCAAGAATAACACCACTGATCCCCAAAGTAGTGGACTATCAAAAGCACAAATGTACCCTCATTAGAAGAAACCAAAGATTAAGGGATTAAGGAATGAAGTACCCTTTAACAACATGACTCCATGAAGCTAAATTACTATAACACATAAAACCAAAGTCATGGCGAACTTGTCAAAATTACCTGATTCCTACAACTACCTTAAAGTCATCTTCTAATGACCTCTTGATATATTTTTGAAAATCAAACTTACTTCCCGGTGCTAAATGAACCTACAAAAGTGAAGGGGGCATTAACATTAATTAATGAGAAAGACAAACAGCGCAAGCATATTACTGAAGTTGCATTGTCAAAACTACTAACAGTCACAAATCCATGTCTCATGGTCAAGTAGTCGGCCCTACGAACAGATCTGAAAAACTGTCGAAAAAAGCATACCTGAAAATTGATCAAGAACATATTATTGACCTTGAATTAAAGCAAAACATGAAAAGACTAATAAATTGTGATATTAATATAACACTTTTGTTCCCCATCTATCTTGGTTAACTTCATTCATGATTTTCCAATCATATGTACCAAAAACTAAGAATTAAAAATGAACCAACCTCGATAACCTCTTTCAATATACCAAGAATTGGTTTCACAAATAAACTATATTTAAAAGAATGCAACTTAAATATGTCTCACAAGAATTATTCATAAAATAATGAATACTCTATAGGTAGGGAGATACAACTTTCTAAACCAAAAACTTAGGTTTGAGGTCTTTGGTAATACTTTTAATGACCGCTTAATAATCTAATATTGGAAAGAGAGTTGTCAGTGATAATTGCTTACAAAATAAAAGGAAACTGGTGTTTTAGTCCAGACACTGTTGTGATCCCTCACAAATGATGTCTCATGAGTAAGTCTGAATCTTCTAGGATCTGAACAGATATTGAAGATGTTAACTGTGGGGACCTAGTACTGATGATACTTGATGCTAGAAACAAATTATTAATGAGTCATTGCTTTACCATTGAAGGCATCTTCATCCACGATATGGTCTTCTTCCCATTCCTTCCATCGACGAATCTATCAGAAGAAAGAAAGGTTTTACTATATATAATGAAAAACTGATTCACCTATTGTTCGATTCCTTGAATGAATCAAGATTTTTAGGCCTGAATCAATACCAACCAACCTTTGCTCTTCCAAGCGTCATTGTTATGGCACTGTATATCACATGGAAGACAGCCAAGAAAAATATAAAAATGTGTAGCTGATGCAATCCGGAGACTGATATAAGAGGCGTGTATCCCTACATAACCAACACTTGATAGCATGAGATTTTCACAAACTACTAAGATCAGGCCTAAATTTTGCAACTACTCTGATATGGTGCAACATGTTACTAGAAGTGGAAAATGCTATACTATAAAAAAAACAGGTTTTAACCACCGAACTTGGTATGGGGTTTTTCCAACTTACTAGTATCTAGAGTTTTTGACTTAAGTATGTAACTTGAAGAGAGGGTTTTTGACACCCATAATGATTTTATTTGGTTCAAGTAACAGACAAACCAAAAAAGTTAGAACATGGATTGGGAAGAGTTGATTACCGGTTTACAACTTTGGCCTCCACCCCCACCTGCTAGAAACCTACGTTCATATGATAAAAGCCTGCGTCGATGGCCACCATCTTTGGCCTCACTACCACCCGCCTCCTCTGTGTGATGTCCAGCTCCATGACGTTCTTCAAGGGGGAGACAGGGGAGCATTGTGTTCGCATACTTCACGGGAATACACATTTTAGAAATGTAGTTTTGGCCAAATGTTAAGAGCAAAGAAATAAATCCCAAAACCATAAGCTCTGCATGCCAACAAACACAAGGAAATAATTCATTATTCATGGGAGCAAACAAACGAACAAGAAAAACATTACTATATATTAATGAGGTTGCTCACCGGCTTTAATCTTTTCAAGAGCTTCTAACAATGCATGCTTCTTTCTCTCTTCAAACACCTGAGACCAATAACAAATAAATTCATTCATCACGTAAATCATCCATCATGCATGAATCTATTTAACGAAAATATGTACACTGTTATAAGTTATTGTTATTATATGTAATGTAATGTACCTTTGCGAATTTGTGTATAATTTTTTCCAAGAGTATAGAAATGATAACGATAATTGCACAAACCGCAGCGACGGCCCATGTAGGTGTGAGATCTAGCTGCCTGGTGTCACCGCCTTCTCCTCCTCCCGTCATATATATTCAATCAATTGTTGGCAAGAAAAAAGTTGTGACGGTGATGACTATATAATGTGTTTGTGATGAGCAGAGTATTAATTATTATTATTAGAGTGTGAGTTTTGTGTTGAAAATGAAAATCAGAACATTCTTGGATGGCATTGTCTTGTCGATGATGTTCATGTTGTTTTACTATGTTGCAGCATTCTAACTACGATCCAAATGAACGGAGTTCGAGGAACAACTGACTCTGGATTTTACACCCATCGCCATTTGTCTACCTTTCAACTAATTTCGGTCCCATCTGATTTTACTCTTATAATTGTTTCCCCGCCTCTATGTTTTTTAATAATATATATGATTATGAACAAAAATAAATAAATTATTTTAAAAAAATTAAGTTTCGCCGTTACCGGAACTGGTCATTCGAGTGACAGGCCAAAGTACTTACCACTGTATTATAACGAATTATATATTAGTTTTTATATACAATCCACTTTAAAGAAGTGCACTTTTTGTTAAAATTAACAGTTATGTACTCCCTTGTTTTTTGTCCACACGTGTACTTAAAACTTAAAAGCTTACAACATGAAGTTATGAACCGAATAATTAAGGATAGAGCCTCTGTCAAGGGTATACAGTAGTATACATATTGTACTCCTCACTTATTTAACAAATGATGCTCAATGTGATATTAAAGACATAATATGTTTTTTAATCCAAAGGATTTACTTAATAGTATAAGATCATGTTTATGTTTATATAAAATTTCTTTAAAGAGGTGATAATTATGAATGACAAACGTAATTAGTACCTGATTCAATAGGTTGAGTGATACATGTATGAATATGGAGAAAATGTACTATTTATACTTATGTTACACTTAAGCGAAGGAACTGACTTTTTTTTTTTTCTCTGAATAGCGAAGGAAGCAAGGAACTGACTTAATACAATAAAGTTTAATTCTATATATTTCGTAAATCATAATCATTTTTACAGTCCTAATTTACTTCTATTAATAACATTTTTACTGGATTAATAATCATTTTAAATTGAATCCTATATACTTCATAGTCATTTTCTATTTATTCCCCTAGCAATTTTCACTACAATTCCATACCAATCTCGTGATGTTACAACGATAACAAAAGACAAGAACAAAAACATAGGATCAAATTTAAAATACAGACAGAAAATATTTTGTGAACTTTTAAATTATTATTATTATATCACACCCTAATATTTTATCATAATAAATTAGGTTCAAACGTTATATAATTACTAGCTGAAACCTGAAAACTTGTAAGATAACTTTTAAATTAAATGCGTTGGATAAAATTAGTTATTTACGAAATTAATAAATGTAAAATAACATAAACAAACATTTTTATATGCATTTTTTTATATAAAACCCAGTTTTGTTCAATAGACATTTTTAATTATTAAACATTGAGTATATGCATAATATTATATGAAACCCCCAAAAAATAGTAAAAAGAGAATAATAATTAAAATAATTTACTTCTTTCTTTATACATTTTTTTTTTACTTTTGAAAAACATTAAGAAAAAAAAGATAAAAAAAGGAAATGTATTAAAATAGTAAGAAAAAAAATTACAAACACTTTAATTTAATAAAATAAACTTACAAAACTACTCAGTACTCAAAAGCTACATCACATGTGAACTACTCTGAATATTCACGTACATATTCAAACTTAAAATACAAAGATAGTGGTAAATAATTTTGTACAGAGAAAAAGGTCGTGATCCATTAGCCTATACAGATGGAAAGGGTAATGCACTCATACCGTCATACGGGAGAAACGAAGAAGTAAAAAGATGGACATTTAAAAAAAGTTTAGGAATTTTTAAAAAAATTAAAAAAGGATAAGAAACAGTTGCCGTAACAAATTAATGGTCAAGGAAGCAATCTAAGGGAAATTGTTTTGCTGGGCATAACCAGGAACAAACACAGGAAGCTGGCCACCCCTATGTGATCTACCTTGCTGAAAATCCCTTAATGTAGAAGAATCTCTATCCGGAATACCAGCTACTACTGAACTGCTACTTCTTGTTCCCGTACTTGTCTGTTCATTCACAACGGGGCTGCCAAAAAATATAGAACGGCCCGTGTACAATAACTCTGTTCTAGGAATCTGAGAACTGCCGGGACCTCTTGATGAGCATGAGACAAAGCGTCCAGCTTCTTGATCCCAAAACACGGACGATCTTCTATTATCTGAAACACCTAAAGTGTTGCTTCTCATTGGTGCACGTGCCACATTGTCGTGAACTGGATTTATGTTCCCTTCAATTCCTTTACCTGACGAAGGAGACTGATTTCCCGATGGTTGTTGATACATGGGGTTGAAATGGTCTATGTTCAAGCTTGGCCTCTGCATTGGTGAAGGAGTAAGGTTGGAGACTTGTGGACTGCCAAAGTTACTCATACTGTGTTGACATGAAGCATCAATGTCTTCCTTGCTTGCTTGACTAGGAGGGTATGAGCTCTTGGAAGGAGATAACCTTGATGTCCCTGCTGTATCGTATTTGATATGAAATCCTTGATTGCTAATTGGACTGCTTCTTCCACTCACATTGCCACTGGATAAATGATCAACATCATATGCATGAGATCGAGAACTAATTGGACGAAGCACAGACGATGATGCTCTGGCCTTAGCAGCTGCCTTAGTTGCCTCATTAGAATCCAATTTTGCAAGTTTCCATGCACTTATTCGCACAGGGCGCTGGTTCATTTTTCTCCCTTTGTCAGGTGGTTGTACTGCATCTGGATCAACAGTGGATGGTAGGCGTCCTGGCTCCAAATGTGGTATAATTTCATCCTGCTTATCCAAGGCCAGATAGTTAATCAACATAAAATAAGAACTTAATTTATTGCAGAAACTAAGAATGAGCACAGTAGCTATTGTGACAGTTCTTATTGGGCATGAATTTAAACAATGCACTACTCCTGCCTTCAACTGTTCACCTGTACAGTTGTTTATTTCTATTGACTATGGAAATTCATACTATATAAGCAAAAATATAATAGAGCTATGGCATACTATGTTTTGCAAAATCATTTTGTTCCACTCAATTCTCCTTTCCTATCTCTCACCATAATTGTCTATATGTAATGTTCAATGATGGGTGAGACATCTTTCAATGAAATTACTGGTCATATGATTCAGGCAAATTACACAGAGATGGCAGTACCGGGTGGTCCATAAAGATCCTTGGCGGTGTACACCAGGCACCTTTGTACTGTATACTCATTCCAACAGAGCTTCTTCCACTTATTGCAGTGAAAGCCGAACTAGTAGGAGATGATGGTAGACTCTGCTGTTCACCCCCATCAACTGAAGGTCCAGGTGGTTCACTTAGAGTTCTCATGGCAACAACATACTCGTAAGTTGTGATACCCTGTAAAAGAAAAAAGACAGCTTAGAATATAAATGTCAACAGGAGGAAAAGTTCATTAATATACCTTTCGTATCAGGATCATATGGAAAAAGAATAACTCTCCCAAAGGTACAGTTGCAAGGAATGAAACTGCTGTGCATATGGCCTGTCAAAGGATTGAAAATTATGTCAAACATAGCAATTCATACTAAATAAAAAGAAAGAAATTCTTGGTAAAAAAAACACTATCATTTAGGAACAATTAACCACTCAAATAGTTACTGATGTTCAAAGATTGGATAATGATAATTACTTGAAGTTTATGTTGAATAATTTTCAGCAAACACAACCAATAAGTTTTCAAATCAGGATCACTAACCAACAACAAAAGAACTAATTAATTTTTTTTTGAAAAAAAAAAAGCTTGTAAGAGATTGCATTGAATGTTTTATATCAATGCATATTTTGACATTTCAAGCCAAATAAGGGCTCCCATCAGTAGACAGAATCCAGCATTTTAAGTTAACATGAGATGTGCACCAATAGAAGATGCAATGAAAAAAGTCTATGGAAAGCCCATACAAGGCCCATTATGCATCGTTCCTGCCAACAGAACTCATAGCATATACAAAAGTAACATTTGTCAAGTAAAGTTTATTTCAGTTTATCCTATATAAAAACGGAGAATAAAAATCTGAAAGAAAAAGAGAGTGAATGTACCACAATAATAGCAAATGGGACTCGAGAGAACCCAGCTCCAAGTTTTTCAGCAATCTGATTCTCTGTACCTTTCTTGTCAACAAAGCATCTGACAAGTACTGCAATCCCAACTCCACATTCAACTATAAGCTGTTACATGTATGAGCATTAAGTAAGAAAAATTAAAAAATTCTAATCTGGAAGGATTGTTCCAATGTAAAACTGAAGGACCAGAGGAGGGGGGGCAACTGGGCAAGGAACTAGATTCAGGATGAAGAACTTTATGCAACTTACCCAAACTAGGCTCACTGCCATAAGACACACAAACGTGATGTAATTCTTCTTTCCAACACAATTGTTCAACCACTGAACAAAACAAAGAACGTATATGATGATAATGAATTTTTGAAGAACCTAATAGTTACGGAAAACAAGTACTAACAAGTGCACAACTGCACACAACATCTCAAGTCCCAAACATAAAAAAATTATACATTGCAACTTGCAAGTATTACAGGAAGAAAAATAATTATCAAGCATTAGAGACAATCCGAAAAACAGTAAGTCTCAAAGAACAGAAGGGGGAAAAATCTTTTCTGAAAGGGACAAGTGTAAAAGTGAGCATTTAAAAGGTTGACCTGAACACTTTTTTTTATCATCAATTTTTTTATTAGTATGACAATGGACCATTGGACCTCAGACTAGGACACTACAACAGTGAGTATTAAAAATACCCAGTAACTGACTTGGGGTGGGATTAAAACACAAATTTACCCGACAATGGTGATCAAATCCATCAACACATTTGTCACAACTTCGACAATGCTTACTGAACTTCCGAACCTGCAAAATATAACTAAAAAGATGTAAATACATCATGGTTTTTTTTCCATATTCTGGTGAGGCAAGGAAAGGAAAGAAAACTCTTCAACTAGATATTTTAAAAGATAAAAACAAGAATCAAAGTGAAATCAAGTTGGTATTTTAAGGTTATTTATGAAAACAAAAAAATTAAAACAGAAAATGGTTTCTCAAATAAAAAAGACTCTGACTTACTATACATTGAAAGGGGTTGTATTTATTCCTGAACAAACATGAAGCATCAAGAAAGGGATCTCTATAACAGAACTTTTCTTGTTTTGCCTATAATCATGGCAGTTTTGGGAAGAAAAATTGGATTCATCTACTTAGAATCAAACTGTGTTGCATTCTAGGAAACCATATATTATACTTTTCTTTCTCCATTTTCCTTTCATCACTTGTCTTTCTCCTTTTGGTTTATTTGAAGAAGTAATGGAAAATAAAATAAGATTTTTCAGATAGCTCGTGTCAACCTCAGCATTGCACAAAGTGCAGAACAAAGCCTCCTCTTCTCCAGGTTGTTGCTGCAGACTAATATCTTCATTACTGCGGCAATCTTCTCTAACAAGGAAACTACAGAAGAAACATCCAACTTTTGAGCACCAACTTGAATAGTGCCGATCAGACATTCCTTCACCCTTTAGTCCCATCTTGCTGGGTTCTGCAATAGGAGATGCAAATCCTAAATATAAACTATCAAACTACACTGGAAAAATTGCTATTAAAGGCATAGGAAACCATCAATTGTTGCCATCATATCCCAATATATTCCAAACAGTATCATTGCCAAATCAATTAAGATAATATATTCATATGACAATTTGTCTGTATAAGCCATATAGGATGTAACAAACAAAGTGACTATATATTCATAATTTCATAGAACAAATAAAATTCTAAATGAGCAGTTCCAGACCTACAAAAAGGCATATATAAATCTGTTACATCTGATTTAGGGTTCGTGTGCAGCCAAGTAACAACCTAATCCAACAGTGTCACTACTGGATAATTAAATTCAGCACAATTCTTTTATTTTGGTGTTCTAGCAAGCACTGTTGATCAAACAAAAAATTATTAAGTTTATGGGAACTGTCAACGGTTATGATGAATCATAATTTGAATCTTATTGAGAAAAGAGAGAGAGAACAAGAGGCATGGGATGAATTCCGTGTGTTGACTAACACAACAGAGCAGATATTTATATCAAGAGTCATAAATACAAAGATAATTATATAACAATTACAAGAATATACAGCTACTCTAATTAACAATTACATAATGTATAATCTCCTCTATTCCTATAATTACATTATTTCTAACAAACCTGTTCCCAAGAATAAACTTAAAAATCAATAGATGCCACTAGCATTCAAAGTCCAACCTGCCAACTCTTCATCAAGTTTTGATCTATTCTTTGATGTCCTGTCACAATCAACCATGACTCCCTGGTCGGCAGGATCAATGGCAGTGCATCTAACATAAAGAAAGAACACAGAGAGAGCCTGCAGTTCAACATTTAAGTTGAAGTCAATGAAGGAATATTGAATCCCATTTTTTTAGAACGAATCTTCAATATGAAAAACACATGAGCGGAGGGGGAGCAGAGAAGAATCAGAGTACTGCTTACCAATACAGAGTAAACACCAATAGCCACATATTCATAGATGTCCTTTCCAAGAAAAGGAGCAAAGAAAGCATAATATGCTATCGATAGCAAGAAAAATACAGTTATAGCCACGACCTGTTCATAATAAGCAGGGGGAAAAAGCTTTATGAGAATCTTCAATTCTAAAACATGAAACTAAAATAATACTTGGCAATTTGCAGCATTGTGAAGGTATATAGGTTCACGAAAAAAAATTGAAACTGTTGATTTTAGTACTTATAAAAATTTAATGCGTGTTTTTAGTCCACGAAATTACCAAAAGTGATTTAGTTTTAGTCCCTCTTCAGTCTTCAGTGACTAAAAACATGTGTTTCTTGTTAAATTGTGGGGACTAAAAAAATATTAAATTTTTTTTTTACTAAAACCAACATTTCAAATATTTAGAGACCAAAACGCTATTTTACCCAAGAATTTATCACACATACTAAACAATATAGTGAAGTATGTTGACTCTGAAATTATCTTTCTGCTAATGAGAAAATATGATGATAACACTAAATTCATAGCCTGAAATGAAGAAGCACAATAATGCTAAGTAATTGGCGTGGTTTCTATACTGGAAAAAGAAAAAAAAAAGAATCTTTGATAGATGGATATTGGAGTTGAAAAACATTCATCGCCGTAAGAAAGTGAGAGAGAAAAGGCGTGGACACGATATATACGACAAAACGCATGAGATTCCGCATAAAATTAGAAGATCAATTAACGGCGAAAAAGCATAATAAACCAAAGAGAGAAAAAAGAATGCAGCTGGATTAAAAGGGAACGAGGTAAAGGAGAAAGTCAAAAGGGTAGAAGAAGAAGACGGAAAGATGAAAGAAAGCCCTCATCTGAAACTAGTGAGAGAGGAAAAAAAAAAAAAAAACAAAGTTTCAAATGATTGCTGTAGCATTGAAAAACTAGTGTACGTACCTGAAAAGTGTGAAAGGGGAGCTCCCATCCATGACGCCTAGCCATGACCGAATCTCTAACGGACTACTACCAAATCAGAAGCATTTCCGCTTCACCCTTCCAAACTTTGTTCTGAATGCTGCAAACTATGAAACAGATTCAGAATAGCAGAACAACAAGTTCTCTGAAGAATTCCCAGGCTAGGGTTTGCCAAGTCAAATTCAACCCAAGAGAGAGAGAGAACAGAAGTAAGAGGTTGTTTGGTGATGTGTGAGTGAGAAAAGAACGAGAGAATAAAGAGTGAGGTGAGACGAGGCCACTCACTCTTCGACTATTATTATTATTATTATAATTGTTTTTATACACATACTCACTGTCACTGGTCTTGGAAGATGGACCCTATTTCCCTGTTTCACTCCTACTCCTTCCTAGCTACTCTACTCTCATATACCCTTTGTCTTTATATTCATTCATTCATAGTATGAAAGTCACACTCACATCAAACATCTTCTCACAACCTCCTCCTAACAAAAAATTCAATTGGAAAAATATTAATGTCATTTTCAATACTTTTTTTTTAATTCAATTAAAGTAATAAGTAATTCTATATTAAAAAGTTAGTTGATTATCAGTATGATAACGTGTATCAATTAAATGCAAATAAAAAGCCTGGGTTTCTTCCTTTTTAATATGATAATTATAATCATTAAATTATAGGTTGTTTAATCCTAAAAACTATATTGATTTAATTATATATATATATATATTATCAACTAATCTTGAATTGTCGTATCATTAAAATTCATTAAATTTTGTAATAAATATTTTATTTTAAGCAATGAGTTGGGTCTAAATCAGTCACTAAATACATTTAATGTATGTCTGCTATAGTAAAAAGAAAAGATACGAGAGTTTTAATTTAAGGTAAAGAATAAAATTATGAGTTTTATATAATTTTATTGTCCATTTCATTTTTCTCTCTCTACCAATCAGGTCCTTAGTCTCTAACTAATCATGTCTCTGAAAAAATTGCTTTCCAAAGAGGACATTTGTAGAAAACAAAATAGAGATGCTACTTAATTATTTAACAGTGTAAAAAAAATTAAAACAAATAATATATCAAAATTAAACTCAAAATATATATTCCAGGTGTATAAATAATTTAATTTTTGGCAAAAATAAATTTTAAAGTTGTTCGATAGATATTCCTTTTCTTTGTTTTTATTCATTTTCTGTAATTGGCTAGTATACTAGTATGTTATTAATGGTGACATTGACCAAGGTAAAAAAAAGGAGGTAAAAGAGGAGGCTTTGGTCGCTTTGTCAGGGTTGTTAACGGAGGTGGTGCCCGCCGCTCCAAAGATGTGAAGGGCTCAGTGGGTGTTTGCACTAAAAAAAAAAACGCGTTTTTCAGATGATGATGATACAGGACGAGCATCAAAATCCAGTGTAAGTGGACATCACATTGTTAATCTTTCGTTAAAGCAAATGGAAAGATAATTAAATAGTTAAATAAAATGGGAAGACAATTAAATTATTTTGTAAAAGAATATTATTTTGGTGTACTCAATTACATTACATGCCAAGATAAAAATATCATTGAGAGTTTACAAAATTAAATTTTGTCTTACATATATCAAACTATTATTTTTAATTGTGTGACAAAAAAATTAATCTTCTTAAAAAACTAATATTCTCATTATAAAAATAAAATTAAAAACTAATATTCTTAATTAGTGATTGTCAAATTAGGCCTTAAAAAAAACAAAGACTTACTACTCTAGTGAATTTTTAAAACTCAATTAGCCTAAATTATTATAAAAAAACATATGATAGTTTTTTTTTGTTAAGTATATTTTTATCTATTATATTTTAGTGTTGTTTCATGTTATTATATTAAGTTTGAAAATTTTTATTTTATTTTGTTTTGTTTTTGAATGTGTTTATTATGATGTTTTTTTTCTATATTTTGTTAAAAATATTTGTGTTCTATTCATTTTTACACCTTAAAAGAAATAATTTTCAATAATAATGGTCAAAAACTTGTTGTAGTTTGAAGAGAATGTTATAAAAGATCAAGTTTCACATTATTTGAAATAATTTTGATTCATATGTTTATATACTATTTTGTTTGTCATATCAACTTTCAAAGTCACTTAGAAAAACATGAAATTTTCACGCAAATGAATTTATGTTCGTATGTTTTTTAAGATAATAACAAGCCGAATTATCTTGTATATAAAGAACTTGTTTTATTAACTTAACAAAATGAGTTTTATGTATTCACTACATAAAATAATTTTACATAATTATTTAATTATAAATTATTATTTAAATTATTTTAAAAAAATTATATAAAAGTTAATAAATTTATTATATACAATGAATTGTGATAAAATGATTTTTTTTTTAAATTCTTAAAAAAACACTCATACAAATTTATTTATATTTTTAGTGAAATACTTTGATGACTAGCTTTATATAATCTACTATAGGAAATGACATTTTTTTTATTATCTCAATGAATAATTAATTATTTAATATGCTGTCCTCACCTAGATCATAATGATTTGGAATCTTCCAACTAATCATTTTTTTGTTCAAAGTTCAAACCATTCCTTCCGATTCCACTTTCATATGACACTGACAAAAGTAATACCGTGAGTTGCTGAAACTTGTTAGCAACGTCTAATAATATGCCGAAAACATATTTCTTTCGTATATGCAGAACGGAAAGAGAAAAGAATGAAAAACATACCGATTTGACTCACCCACCACAATTGGATTATTTAATTCTTTTGCAAATTACTTTGTTCTTAAAAAGTGTAAAATAAAAAAATTAAAGTGAAGTGTACGTGTTTAGATTTTTTAAGAGAATTAGTTTATAAAACATAAGTGTTAAAACTTACTTTTTTTACTCCTAAGATAAATTGATCGAAATGCATACTAAATTTTAACAATATTGTTAACATGAAATCAGTATCTATCCAACGAATTGGAAGACATATGGTCTATGATGTCAGAAAAAAAAATATAAAGTTACATTTCTGAATTCAGTTTCAGTTTAAATAGTTATTTTGGCAAACGAAAGGTAAATAAAACAAAAAAAAATACTAAAAATAATGAGGAAGGAAACGCCAATGGCGTTTTCCATCAAGTGCGAGGTAATGGCTCCAAATGGAGAATGGAAGATTCGAAGCTTGTCATTATTTGCTGCAGCAAGTTTACTTAAATAATAAGGTAAATTATACTGACATTAGTTGTGATTGATACATTTTTTAAAATATTTATAATACCTCTTAAAAAATACACGATGTAAACTATTAAGGAAAATATTGTAGAAATTAAATAAAAAAAACAAAGAATATGATATGAAATGCTGTAATTTGCCCTAAAAATATATTCTATATACATGGTTATTTCCTTCTCTTAGAGCACATGGAATCTCAGTCCAGTTCTTTCACTATTACACCTAGGCATCAAATATAAAGGGTTAAGGGTAACATAGATGTCCTGGTAAGGGTCAGAGCATCATGGAATCAATTTCAAGCTCCAAATTTAAATTTCATGCAATTAGAGTGTGAATGTGGGTCAACCTTGCTTATCCGAATTAGTTCATTCATTGTTGATTGGTTAAAAGGTGACTCAATTTAATTAATTGGTTTATTCGTTGTTCTAATGTCATTATTTAGATAAAATTTAATTTCTATTTCTAGTTTTGATAAATTTGATTATTTTTATTCATTTGAAAATAATAAAATTAGTCTCATTTATAATACAAATGTTGTTGGTTTTAGTTATTTGTTTGATAATTTGTTAATGCTAATGTTAATAATTCCTATAATTATTACAAACAAGTTAATGTGATATTAAGTGTAAGTTAAAGTCATTTGGGGAAAATGTAAATCAAACTCGGAAACTCATGATAATTTGACACCAGGGATCTAACCAAGTATAAAACGGATCAAAATCACAGAATTTGATTTTGACAAAAAAGTTGTGCCAATGACCTGCAAAAAATGGAAGATCATGTCAAAATTTAACCCAGGACAAATCAAGTCTTGAAACTTAACACAAGACGATAACTTGAATATCTATTAAAAAATCATAATAATACAAAACTTTTGTAAAATATTAACTTAATATGTTTGACTTTGACTAGTAATTATGTAAACCTTGCTTGGGTTATACTAATATTATTTGGTTAAAAATTTCATAAAAGAATATGCAAGCAAAAAAATGACCTAGCTGAGTAACTATCTAGCAACAATGGTATTTGAATATTAGCCTGCGGAAGAGGTTGGGCAGGCCATGACTCTTATGGGCAGCTATATTGTTGTATTACTATATTAATCATGTTATATATGGTATTTTGAACACAAATCTTGGTTGATACTAACCATTAATTATGTTGACATAGTCACAAGTCCTTATTAGAATTAAGCATCGTTAAGGCGTCACAAAGGAAAAATCGATATTATGAGTTTCTCCATTCCTTGGAGCTTGATGCGTTTGTGTTATTTCATTCAATTGGTGTGAAGATCCTTCTGTCTCAGACAAGTCAGTGTCAGATTGGTATGATCGTGGAGAATAGAGAACACTATCGGTGTCTGTGTGGCTTGGCTTGTACTTTTGAAGCAAATGCAAGGGTGATGTGCCTTGGCTTGGTGTTGTTTCCCCACTCATATCTATCCCTGCTTTCCTTAACTTCCTCTTGTCCTTTGCAGCCTTTTGCCACTTCTTAAGTGCCTTTGCAGTTTGCTCCTCAAAGATTGCTTTCTTCATGTGAGATCCCATCTACAAGGTAACATTTATATAGTTATAGGAAAAGGGTAATAATTTCTTAAGTAATTTGATGGTTAGTTTGACATTGTATACCTGTATTACTAGGGAATAGAGAGGAAATGTGATGTAGCTGCATACGACTTGTAAGGCTATTCCAAGGACAACCCTTGTCAGTATTAACGGCAAGTTTTCATGGAAGCAAGATGTGATCTTAAACTCATACTGCATTTTGAAAATATCATTAAAATTAATGAATCCTCTAAATTTGAAACCCCAAAACTCGAATTTTCTCATAAAGAATAAATATCTTGGTTATATAGGTTACTTACCCATGTCCACAAGAAAAAGGCTATTTGGAATGCATTCTGAAAAACAACAAATAAACAGCTTGGAGTCAAATTGGATTACCAATTAAGCATGTTACTATCACAAGAAAAATTATTATATGGTTCAGAGAACAATCATAATTTCAATCAATCTTTTATGTGACATTATATTTTATTATCTTTTACGGTAAATTAAAATTTAATTATATATCATATAAAAATTAATTGGGATGACAGTCACATGATAATCTCAAATCATATAATAGATTTTCTAGTCACACAAATCCCAAATTTATATTTATACATAGACACGCCAACTATCACCTCGAATAAGGTAAAGTGGATTAAGAAGATAATCCACTGTGGCCGGTTAAACCAAAAATACTTGTTGTTTGGCTCTACAATAGGGACTCCTCTAACAATTGTGGCTCGATCTTGGATTTGTTGGGCCATTTCCATGATTATAAGTTCAAGCTTGGTGCCCACTAATAGAAGTATCTGCAAAGCAATGAAGTTCGATGGACTTTAGTAGTATTAAATATTAATTTTCTTTTCAGGTTAATGATTAATTAATAACTTTTCAGTTATGAATTACCACTAGTGGTGCTAATGATAGCCAAGTGAGCGTGTACCATTCTGCAGCAACAAAGTTATAAAAGTAAGCCAATAACAACACGGGTTTGTGCATTGCGTGTGTGAATTGGACAGTTAAAAAAAGAGGGATCATGAAGAGGGAATTACTGTAAACGTTCACAAGCATAAAGACGATTGCAAAAGCCCATAAGGGAACGCTGCAAAACAAAAACTAATATAGTAAAAAAAACAACACTTGCCATTAAAAAGTCTTGTAAGATTAATGCGTTAGTGTGACTTTAGGTCAGATGACAGATACCTTATACCCACGACCACTTTGAAGTCATCCTCCATGGATCTCTTAATGTATTTTTGAAAGTCAAATTTGCTATCGGGAGCAAAATGTGCCTGCAATTGGTAAAGTTTTTGGGTTTCCGTAACAAACTCAATTAATTAAAAACAGTTGCACTTATTTAATTTAATTATAGTACTGTAAGCTTTGGCACCCACGTTAATAAATCCGTGCCGCATGGTCATGTAATCCACCTTACTGACAGAACCGAAGAATTGCCTGAAGAATGCCACCTACCAAAAAAAGCCAAATAAAGGGTTTATTAATTGTTAATTGTATGAATTATAGTATTTATTTTGCTTTTCATTTAAATTGAAACTCACTATCCATCGAATTCCTGGCATCCTAGACCAACCAGAGTGACGCCTAACGAATGATGTTTGATGCGCAAACCTGAACCTTGAAGGATCTGCCATGATAATGAAAATACAAAAGACAAAGGTCCATTGTATGTTATATTTATATGTATATGTATTAAGAGCTCCCACAAATTGCAATAAGAATTAGTGAATTACCATTTGTAAATTGATACTCCAGGGAAGATGTTTCTGCTTCCCAAGCCTTCCATTTCTTCATCTGTTCGTTAAGCAAAATCGTTGTCGTTATTCTTTTTTTTTTTTTTTTGTCAAAAAAGTTAGGTTGCATAGACGGTAATTATTTAACACAAATGAGGTGGGTTAAGTTAATCCATCATAAACTCTCTAGGTTCATTATCATGGTGACCCAAAAGATTCATTAGGCCCATAGATTCATTATGCATCTAATTACATTTTAAAATATTTAATTTGATGTATAAAAAATTATTATTTCTAACAATGTAGGCAATCATTTTCCTTATACAAATAAACCAAAATCATTTGGTCATTCCAATGAGTTGACTTTATATTAACTTAAAAAGACAGTCAATTCATTTTATCAACATCTTAGAATACTAATCATATTCATGCTGATCAAGAACCATAACTTAAAAAGTTTTATATTTGGAATAGTAATTAACTTACTTTTGCTCGGGCTAGTACCATGGTCATGACGCTGTAGAAAATGTGAAAAACAGCGAGGACAAATATAAATATATGCAACTGGTGCACCCCAGACTGAGAGATCAAAGGCACTTTACCCTGAGAGAAATTAACAAGCATAAAATTAAGAGTTAATTAATTGAGAAAGGGGCAGTATTAGTATGAGAGATAATTAATTAAGGATCCTGACTTTTTTTGAGCAATAGTCACCCCCAGATGCAGCTGCTAAAACTCGACGCCATTCCATGTTGTCGTCAAAAGAAAGTAGCTTCCTTCTGTCATTTGAGTCATCATCTGAATCTGACACTTCCACCTTCTTGCATGGAAGCATAATGTCACCAGCTGACACAGGGATGCATATCTTTGCAATATATTGTGTACCAAAAGTTATTAATAGGGATATGAATCCTAATAGCATTAATTCTGCAAAAACAAAAACCATATACATATGCATATAATTAAAATTTGAAGGGAGTTTAAGAACAAAAAAAAAAAACTTTGCCTCGTTCTAATTTTGCGGCTTACCCGATTTGATTTTCTCCAAGGCTTCATTCATGGCCTTCTTATGTCGTTTTTGAAACCACTGTAATTAGAAAGTAATTATAAGATAGAGTGTGTGTGGAAGGAAATTAATTAAATTTAGTTACTACAAGTAATAAAACAAAAATAAAGGATGAAGCACGTACCTTGCCAAGTGAATGGATTCCGTGTTCAATTATTACAGAGATGATGACGAATACCGAGCAAACAGCAGCTACTGCCCATGTGGGTGTTTCCCTTAAGCTTCTTTCTGCAGTAGCACCACCAGCAGCCATGTTAATTAATTTGCTCTCAAACAACCAAATTCTCTAACCTCGACGTCGGTACGAGCTTAATTAGTATATTAAGAATGCTATTATTAGTAATATATATTCAGTTCTATAGAGAATGATGTTTTGTCATATGCTTACAGACCGTAATATGGTATTACTCTTGCTAGAAAACAAGACATATATAGTTAATTAATTAATAATGTTAAAGCCGGCCCTTGGAAGATAATTTACATGTTTAAGTTTCACAGGTTTAGGTATGAAGAATGCCATTAAATTATTTTTCTTGTTTGTAATATAATTTATTTATTATCATTTTAGTTTGCAACAAGCCTTGTCGTTTTCTTGTTTGTTCTATTATGCGTGGAGTCTTATTCATTGATCGGTTTTCACTTTTCAGTGATGAAATATTTTTTGTGCCCGCGAATTCCAAAAGGGTTTTGGTACCCCACATCATTTACTCGTGCCACGTCATGTGTTTGTTGTGAAATTTGTTATTTGCAATGTAGTCCTTTTGTTATTTTATATTTTTGATTTCCAGATGCCTAACGAAAGTATCCCATAACTTGTCTCGCCGCAAATCTGTGAAGGATCGGAAATCGAACCCAACAAATACATCCAATCAATGAGTTCATTATTGTTTTTTTAATTCAACCAATCCAATTCATATTTTGTCAATTGGACATCAACATCAAAAGCAGCAACAGTCATGACATATTCAATACATTAGACAGGTAACAGAGTACACCATATAAAACTAAACCTGGCTAGATGTGGAAACTTACTTTTATCACCATTTTCAATTTCGGGCTGCAGAATTCATGAAGAAAATAACTACTAGTTAGAAAAAATTTCTATAAGATTATGGATCTTCCTGGTTTCTTTTTTCAAATTTTGATATTTCATCGTTTTACCTTCTACTATTCCTACTGCCTTAAAAGTCTTTGTTTAAGCAAACATAAAGTAGAGTAGAGAAAATGACTTTAATGTTTTCAGTAGAGGTACCGCAACAGAGATGATGAGGAGCACATATGCATGAAGATGAATAGTAAGATTGTGTTGCCTCACTACTACCATGTCATGTGCCTGAAATGTTACCATGAATAGTACTTTCTCTCACTGATGCTCACATTTCCTTATTTATGGCCATGAATTGTTAAGAAGTGTGAAGTTCTTAGGTTGCTTCTTCTTCTTCTTCGCTTGAAAACTGGAAAAAAAAGTTGCTGATAGCACATGTTATGCAGGTGCCTTGACTGCCTTCACCCCTTGAGTGGACGAGAAAGAAATGATTTTTGAAACTTTGTTACCTATACATGCCAAAAGAAAGGCCTCTCAAGCCTGAGAATCTCTCCAATGATCACACAAGGGAGTGATTTTTAACTTGATTGCCTTTTGGGCTTCCCATGCCCACTTCACATAAGGTGTTTTTTGCTTGTAGTTCTTTGGAAAATGAAAGGTAAATTTCAGTAACTATGGCTGGCTTTCATGATTTTATTATACTTTGTCTGTATTAGGAGTCAACAAGAGAGGATAGAATATTAGTCTTTGTGGTTATTTGTACAGCTTGTGCAACAATCGCCTTCTTGTTTAATATATGTTCCTTTAGCTCAATGGCCTTGAATCAATTACGTGTTTTTAATCTGAAAAATCATGTAGAAATGCTCCCTACAATTTTTTCTGGTCGCATTTTGAACGTTATCTGCTTACAATTTACACATGGGTTTACGACATAAGTTTGGTTTCTCTGGTTGTCTGGTTTGAACTTAATTTAATTCTTGAGAAATAATTAGTAAAGAAACGTCGATTTGTTCATGTGTAAATTATTATTATTATTATTCAATACAAAATTGTGATTTGAGTTTCTATCATACACAATTCTTGGGTTGATCTTCTTTTCACTGGTTATATCATACATAATTCCTTTCCTTTTGAGACCTTTTTTTATGTACTTTATATACTAGTGTGGAGAGAGGAAAAAAAGTTATCGGCCATGTTTGTTTATTCAAAAACATTGTTCCGCAAAATTTGTCTCCTTAGCACATTTGAAAGTGTTGATTCCCGAGTACATTTCTGTTTTATAAATGTTTGTCACTCGAGCACTTGAGTACAACAAAAGAGGATTGGAAAATCTCTCGGTTGTTTCTGTTTTTTAGATTTTAAAAGTCAAAACACTTTTTTAGAAACAATTTTCAAAACTTGATAGAATTTTGGATGAAAAATTTCTGCCGTGTAATTTGTTTCACTTCGTAGATGAAGAATTTCTGCCGAACATCATGTCTGGGTTTAATTTGCACCTCTAGTAGCATAAAGCATTCCTGAATGTGGATTCAACAAGATGGCTTCTACTAGTTGGTGTTCATCCAACTTACCAGGAAAATCATTAAGAAAACTTAATTGGCAGACTAAAAAAGGTTGTTGAAGAAGCATAATTGAGATATTTTTAATAATTGCAACAATTACTAAATCCCAAAGTTTTCCCTATCTCTCAGTCCTCAGTCAGTAAGCCAAAAAGCACAAAATGAAAAGAAAAAAAGTAACCACCTGAAGGACTAAGTTGCAAAACATTAAAATTTGAAAAGTAATAATGATGTGGCATCATTAATTGACTTGTCTCTAAACTATTTGTCCACGTACACCAAGGTTCCAATACCCTATGAAGACGAGCCGGATCTTAGGAGACACCTCTGCCACGAATAAATTTAATTGTTGGATTTGATGACTTAATATTGAATGTGTCATTCGAAATAACTATGGAAGTTTTGGACCAAGTATTAATTTAGGATTCGTTGGTTGATAATATAAACAATTCATTAATGTAAAATGAGAAATAATAATAATTTGTATTGAACTTCATACGTAGATTTTACAATTTGACATTAGATCTTTATTTGATCAAAAATCAATTTGATTGAATTAAAAAAAATTAAAATAAATTAGCTCATATTCCAATTTTTCGTTAACTTTGAACTACTTTAACTTGTCTAATAGCTGGGATGACATCAACCTCATAACTCTTGTGCTCGCCTTCTTGGTTGAAAAAAGAAATACTTTAACTAATTTTTACTTATATTTTAATGAGTAGAGGTGATAATTAAACTCAAGTTCAATAAATTCATATAAAAATGGTCACGAGAGGGAAGCTGTTTTTATCTTCTTTCGATAATGGGAAAAGAATTACTCGTTAAACAGATTTTATCTTTATAAATGAGTATGGATTCAAATAATTTACTACCCATTTACGTACGTCCAATACATCACTTATTTTTTGGTCGCAAGTCTAAATTTTTGCTAACATTGATTATTATTACATATTTTGATAAACTTATTTTAAATTTCAGATATGTGATTTGTTTTTAAAACGTTTATTTAAAGTATTAACAAACCAGTACTTAATAAGAAATAACCTCAGATGGTGGACAAACTGCAAAGAGTTCCTTCTCACTTGTTTTGTTCAATTTGACTAATTCAACAATCGTGAATGGAGACAGGTTCAAACAGTTTGTTCAATCTGACTAATTCAAGACATTCGTTAATGTTTAAAAAAGCCGGAGGAGTTCCAGAGGACGGATTTGAGTTTGAGCTATTATTCATTGACAATGTCCATGTGGCCCTTTTGTTGCATTTTCATTTTTTGGGTGTCAATATCTCAAATGTTATTTAGAGTTACGCATAATTTGGGCATCGGTTAACAAAGGACAAACCCAAAACCAATGAAAACTAAAAGCTGCAAAATATTGGCCATTCCCATTATAGCTATGCCTCAATTTTCATCAGAGTTGGCAGAGCCAAGTCTCGTTCTATGATTCTATCCCCATAACAGCCAACGATATCCAATGAATCGTCCATTCATTCATTATACATTTTTTAAAGAAAAATTATGATCCACTTTAAAAGATCATACATAAATTAAATTTACAATTTATGTTTTTATTTATATTAAAACAACATTCAATTTTCTAATATTAATTCCATTGTTATTTCCACGTACTTATAATACATGTACAAAATATTTAATAGTTACGAGAAAAAAAATGACAATAAACATTTAATTATGTTCTCATCCGGTTATAGATTGTTATGTATAAAAATTTAATTTGAAAATTATAGCTATGATAATTTCATATGAATTGATAATCACTATATTAGGTAAGATGTTTTAGTTATTTTTTAAAAAAAAATTTATTAGTTAAAAAATTTATTTGATTGTTTAGTAAATAATTTTGTTAGTAGTTTTTAACATTTTTTGAAACGCTAATTTAAGTAATATTTTTTAAAATACTAAATTTTACCTTTTTTATATTTTGTTTCATTTTTATTCTTAATATATTTATCCAAATTTCTATTAGTATTTTTTTAAATAAATCATAATTATTTTATTTTTTTATCATTTTATACATTTTAAACTACTTCATCATTTAATTGTATTAAACGTTTATAATTTAATAAGCTATTTTTTTAGCTATCAACTAATTTTTTCAATTTTTCTCATCTTACAACTAAATTTTTTAGCTAATTTTATCAAACATAACCTTATAAAAAGCCTTAAACTTACGTTACATAAAAAACAAAACTCTAATAATTAATTTCAACTTTTGAATAGAAATAAATATTATTTCAAATTCAAAAGTGAACAAATAAATGAAACAAAAAGTAAAATATTGATAATGAGTGTTTTAAGAGGATTTGTAAAAAAAAAGAATATAATATTAATATGTTAAGATATTTTTACTCTCAAATCTCTAATAAACATCACAAATAACTAAATAAATAGACTTTAAAAAACTTAATTGCTTATCACTCAAAAAATTTAAAAATTTATTATTATTATTATTATAAATCTTTTTAAAAATTTATTATTATTATTATTATAAATCTTTTGGTTTCTTAATGTTAAGTCAAAAGATATTTATGTCTTAAACACGAATCATAATTCTTAATTATTTTGATTGAATATAAATAATTACAAATGATAAAAGTTATATCTGATATGCTATCAGATTATAATATGTATAATTGTGTCTGTATTTTTAAACAATGCATTATACGACAACTTAGTATAGTATTTAAGTAATGCATTTAAGATCTTAATCTAATACTTTGTGTTATGATATGCTATGATGAAAGAAGTAACTCCCTTGCTGAAATACAAGACATGCTATCATATCAGCATAAACTTTGCATGAAAAAGAGATGTGTATTTAATATAATCATTAAATGCTTCAACGAACTCAAGATTTTAGACAAAGATTAGAGTGAAAAATCCAACCGTCATGAGACAACAAATACATAAAAATGAAGACTATATATAGAATAAGCTTTGAAGAAACAAAACATCTATATGAACATATTATTTCATTATTTCTTGTAAATTTTTATGCAAATCTTTGTATAAGGACCAGGCTCTCAAAACACTTTGTATATCTTGAGATAAAAGACTAAAAGTGTTGAGTAATATATTTGTCTATAAGACGATCACAAATGTAGTCATTGTGCAAACTATCAACAAATCTTGTTGATTTGTTTAGAGCCAAAAATGGCTTGGTAGGATAAAGAATATTAGGTTAAGTCAAGCTTGAGATAAAACTTGCATGTGTAAGAACCATAAGTGACACTAAAAAAATACTTGTAACTTTTATAAATTAATGAAAACTTGGTGGGTTGCTAAGAACTAAACATAATCTTAGGTTTTAGATGAACCAATATAATTCTCTGTGTGTTTCTCTCTATTGCTTTACCCGACAAAGGACTTAAATTTTTTTTAGATTTCTACAAATAAAATTGTTGTTTCTCATTGTCGGCTAAAGTCTAGTCTTTAAGTGTTTTTAGGTCTATCTATATCAGACAATAAATGTGTTTTAATTTTAAAAACTTTTCAAGCTCTTAATTATAACCAAATAATGTTTGGCGATCAAGACTTTTAGCACAAGAAATGTATTATTATATTTAATATTTTATTAATTGTTGAGATAATAATAAAAATGACAAAAATCATAATTAACAACTAGGAATTGAAAGTAATTTATTTATTTAAAACAAGTGTCCTAATATTACAGTCGAGATACATTGAAAATTTAAAAAAACACATATCCATAATATTCTTTTGATAAATCTTTACTTTTAATTCTTTAACAAATTATTTAGTATTCGTCTTAACTTTTTTGGCACAAGGATTCAATTGTTCAATTAATCTCATTCACCTTAATTAGTGATCAGCGACAATTGAAAACACTTGTTTTTCCAACCGCCGTTTATCTTTAAAGATTAATTGATATAATGCTCAGCAGTTTTCAATGATTTACCTAAAGCAGGATATGTTTATTGAATCATTAACATTAGTCTATCTTTTAGGTGAAATAATTAACTAAAAATTGAAATGATTGAATTTATTTTTAAAAGAATATTGACAAATTATTCCAAATATGACTCCTAAAGTTTCATTATAATTATCGTTATTTTATAGAAACAAAAATGATAATAAATAATAAAAGAGAATGGTAATTTTATAAAATTAATATTATCATCATTAATTCTTTTTTTTAATCATATAATTAATATTATAATATTTTATTTTTAAAAACAAATATTTTTAATAATTTAGGAAAAAATGAATGGATTTCTGTTTTGAGACTAAAGCAAAATGAAATGAAGAAAGTGTAAAAGATATATACTACCGAATGTTAAATGGGGATTTAAGGAGTTGGGTATATCCGCATTTGTCCGAAGTCCGAACCGATCGGCAGGCAGTGATAGCAAAGAGAAGAGAAGAGAGTGTTAGATTAAATCATCACTTGCTCGCTGTGAAGTCAGCTTTGATATTATCGAACCAACCAACTATTCATTTCATTTCTTGTTCATATTTCACACTCACACCTAACGCCGCCATGGCTGCTGTTCCCACTACTTTCGCTCTAACCAAACCTGGTATGCTAACCTCTCTCTCCAATTCTTTTTTCCTTTTCAAGATTCATAATTTTTAGCGGATTCATTTCAAATAGGGTTTTCAAATTATGCTTTATGCCTTAACGATCCCGGTTTTTCAAATTATTCTTTGGATGGTTTTTTCCGTTATTCTTTCATGATTGATTGGGTTATTATCACCTTATATTGCTCCACACTCCTTTATGTGAATTGGTGGAGGTTTTCTTGGGGTCAGTGTTGTATAACCATGCCACAATACAAACATATATCAGTCTTTTCCCCTTGCTTATTTACATACTACTATTCAATATCAGTGGCGCTTTCCCACTTTTACTCCCTTGCCAGCTTCTGCACTCTGGCAAAAGCTTTTGCTACAACTATACTAGACTGCACTCATCTATCATATTTGTATGCTTTTTCCTAACTGAGCATCTACTGTTGCAAACACTTTTGCTAGCATTGTCCATAAACAAGCTGGACCACTCTCTGGTCAAGATCAAACCATACAGCTTCTCTCTGAATCTAAACCGTCTAGGGAGGATGGAAACATCTTTAACCAGAAGGCCTCTAACAATTCAAGCCACATATAGGTATTCTCTTTGTTTTTCTAGTTTTGTTATGATAACTTTATTTACTTTGTCTGCGTGAGTACAGTAAATTTGATGCAAACTGATAATGTATGAATAGCTGCCCGCAAGGGTCTTAAATGTTAGATGTTTGTTTTTTTTTTTTTAAATATATACAAACATCGGGGTCTATGTGTTTCATTGTTGTGCTATAACTTTCTGCTTCACACATGTTATTGTTGATTAGCTAGGAACTGACAAGTATTTTATCTTTGTTGTTTGGTGGGAACATATGGAGAAACATAAAAACATGATGAAGAACCTTTTTAGGAAGTTGAACTCTTTAAATATTTATACTCATTGTGGAAGGTGATAGCATAGTAGTACTAGTTATTGTTGTTTTTGTTATTATCAGATGCCATCAAATCACTACAGCAGATATTCTTGAATTAAAAAAAAAAAAAACACATTTTGATTGTGGAAGTTGTTAGATGAATTTGTTATTAATTTGACCTACTACTTGTTCTGGAACTACAGTGATGGTGGAAGGCCCAGCAGTGCTAGTGTATTTGTTGGTGGGTTTCTCTTGGGAGGATTAATAGTTGGCACTCTTGGTTGTGTGTATGCACCTCAGGTAGTATTTGTTACGGAAATGTACTTTTTCAAGTGCTAGATGTTGGTGTTCAATGGGATACATTCAGATGTTTTGTCTTGCTCTTCAACTCATCAATTATGTAACTACATACTGAAATTAAATTGGTTAACCCCTTTTATTTATCCAGTCAACAATGTTATGTAGCATAATTACAAGTAGTTGGCATTACATATGGATGTGCACTGTAAAGTTATTTGCTATTTTATTCTTCCACAGATCAGCAAGGCCATAGCTGGAGCTGACAGGAAGGAGTTAATGAGAAAATTGCCAAAGTTTATTTATGATGAAGAAAAGGCTTTAGAGGTGAGCAGTGCTTGCCCGTGATACCATCCTTCATGTTTGTCTTATAAAGGGCACTTGCCATAGTTGATCTTGCTTTTGCCTTTTGCTTGGAGCCCATAACTGCTGTGTGATTAATTTAAATATTTTATCAATTTTATCTTAAGAATTATGCCAAATTTATATAATGATTGTCATACCATTGAAAAAGTTTACGTCAAATTATGTCCTAACATAATGCGAGGAATTGCCCCCGGGAGGCCCTTATGCTACACTTGGTACTTGCCGCAACATGTTGGTTTTAAGAGAGGATATTCCTTTCATGGCTAGCAAAATTTGCTTGTTTGATTTGCAGAAAACCCGGAAAGTACTGGCTGAGAAGATTGAGCTACTGAACGCTGCCATAGATGATGTGTCTGCTCAGCTAAGGTCAGAGGAGGCCTCAAATGGAGTAGCTGTGAACTCTGATGAAATTGAAGCTGCCACATGAGACTGCTGCAGTGATGTCATGGTACACAATCGGCTATTGCTCTGTTCATCTTGTTGGTACTAAATGTATTTGACTTTCTTGTAATATCTTTCTATTTTTTCTTAATAATAAACTAAGTGGTTTTCTGTTTTTGACCACCACTACTGTGGGTAAATACTCCTTCCGTTTTAAATGGCTGATTTATTGTGTTCTATCAGCCATTTAGTTATAGTGAAAAAGTTTCCATGATGGGGCATAATACTGCAATTCCTAGTTATAACCTTTTCTGGTTTGTATTTTTCTATTGATGATTGCTCTAGATAGTGAACAATGTCACTTTGGATTCTCCATACTAGGATGTTGTCACTTTTGCAGCAACCATGAAATCGATAAGCTGTCAATCTATATTTTATGGTGTTAGTCGTGCGTAAACAATAAGTTAAAAACAAGCATTGTGATAAATAATGCCCCCTTTTCCCCTTCTCCAAATACAGAGGTTGTATATCATATTGAAGATTGGATCTGGCTCGACGAGTATTTTAATTTATTAAAAATTGGTAGTTAGAATTTTAATAATTTCACTGATGAAGTACATCTTTCATTTTATAAAGAGTTAAATTCTTAGAGATTTAATAAATTAGTAAGAAATCCTTATAAAAGTACCTTTTTTTTTAAAAAAAAAAAATAATTTGAATGCATTGTATGATTTGCAATAAGTTGTAATATTTCTATACTGTATCGAAATTAAACTTATGTGTAGAAGGGAAACTCGATGAAGTTTTTTTTTTTTATATAAAGAATTTATAGACTAATTAACACAAGTCTCATTCTTCAATATTTGTCACATGTTTCAGGGAGTCAGCGGTTGAAGTTTTGTGTTCTATTTAAAAAAAATTAATATATAATTATTTTTTTATCTTTAGGAATTGAATACAATTTTAGAAAATTTATACTAACTCACACATATGACTCAATCAACTAAGTTAGTTTCTATTAATAAAAACTAATTTAAACTGAAATTGTAGGTATAAAAATTTAGACTATATCTTACAAAAAAAATAGACTAATAGATTTGTATTCAATGCATAAAAATTAAATTTAATAAAAAGCATATTAAATTAATTAGGTGAAAGAACATCCATCGTATAAAAAGAAAATATTAAAATTCTTAAAATAGAGGCATATTATTATTTTTTTTATTTTACTTTGGTTTCTCATTGTAACTAATTAACCATCCATATATGTCTTTTATTGAAATTTTTTTGTCCAGTGACTTTTCTTTAACAAATTACTTTTCTTATACTAATAAAACATTACTAGTTTTTGGTAATCATGTTATTAATATAGAATATTCACTGTTTTTTCCTATCAATTTTTTCCATTTCGAATTCAACATCATTCGGATAAAAGATTTTTTTTTTTTTTTACATTACTTTACTAGTCTACTTTAATTTTTCATTAACTCTTAATTATGTATGATAGTAATGCTGAAAATTAAGTAAGGGTAATTTAGTTAAAATGATAATTAAGGCTTGGTTTCGTGTTTGCCTTTTGTCTTGTTCCAAAAGAATAAAATACACACAATATAATGGAGAAAGTACAAGCCTAGCAATAGCATTGAGAGGTATTATATTTTCCTTATGTGATTGTTTTATATTTTTATATTGCAAAATGTCTTACATTATTAATCAACATTAAAATAATTCTATTTCTTTTTTTCTCATATTTCATCATTTTAAAAATAATTACTTGTAGTTTTTATGTATATATATATATATATATTTAATTTATCTTGTTAAATTCTAATTTTTTTCTCCTTAATTTTAATAATTTTATTTATTTAAATTTTTTATTTGTCTTTTGAAATTGAAGTTTTTTAATTCAACTTTATAATTTAAGTAAACTTATAAATTCCCATATAAAATACAATATATTTACCGGGAGCTAGTTTTTATATTCTTTTTATCGATAAATATATTAGTTACTAATTTTTGTTAATGAAGAAATCCCAATCTCAACCTCTTCCTCCCTTCTAGTTTCTTAGAACCTTGTAAGTTATAACCCCTAGCTAGTTTCTATATCAAAACATTTGGATGGAAAGTATGATTTGTGTGGCGTTGTCATTTTCTTTTTCCCTCCTCTCCTGAGGCCCAAAAAAGAAACATTTTTAAGTATTAGCAGGGACATATATAGCCTGGAAATTAATGAACGGCCATAATAATAATACGTGGCTCAAAAAATGAAGTCGATATAGTGAAAAACATTGAGGTCCAAACATTATCTTATCCTATAGATTTTTCTTACAACTTATTCACCACTCGTTCCCGTTACTCCCCAGCAACCATAATTTTCATTTTACTATTTTTTTTGACAAGCATCTCTAGAAAAATCTGCAAAGAATAAAACAAGAGGAGGAAATGCAACTTACTTGTTGATATAAACTTCACACAGATGGAGTTGTTGTAAAGCTTAGCTTTGTTGCAGCCATGGCCACCCACGCGGCTCTAGCTTCTACAAGGATCCCCACTAACACCAAGTTCCCATCCAAGGCTTCACACTCTTTCCCAACCCAATGCACCTCAAAGGTCTATTTCTCGCATAATTATTAGCATGTCACCTGCATGGTTGTTCTTGTTTGTTTTCATCACCTTAATACATAGTGTCTTAATATTTTTTTAACTTTACTTGAGCTAGCAGAGACTTGAGGTGACAGAATTCTCTGGGCTAAGATCCACTTCATGTTTGACATATGCTAACGATGCTAGAGAATCTTCCTTTTTTGATCTTGTAGCTTCCCAACTCACTCCCAAGGTTAGTTTCTTAATAGTTATATTTGAATCCATTCCCATCTGATTGGATGATCATCAGAGTTTACCTTCCGTTATAAATATTTACTAGCTCTTTCTTTGTATTCTTCATTGGAAAATCTCAATCAGCTCAATATATATCTAGAAAATGTTAGCTACAGAAACCATGAAAAATGCATAGCTTTTTAATTGTTCCTTTTAAAACTACGTAATAAGCTATGAAGGGAATATAATAAGTTAATAGATGACATCTTAAGTAAGCCTTGTTTCTATACTTTCTAATTTTGCAAATCAAAAGCAGACCAATGGATCATCAACTCCTGTGAGGGGAGAGACAGTGGCCAAGTTGAAGGTGGCAATCAATGGTTTCGGACGCATTGGTAGAAACTTCCTTCGCTGCTGGCACGGCCGAAAAGACTCACCCCTTGAGGTCATTGTTGTCAACGACAGCGGTGGTGTCAAGAATGTAAGTTTTTAATAATTGGCTCGGCTTGGCTGAGTTTGTTTTGTTGGCACAGACAGAAAAGTTATATAGTTTGACTGATCATGAATGGAATGGTAATGAGTCGTGACCTTCATTCTGCTTCACATATATATTCCTGCAGGCTTCGCACCTGCTGAAATATGATTCCATGCTGGGAACTTTTAAAGCAGACGTGAAAATACTAGACAATGAAACCATCACTGTTGATGGTAAGCCCATCAAGGTTGTTTCAAGCAGGGACCCTCTTAAGCTTCCTTGGGCTGAACTTGGAATTGACATTGTTATTGAGGTACGTAACTCCCCATTACTTGACTTATTTCAAACATGATCCAATATTGTTGTTTATTTATTCAAGAGCTGCTAAAAAGATCAATGCGTGATATTTGTTCAGGGAACCGGAGTGTTTGTGGATGGCCCTGGGGCTGGTAAACACATCCAAGCAGGTGCCAAGAAAGTTATTATCACTGCTCCTGCAAAGGGTGCTGATATTCCAACTTATGTTGTTGGTGTAAATGAAGGGGACTACACTCATCAGATCTCTAACATTATAAGGTCCGTGGCAACCAAAGAATTTCTCTGTGTCAATGCAACATTGTTTTTGTGCCAATAGTTTTGCTTTTTCTTATACACTGTTTCTTCAATGTACAGCAACGCTTCCTGCACCACAAACTGTCTTGCTCCCTTTGTGAAGATCCTGGATGAAGAGTTTGGTAAGCAAACACTCATGAATATCATACTGGCAGTTATTATTTAAGAGCGATATTCCAGGCTCAAAGTCACTTCCCTTTGGTCTATGTTTCCAGGAATTGTGAAGGGAGCCATGACAACCACACATTCATACACAGGAGACCAGGTACAAGACTGATCAACCACAAGTTTGTTGGAATCCAACATTACTTTTACTTATAATATGTATATATGTGTTCAAAGCAGTGCGAATGTTTTTTGATGTGAAAACTAGAAGAATAAGCATTAGCAATTACATCTTGTCACGAATAGTCAATATTAAAACATACATATCACTCTTTTATTGCGATCATCTAACTTTAAATCTTTACCATTCATGTATAATTATATTACTCAGAATTACTCTTTTTCATTTTCATATAAAAAATGATCAAATATCTTTAACAAATTAGAATTCTTACAAAGTGATAACAAGTTGTTATTATTATAGCTAAGCCTGAATTGTGCATGTGTTTGTGTAGAGGCTTTTGGATGCTTCACACCGTGACTTGAGAAGAGCCAGGGCTGCAGCACTGAACATTGTCCCAACCAGCACTGGAGCTGCCAAAGCCGTGTCTCTAGTGTTGCCACAGCTGAAGGGCAAGCTCAATGGAATAGCGCTCCGTGTGCCTACACCCAATGTTTCAGTTGTTGACCTTGTTGTGAATGTTCAGAAGAAGGGTCTTACTGCTGAAGACGTGAATGCAGTATTCAGAAAGGCAGCTGAGGGGCCACTGAAAGGTGTGTTGGACGTGTGTGATGTTCCACTTGTGTCTATCGACTTCCGCTGCTCTGATGTTTCCTCTACTATTGACTCCTCCTTGACTATGGTCATGGGAGATGACATGGTTAAGGTGGTTGCTTGGTATGACAATGAATGGGGTTACAGGTTAGTTCACTCTCCATCCATGTATAATAAACTCTCATCACTCACTCCTTTTTTAAACATTCTCATTAGATAGAATTAGATAACAACATTTGTAATTGATTTTTACATCTCATTCAATCATAAACTTTTATAAATTAAGTTCAGTCTCTATCTTATTCTTGTCTTTCTTTTTCTTTATACTCTTAATATTATTTTCAATCCTTCCTAATCATTTTCAATATCTTTTTCTTGCTTTGAGAAGGATAATTCAAGATTTCTTTCATTGGAATATTATGCTTTGTCCGATTTCGAGTCTCTAACTCCAATTTAAGAGATTCATTTTTTTCTTTCTAGTAATGTTATTTTTATTTTTACTAACATTTTGATTATCTTATATAATAAATATTACTTTAAAACTCATACTAACGACAGATTCTCCATATGCTAACATTGGATAGAAAATAAAGTCTTTCAACTAATCCAGGTCCTTTAAATAAAAGTAATTATCGTATTAAATTTATCGATTATTTGTATTATTATTTTAAAATTATTCTTTTATTCTCTTTCTATCCACCTACTTATTTTTTATTAATATTTGGAGAAAAAATAATTAAATAATGATATGTAGGAAAAAATAATTAATATAAAAAATGATATAAAAAGAGAAAAATAATTTTTTTAAAATAGTCTTATAATTAACAACGAACGAATGAAAGGAGTAATTGTTATTTTACTTCACATTATTCAATTGATTGAAGTTACTTGTTATATTGATGGTTACTGTGTTGGGGATTGCAGCCAAAGGGTGGTGGATTTGGCACACCTAGTAGCAAGCAAGTGGCCAGGGGCACCTAAAGCGGGGAGTGGAGACCCATTGGAAGAATTCTGCGAGACAAATCCTGCTGATGAGGAATGCAAAGTTTATGAATAGAGGAGAGCGCCTTTTTCTGATTACCATTACCAGTAGCAACCCATTTTTACTCTTTGCCTTGTGTTAACGTATCATGTGAAAAGGAAGGAAATTGTTCAGACAGACGGTGTCTGAGGAGAGATTTTCAAAGTTTAAATTTATCTCCAACGAATAATAAATTTTGGAGTGACTGAAATTCATGAATATCACCCATATATTGATTGATATTGTATTTCTTTATTCTTGTAATTGATTTACAAATTCTTCGAATCTTTTAATCATTGCAAAGTGCTAAGTGAGTAAGTGGAAGGCTAAATAGTTACAAGTTGCAGATACTGTGCCTTTAGCTATTAGCTAAACCAAAAAAATGAATACCTCCTCCACCTAGTGAAGTACATATTTTATTATTTTACTGGAAATGAATTGGATCAGGTCAGCTAGTTAACATTTTTTCATCTTTTTTCTTTCCTTCTTATACTCTCTTTATTTAACTCCTAAATCCTAATCCAATCAAAGCACACGTGAGTATTTGGTTCCATGTCCAAACCTCATAACTTGCGTTAAAAACTTGGAAACAAAAAGACTACTGGAAGTAGCTTTTTACCTTATTTTAGAAAGCTTATTTGAGAAAGTGAACACAAGTTTTCTCTAATACTACTACAATATTGTTCCAAACACCCTATCACTCTTTGGAATGAATGAATCATGATAATTCGTCAGATAACTGAAAATAGACAGATGAAAAATAACACTTTTGATCTTTTCTCTCTCCACAAATTTTTTTTGGTGCAAACACGGGCCAACTCCAACTCAAGAACCTCTATTGAAATGTACTTCATAGGAGTTAGCTAACGCTAACAGGAGCAAATAAATACATGAAGGGTGATCATTAGAAACACAGAAGTTAACATTTGGCATCATACCATAAACTCTCCACAGTTTATAACATGAACATCTTAGAAAGTGAAAGAACAAAATTTTTTTTTGTAGAATTCACAACCGATTTCAATCATTAGTTTTGGAGAGAAAGAAAGAGGAACAAGTAAATTATATAATAAAAGATTGAATTACTTTTACACACTTTTCTTTTTTTACATGGGAGATATTTATGTTATTTTATATAATTTTTTTCTTTTACTTTCTAATCAGTACATAATCAAATAAGAGGAAAGAATAATTTTTTCTAAAAAAAAAAAACTATACAATCATCTCACTTTCAGTGTTTTTTTTTCTTCTTTTCTTTCACTTTTATCTTAAACCAAACCTACTAAAAAATATGGCATCATGTTTTGTTATCCATACCTTTCAGTGGCAGTTGCACTAGCACTGGTGATTTTTTATCCTAAACCCCTCAGTCTCACAATCCTCTGTTTCAGCAGTGGGCATAAACTACGGCACCTTGGGAAACAGTCAAGCCTAATAGACAAGGTCAAAATCTACGATTCCAGTCCTAAAATCCTCCAAGCCTTCTCTTCTCCAACATTGTTGGGTGGGGAGTGTTTTCGGGCCAATAACAACGTTGTTGCGCCATGCATGGGAACTGCGACTTGTTACTTTTACCGATCCATGTTATTTATTTTCATTATTTTAATAAATTAACTTGTGTATTCTGATTACTAATGTTAAGAAGAAAGGGAGAGGATCCAAATTCGCTACTTTCCTTCTTGTGGTTCACAGCTATTGCTATTTTTTTATTGAGGATTCATTTGTTCACGAGCCAGTGCCAATTTTCTACGCTCCGCACTGTTCGTTTCTGTAGAATTTTTAATGTTTGCTCTCTCTTTCTCCAAAAACCTTTCATTATGTTATGGCGCTCCATTCATAGGTACAAAAGATGGAGATTATCGGACACGTGAAAAAAGTGGACTGAAAGTTTCCTTTTTCCTCGATCTCAGCCTTTTTGTTGAATTAACTTGTACGATAAAAAAAAATAGTCAAGGTAGTACTTAATTAAGAATAATACTTTAAAAATAAGACAAAAATATAATCCCCTCTTTTTTATTCAAATTAATGATTTTAATCTGCTTATTATTTTAATAAAGATATTTCATTCTCATTTTTAAAAAATCAATTATTTTAATTTTTCTATTTTAAATTGAGATATTTCAGATTTGATATATATATTTTTAAAAAATTAAATTTATTAGCAATTAAATAATTTTAAAAAATATTTATCATGTAGATAATAACTTATCAATCAACTTTTACAAAGTGCATAAATGAACTTTGAAACTAATTCGACCACACATTTCAATCATATAAGAGTAATTTAGTTTTAAAAAAAGCTCATTTATTGTTGTGCACATTGGCAAGCGTATCTAGGAATGACAGCGAGACGAGTATAAGTAGTAACCTTCGAACATCTATCTTATTGGATGAAAATTTGCTTCGTATTTGCTTAGGTATTCATTAAGCAGTTTTCTACAGATTTTATTAATATCTACGAGTATCCATAGATATTTTATTAAAATATAAAAATAAAAAGAAAAAAATGAACATTTTTAATACATACATTATAATTAAATTAAATTCGTTAATGTCTTCTGATTTTGAAATATAAATTTGGAAACAATTTTTTGTTTGGATGTTAATTTTCAAATGAACATGACATCCACAGGAGTAGGAATATTAATCGGATTGAACTAATTAAATTAACTTGTTTATTTCGTAAAAAATTATGAAAGTTAAATGACTAAACTCGTTAACCTGTATAGTTTTAATATGCTTTGTTTAAGTCTAACCTACCAACCCAATAAGTTCGATTGGCTTAGCTGGGTCGGGTATGTCTCCCAAGGTCTCAAGGTGGCCTGGGTGTTAAAATCTAGGAGCTTTTCAATCTAAGCCAATTGTCCAAAATGACGCTGGAGAATCCTTGTGGATCATAATGCAATTTGGTCCAATTTTTTTTCATTTAGATAATGAGCAGAACTGCAAATATAAATCTACTTGATTTTTATTAAAGGAAAACGGGGTAGGAAGACAAAAGCAATACGTGATTGGACGAGGTTCTTGACATTAATGTCATCTATCTGTATATAACACAAATTGAAGTGTTAACATGTTCTTCGTGATACACTTCAGAATTAAAAGAAGAATAAAATTACACAATCATGAAGATATATCTTCATCAATGACTCCCTGTTGTTTTCAGGCTTGTAAATCATGTGATGTTCCCCGGAAAACTTCAAAACATGTTACCCTATAACAAGAAAACCTTTATAACTACAAATATTAGCAATGCTCTGAATTTTTAATTTTTTACAGTAATAGCATTGCTGAAGATCAATAAATAATCAATGACATCAGAGTGTTAATTGTTTGAGTTGGCTGTTATTTCTGTCTTTATCTGTACCCTCTTTGGCTGCCTTCCCAATTGATCTTCAAGCGATATTTCATCTCCATTCCTCTTTCTTCCTTTACTCTTGGATGGATCTTCCTTCTCATCAATGAGTGTAAGAAATCTGTGAAAACGACCAGAAATTGAGCTGGCACTAGAAGCAGGTTCAGAAGGAGGAGATTGCCGTAACTGGAACATAAGCTGCAAAAAATGCACAACAAGAGCAATAAAGCAAGCTATCCCGCACATGAGATAGAGACCCCAGAAGCTTTTAAGCTGAAGACGCTCTGAACCAATTTCAGCATTCTCTAAACTACAAGAGCTTCGTGTCATCCACTTATCATGAATCCTCTGTAGATCACCAGTTTCAGAAAGTTGTAAAATGGCAGTTGACATATGTACAGCCAAAGGAGAGTCCCTAGGGAATGCCTAGCATGGCAAACAAAATGAGAATTATTAGTTTTGATAGCACAAACACCTTATGATGAGTTAGTCATATGCATCTAAATTTAAAAAACTCCATATCATTAAGCAACTTGAAGGGGTAAGGAAGAAAAGAAAACCAAGGGAAAATGCAGCTGATATATCTCATATGATTGATTCAGTTTTTCGATTGAAGATATTTGAAAGACAATCTAATCACCTAATATCCATGTTAACATAATTAAAACAAAACAAGTGCAAGTAACTGAGGATGAAGATTTAAGTTCAATCTTGGCCAACCAAATTTTGATTCACTCTTCGCATAAAAACTCTCGAAAGACACACAATAACCACAGTTGTTACAATGCATTGAAATATCCCAATTTGATTCCACTGATTATCGATTTAAAAGGTAGAGAACTAGAGATACTCACAAAACCCCAGCCACTTCTGGTGAACTCCTGACCTACAATCCTGAATGTGCACTGGCTTGATAAGAAGATTTCGACATATGGTCGTTCATCAACAATAGCAGCAACACCTCCTCTTTTAGGACCAAGCTGGAGTGCATTAGCATATTCTTCTGGAGATCCAAGGGGAATAAGCCTAGATTTGGCTATTCCTAAATCTTGAGTCATGTAATGTTCTGCAAATGAACCCACTTGAAACCCTATAGGCTCATCACTAGCTTTTAAGCTCTCTATTCCACTGATAGGCGAATATAACTGCTGCACTGTGAGTATGGATGTTAAACTTGCAGTGTAATTGGAAGTGAGGATCAAAACCACAAATAACCATATGAGCATCACCAACCGACCAAGAGAACTCATGGTATTCTCTCCTGCAGAAGCAATGAAAAAAAAAAACAATAAACCAGCTTATCTTGTCCTTCTACCAAACAAAAAGTAACTGTAAGGATCACTTACTGTGGGAAAAAAACAGAGTTGATAGGCTAAACCTGCAGGCATAGTTAAAATAGATGGATCAGACACAACTGATTATTGAGAATCATATCATGCAACTGCTCCACACAAAAATAAATGCCACAGTTTTAATTCTAAAATGCTTTTTGCATCCTATTGCTAAACATAATGGCATGAAAATCCAGTATACATGATGCTAACAAACAGACAGGTGCTGCCAATGTTGATTTCCATGGACCACAGCCAAAGCTACTTTTAGTTATAGTTTTCGTTTATAGCATGAATATGTAAAAGGTATGCATCTATTAAGCCAGGTACAGCAGTAAGATAATGAAGTAAATAACTGACCACAACATGGTTATAATTTGCTGCCTAGGTGGACCCCTGAACTCATCATTTATCCTGTGTTCCAGAATCCATATAACTATCCCAATGAAAAGGAAGAAACAGGCAGTCACAATCCACATAAGAGGAGTAAATGGCTGCAAGAAAGACCAACCACCAGAATTGATTTTCTTGAAAGGGGCCACCACAACAAGTCCAGATGCAGCATATGGCTGTGTAAAATCTACAATCCTTGTCCGATTTGTGACAATAGCAATGTCACCAATCGCACCATCAAAGTACTGCACCAAGGAAATGAATGAATTAACCAATTGAATAAAATAACAATGCCACAAAATGTTACCGTACATTGAGGATCAGATTTATGAGGCATTACTTACACTAGTTGTGATTAAGTTGACAAGTTGTGTGTAGCTTGGATTTTTGCGGCCATCTCCAAATGGGACAAAACGGTAAGAAACAGAATAAGGCAACAAGTTTACGGCTTCTGTGAATACATCAACACAGAAACCTTTAAACATCTCTGTTCCCTGCACTGGTGCCACAAATTCACGGTAACTGACTCGGATAGGCACACCAATTCTCAATTGTCTACCATTGTTTGGGAAGACCCACCCACGAGGTTTAGATAATGTTTCTCCAGGCCATATCACACTGTATAGCTTCTGATTTGCACTTGATCTATTAGGTGGCTTTGCATTCAATATCTCAGGAGTCACGATTGACAAACCAGAATAGTTGGACCAGTAACCAACCCTCCTAAGGCCATTTCCAACCACATTAAGGACTTCATAGGCAGGATGAACACGAGACCGGTCTGGTTCAAATTTCATTCGACCTGATAGTCCAACAAAATCCCTCTGCAATATGTTCTTCAACAGAAGCGTTCCATTGTCAAAAATGCTCATTGCATCAAGGTTAAGATCACCTCCCTTATCACCACCTAAACTTGTGTATTTGGTACACGAAACAATCCCACCCTGACTGAAAAAAGCATCAATAGCCCGTGCAACCAGCCAAACAGAATCATAAGCATAGAGGCCATAAGAATGTAACCCCAAAGAGCCACCAGTTAACTTCTTCCACCTAGAGAGAAATGCCCTTTTTCTATCTGTATCAGGTGTATGCTGGCGCAAAACAAGCACTCCTTGGAGAACATCCATGGTCTCTAAAGGGAGAGAAGAGGAATCCAGAAAAGAAGAGAGCCAGTCTGTGACTATCCACACATAGCCATTGTCTGTCATCCCAAGATAACGTGCCAAATTGAAAACCATAAATCCAGAATCAGTTTGTGCATGGAGAACAATTACCCGAGATTGCATCAGTGCCACTTTCACAAGTAAACTAGTAATTTCACCCCGGTCAACTTCAGTTCCTGATTTAATTCCTTCTTTGAAGGAGATTCTACAACGCCTTGCAGCTAGTTCATCATCCAATGCAGCCACACCATTTCGCCCATAATCATTATCCACATATATGGCAATCACCTCCTTCCAACCATAATGATCAATAATCTCAGCAACTGCCTTCATTTGGTACAAATCACTCTGTGTTGTCCTCACAAAGAAAGGGAACTGCAGCGATGAGAGGGTGGGGTCTGTAGCGGCAAATGACACTAAAGGAACCCGGAGTTCATTTGCAACATGGGATATTATGTGGGCGGTCACAGAAGATTGTGGCCCTATTATAGCAATCACATCAGTCTCCATGAACCGCAAAGCTGCAATCAATACAACATATTTATATTTATCACCGAATCTAAAAAAAAAAACAAGTAATCAGTATATAATCAAAGGACAAAGGTGCTTTTGGTACTTTTCTCAAATCAGAATTAGAATAATCTGCATAAAAATGAAGAATAGAAAAGATTATACCTTGAACCATGCCTATGAAACCACTGTGATTGGAATTTTGCATCGTGAGAACTAGTTGAGTTCCATGTAGAATGGTTTTGTCGGCGTTGACATCTTTGACGGCTTCCTCCAATGTAATTTTAGCGACTTTCCCAAGAACAGAATCGATGTTGAAGATTGCTCCAATGTGCACAACGGAGGGTCTTGAGGATGACACATTTGCAGCCGCCACAAAAGGAGTTACTGATGATACTCCCAAACACGACACCACACAACAAACAACCCAGAACAAATTCATCTCAACCAACAACAATGAATTTGCCTTTCATTTTTTTAACCATTCACTCACTCATTGCACCCGATACCAACGGTAACCTTGTACAAACCAATCTAAGGAAAGAATTTGTTTCTCTCTTAGTCAAAAGTGCAAACCCATGTCGAAAGGATTATGGAAAACTGAAACACGGACGATGTAAGGTGGTCATTAAGCAAGCAGAAGAACAAAACTAAAGTAGTGGTATTAGAAAGCCAAGCACAAAAAAAATATTAAGTGCCACAAACGTTTTCTTTTTCCAGATATTTTGAAGCAATATTTGTTGACGTGCTTACAGGAAAAATATAAAATTAAGTTACGGATTAAGATAATTAAATATGACCTTTACAATCTGATGTTTAGATAATAAAGTTTATTGAATAAAGCGTGAATCGTAAACTTTTGACTCTTTTTATTTTAAATAAATTTTGTAAGATTTGTCTGATAAAATGTAGACTGTTTGTTCTGGGTTCAAGACATGGGGCATCTCATAATTCCATGTAAAGCAAAGATAAAAAAAGTATATTAATTGTTTAAATGAGACCTGTACAAACTTTACGTCACGATATAACATAGATTAGAAAAATGTGTTAATGTTAATATTTCAACACAAGAAAATAGAAGTTTCTTTTTTTTTATTTAATTTTTTCAATATTCTTTCGGTGAGCACAATCGTACTAGAAATAAAAGTTTACTCCTTCTTCCCATGAAACACACCAAGAATAATCTAAACTGTCTCGAATGAATTTTTGTTTCACAAAAGCAAGTAAGTGTTTCATTTTGCTTTGAAAATATCAAATCATACAGTAAAAACTTTAACTTTGATAATTTATTTCATAAATTGCGAACACTACTACAAATTCACTAACATCTTACGGATTTTATTTAAATTTATGAAAACAATTTACAGTACTTATAAATTCTTTTATATATATATATATATATAAACTTGAGTTTCATAAATATTTTATTATTTTTAGTATAAAATTTAAACTTGAATTTTCATTGTTTTAAAAATAAAGTTACATTTTTTTCTTCTTTCATTTTGTTAGTTATGTTTGATGATTTTTTTAATCAAATTAAGTTAGTGTTTTTTGTTTCTTTTTAATTAATTATTCAGATAAAGAACATTTTACTTTTCTTAATTTCTAAATGATACCAAATCTATTCAATTGATATTAAACATAATAAGATTCAAATTTCCATATAAATAATATTTTATTAATTAAAACACTTTTCAAATTACTTAAGAATAAAATCTTAAAATGTTCGCATTTATAATATTTTAATGTTAGACTTTTATTATTAAAAAACAGTCATAAGAAGATAAAGTTTCACTTATGACAAATCATAGGTTTAAATCCTTATTTATCTATTCGCCAAAAAAAAAACTTATTTATCTCCTTGATGTGCAATAACTATGAATCATTTATAATATTTTTTGAATCCAGAGCTTTTTCTATTTTAAAGTAAAACATGATTCCTTTCCCTAATATTTTATTTTATAAAAAAACTAATATTTTCTAGAATAGTTGGCGTATCTATATTTTTATATTTGATTTTGATTAACAATTAGTCGGTAGTCATTACAAATGCATAATTTGTTAATTTACGTCTAAATCTAAAAGTTTGCCCTTTGCGGAGACTTGAAACTTTTGTAGCTTTAGCATCATGTTGGGGGAAATAATAAAAGATATGTATTAGAATAAAGATGAAGATTTGTGTGGGGGGAAAAGCAAAGACACTGTCATTTGCTTTTTGTTGTTTTTCTTCCCTTTCAATTGCAGAATAAAAGGACCTGTGAGAAAGTGACCCCGACCATGGTATGAACTTGCCACTCGGGTTTTGTTACCCTACCCATTAGCACTTTTTCTTCTTCTTTTATATATAAAAATTTAGGAGAGTGAATGATGTTTTAGTCTATAAATTAAATGAAAAAGATATTTATATTTATCTCAACGAACGGAGTTTAAGTGTGTAATATATTAAATGTGAGATTTCATCTTAATATCTTTTTTCACTCTATCAACTCTTTGATATTCTATTTATTAGCATTTTACATTCAAAAAATGTTACATTTAGGCTAATGTTTTTCTTGAAACCTATATATTATTAATAAACATAAAGAGAGAGGAAAAAATATGAAAAAAATAGATATAATAAATGATATGATAAAAAAGAATGAAAAAAACTTACTATAAATGGGCACTGATATTCTTATGGTGTTAACATATCATTGTTAATAAATTTATTTGTTTATTTTACTATAGCAAGAGGTAGGAAAATACAAGAGAGAAATGAGACATAAGAAAACGGATGAAGCAAAAATTAATAATAGAATTAGATCACAATGTATAATATTAAGTAGGTTTTATTTGCATCCTCAATCGGCTTCTTAACCCAACAATGATCTTTACGGTCTGCTCCAATGTTTGTCCGCGAGAATCGGTATAAATAACATAACAGGAAATAAAAGTGTCTGTTTTGACGCCGTCCAAATAATAAAACTCCAGGCTCCAGCCTTTTCAACCGATCTTGTTTTGTCCCCTGCCCTCACGTTCATATACAGTATTGCCACAAAATTTTCCTTTTTCTTTTGATCTTCATTGTCATAGACAGCTTTGATTTGCATTTGCACATAGTTCTTCGATTAATCCGACCCACTAGCTTGCGCGTCCGTTTTACTTTTAAATTTTTCAACTAGTCTTAAAATTGCAAAAACAAATCCTTCATAATCGTAGTATGTAATTGACACTCAAATCAAATGGATTTGCAAATTTACACTTGTGGTTTGTTTGGTATTGAAAATAATTTTGGGAGATGGAAATAAATTAGTGTATTGATACTAGTGACAATTTCAAAGGGAAGAAATTAATAATCAGTATATTATTGCATATGTTTACAACATTTTGTCGATAAGAGGGTGACTGCCCCTGTTTCAACCGATGTAGATGTTGTCCCGTCAATTTGAATAGAGCAGCAGTGTTGCATTTCTGTTGTGAGAGAAACAAGTTTGAAGTCAAAACTTTGCAGCAAGTTTTTATTCTGTTGTCAATTCTCTTTAGTAGCTGCATTATTTACTTTGAGGAACAATAATCTTGTACCCCTTGTGGTTGATCTTGTTTGGGTACCACTTATGCTTTTGAATTGGCTTTTACTTCAATTATCTATTTGCCTTTAAGAATACTGTTTTTTTATGCTAAAATATCAATTATTTTAAGATCTTCCTAACGAGTATCTAGACAATGGTTAAAGAATGAAAAAAATATTATAAAAATATAATTTTACATGTTTTAATAAATAAAAAAATACCTTTAAATTTTTAATCTCTATTCTAAAGACACGAGTGAATATTTTTCTTGTTTTAAAATAGAGAGACTAATATTTCATAAACACCTATATAACTAGCTGCTAGAGTGCTAGTCTTAAAGCCACCAAAGGTGGCCGGGTAGTATTAATTATTAAATCACCAAAAGTAACATATGAATAACGATGCTTGGGAATTGATGTTACCTACATTAAGCTGAAGAGTAGCATATCATTTAGATAATGAATTGAATCCTTTCTCAAGTTCATGTGTGAATGAGTATCAGTGAATGCTCGACCTTTAGTCAATATTTCAGTCTCTCATTCCCCACTACACAACAACTAAAAAAAGAGAAGATTAAAATAAACTGTCTTTTATATTTTTGATAAAATTTAATTTGATTCTTTGTTTTTTTAAAATAATTTAATATTTTAAGTAAGTTAAAATAAATTTTTAAAAACAATAATTATTTTCTATTTTGTGACACAAATTTATTTATTTACTTTTATAATTTTTAAGACACAAAACTTATCCTAATTAGCTATAACTTTATCACCTTCATCATAATTCATAATTCATAACTCATCATGTTTCATCTTTGTGAACTACCAAAAACTTAACTATTAATAAGATTGATTTGATGGTTAAAAGAAAAAGAAAAAAAATCATAAATTTAAATTTCTCTCATTAACAAAAAAAAACTAACCAATAACATTAGCAAAAAAATAAAATTGCTTTCAAACACCCAACCCACCAACTGCCATGCTAATTCTAAGACCAACATAACACAACAGAGAGTACGTCCACCTGTTGGGCTCTACAACCACACCAAGCCGAAGGCAATTCATTTTCCACTTGCAGGATTGTCATGACTGTTAATAAGGTTTTGTGTCGACAATCACCATCACCATTCACATGTGATCACTTGTTCGACGCCCACCATTTTCTTTGATTGCTTTGCTATCTTGTCTTACATCTTACAAGTTGAGGCCCCCTTTTTTTAAGTAACTGTACGATTACTTAAATAACGAATGATTTCTTATAGTTGGATACCACAATAAATAGTACTTAATCCAATCATGTGTTGAAACAAACGACATTCAATTCCTACAATCACCTTAAATTCTACTCAATCCTCACCTCTAGAACAAAACATCATATCTCAAAAGGAATAGAAAACAACCTAATCCCAATAGACAGAAACTAAATGTTCATTCCTTTTCTAGAAATAGAAAAGTACTACCAGAGAAATAAAATAACTATATACTATATGTACCCTTTAATTTATCAAAAGGTTAAACACACAAAATCATATATCATTCACATTCTTGAACTATAAAACTCAAATCTAAGAAATTATTTAACGAAATCAAATTCATTATTATTCAAACTAATGATTTATTGATCACGAGCTATATATACGAGCAAATTACACAAACATCCTCTTAAATTTGAACATATTACACGCATATCCTTTCTCTTAAAATGTATTTCTTTTGCACCCTATGACTGAATCCATTAATTAACATTTTTAGTGTGTTTGTGAAAGTTCAAAATCACCCTTCCATAGTTCTGAAATCCCTCATTTTCGTTGCTCCCTCACGTATTCTAAAACCCCCCAAAATGTGTTATGTTATGTTTGGGTTCTCTCTCAGGTTCGATGGCTATCATCTTTGTTTGCTAGGATTTTGACGTTCATCATATGTGTTTGTTTGGGTTAAAAGTATATTTCTCCACTGATGTCTCCACGGTGATGTTCGACTTCTACTACCTATGAAACAAATTGTAATTTGCATTAAACTATCGAAGTTTCACTAGAAAAGCAAATGAAACACACGATCCACAATCAATAACTCACGAACACATAAAGAAATCGAACAAGGATATGAAGAAATCGATTTGGTTAACATAAATCAAACAAAAACCAACAAAGACATAAAGAACCCTTAAAATGTATGATATAAACAGTTGGTGGAGAGAATACATAAACATTTTTGTCATAAAAATTATCTCAAATGACCATGTGACTATTTTGGGTAAACAAAATTAAATCATTAATGGGAAGTGATGCTAGTGTAACTAAAATTCCAAAATAATGGATGTTTGTGTAGGGGTCAAATACGAAGGGTAAATAATACATAAATATTTTTGTCATAAAAATTATCTCAAATGACCATGTGATTATTCTGGATAAACAAAATTAACATCGTTATTGGGAAAGTGATACTAGTATAATTGGAATTCCAAAATAATGGATGTTTATGTGGGGTCAAATTCGAACGAAATTTGTGCAATATGTTCAAACTTGAAAAAATATTTATGTATTTTGCTCCATATATAATGATAAATTAGAAAGAAAACAACATAAATTATGAAAGATCCATTTGACATCAACTTTAATTTAAACAACTAAAAATATTTTTTTTTATTATCAAAAAAGTATTTGCTTCACTTTTATATATTTTTATTAAATATTTTTTACTTTTCTAATAAAAAAATTCTTACTATTAGTTACTGAAATTTAGTCTTAACTTGCTCATCTAAACAAAATGCTTTTTTAAAAAATATATCGCCGGAGTTTTTTTTTTTTACAGAAATATCAATATATCCGATAAAAAATATCAAATATAATTTTAATTTATTCACGCAATATAATTATCTTAATGAAAAATTAAATTTATTGAAAAACACACAATATATTAAACATATTAAATAATATGATAATATATTATTAAATATAAATATAATTGGTTCCTATATTATAAATTAGAATATGTAACTTGAAGAGTGAAATTCTAATTCTTTATGTTCTTTCAATTATTTCTCTTATACTTCTTTAAAATGTGCATTTCACACACTATTTTTACAGTTAGCAATTTTTTCTCTCTCTCAATCATCTCTCTTTCTATACTTAATTTTCTTAGTTTTCTATCTCTTTTTTTCTTAAATTCCATATCTAAAATAAATTTCAAATTTTCTTAGTTGTCTATCTCTTTTTTTCTTAAACTCCATATCTAAATTAAATTTCAATAATTTCTTTAAAAAAGTATTTATAATTAAAAAACAAACTTATGTCATAATTTAAACATAAATCCAAAATATAATTTATATAATATTAAAGTATATTTATTAATTATGAATTTTAGTTATAATATAATTTAATGTTAAAAATATATTTTATTAAAATTAATTGGGTTGTTTTTTTTTTTTTCAAATATCACATGTTGATTCGAGTTTACATGGTAGAAAGTATCTTATTTCAGATCCAGATATACATATATATCGAAATCCTTGTCTTGGACACGTGGACGTAAGGAGTAATTATATTAATAAAAAAAGCAAAACAAATCATTTATGTTTTTTCTTATCTTAGCTTACTCTCGCAGCCACCCAATCATGTCTAAGCGCGTGTACTTTGAGAATCCGAGGCCTTTCCCTAGCCTTTAGCACGTTTAAAAGGGAAAAATGGGGCTCAGCCGTCCATTTCCCTCACCACAGATCCAACGGTTAGGACGCAATCCGTTCTAGGCCATCCATAACACCCAATACAAACTCTCCACGTGGCGCTATACTAATATTTTAGCTGGAATAACCGGTCGCAAAGCGAAACCGTTTCCTTCTACCCTGGGTTTGGTTTGTTGGAGCAATCGTTTTAGGTTTCCCTTCTTTCCTTCCTTCATCGTCACCATCTCCAAGACAACAACAAAGAACAAGCACTGTTCCTTTTTTCCCACGAGATTTGTTATTTTTGAGGTTACGTTAGGTGGCTCACCCCTTTCCTCGCTTGTGGACTTGGACGCTTCCTTCAACCGCAATTTTCGGTCCCTATTTCCATTTCTAATGTGAAAAATTAGCATCAATTTAATTTAATGTTTTCCATGACATCCTTCCTTTACCTGATCCCAATTATTACAACTCAATACTGTGTTCTAATCTAAGACTTTGTCGTCTTTTACATCATTATTAGAATATTGATTTAATTGGATCCAATCATTCCTTGGTACCTTCTATTTTCAATACCCAATTCAGTTAGAATTCACATACCTAAAGGATCCAAACATTTCACTGTGGATTTCTTAAGTCCCATCGTACCTTTACTGGGACCCTAATAACTGTTCACTTCATGATCTACACTGTTACACATAATTGTGGAAAAAGTTTCTCTTTTTAGTAGTTATTGGTTTTTATATGTATGATTTGGGAGCGACTATGCCTGTGGGAATGGATTTTCCTCCTCCGTTTACTATGTTAGAGGACAAAGACAGTGCATTTGTGGTGGATGATGAGAAATCAGGGGATATAAAACCAATGACAAAGGGTAAGCCTCCACGCCATGCTTCGAGTTTGAGGCACAGCGTTAGCACCACCAGATTGCTGGCTGTAGCAGATTTGGTAAGTTTTTCATCTTCATTAGCTATGTCTTTGTAGATTTGGATGTTTTGTTAATCTTTTTGTTTCGACAATTTCTTGATATCACTGTCCTTTGTTGCTAGCTACTATTTTCTGTTGGTCTTTTATCTCCTTTCTCTGTTGCCCTTATAATTGTGTAGTTTTCTTGTAATGCTTTAGTCAATATTTATGATTCATCTTGCAGAACTAATATGAACTTACATGATGTGAAGATTTGATATTCTTTCCAACTGCTTCTGGAATTTCACTTCAATTTTAACACGTGTATAATTCTTCTTGTCCCTTTATCATAGTAACTTGGAAAGCGTTGATTATCTAATTTTGTCTGTTTCTCTCCCTTCTTTAAGAGTTTGGATGTGGGGGTTACTGGGAGCAAGTCATCTTCTGAAGAAAAGACGGAGTTTCTACCAATATTTCGGTCAGGAAGCTGCGCCGAAAGAGGACCAAAACAATATATGGAAGACGAACACATATGTATAGATAATCTTATTCAGCATATTGGTCCTGCTTCAACTATTCCTTTACCTGGAGCTTTTTATGGGGTTCGTATATATTTTGTTTTTGTTTTACATGACTTTTTATAGTTTTACATACATTTGCTATGACGATATAGTTTGATTTTTCCATTAAGACACATCGCTTACAAGTTACTTGGAAACATTTGTTCTTCCCCTCCTCAGGAATTAGGATCATACGCTTGATCAGAAAGTATGTGTTCTATAATCCCTGTTATGAATCCAATCTTTCTTGGCTCCTATAATATTATGGCTGATGTTTGATATCCATTAAAATTTGGCACAGCTGAAAATTAGTTCAAAGCAGTTATATAGATTAGAGTGTAAATATTTTTTTTTTGTCTGGCAGATACTGTTATATTCCGTTTATTTTGTTGCTCGTCTAGGGTGTTTCAGACTATTTTTTGTTTGCATGTTAAGTTCAACAATTGATTAACGTCTACTCACTGTTCAGGTGTTTGATGGTCACGGGGGTACAGATGCCGCTTTGTTCATACGAAATAACATCCTCAGATTTATAGTTGAGGACTCCCATTTTCCAACTTGTGTGGGGGGAGGCAATTACAAGTGCGTTTCTAAAAGCCGATTATGCATTTGCAGATTCTAGTTCGCTTGATATCTCTTCTGGCACCACTGCTTTAACTGCTCTTGTATTTGGAAGGTAATCAGCTTCCACTATGATTATATTAGCTTCCATGATTCAGTATCAACTACACTAATTATGGCAAGTATCAGTTGCCTTCCTAGCATATTTGGTTTTTAGATCCTAAATTTTATAAATGGAAGTTGGTACATTTGTACATACAGCCACCCTAGCAGCATCCCACAACATTGTATTGTATTGGCTTTTGCTTGTTTAATCATAGTAATTTATATGGGAAAAAAAATTCCAGGATCTGACTTTTTTTAAAGTGAGTAATTCACTTTAAAGGATAAAGTAAGTAATCTCCATCATCATTATTATACATAGACATCAACATCGACAACACCTTTAATCCAAGTTAATTAGGATTGGTGCTAGATGAACCCAATGAAAAATACGAGGAGGTTGAAAAAAAAAAAGTGGAAGGGGAAGGAGAAATAAGATAAAAAAAAATAAAATAAAAGAAGAGGGAAAGAAGGAGGGGGAAGATGAAGAGGAAAATGACTAAAAATGGATCATCTGGAACATAGAGATAATAATGGGTCTAACCTTCTACCAAACTTATAGTTTTTCTCCATTCCGTCCTAAGACACACGGTCCGTCAATCTATATCTCACTGCATTAAGTCTTGTTTAACTAACTTTTCTCTGGTAAGTTTAGGTCTACCTCTATCTCTCTTTGTGTCAAGCTCTTGGTAATAAACTTTTGTTTTTACAAGAGCATCAAGAGCTCGTCTCATTATGTGTCAAAACCACCTCAATTTATGTTCCCTTATCTTTTCACTCACCGATACTTTGCTACCTTTCGTCGAATATCTTCATTTCTTATCTTATTCATCTTCATATAATCACACATTTACCTTAACATTCTCATTTCTGCTACCCCTTTTTTATGCTTATGTTGCCTTTATGCTGGCCAACATTCAGCTCCATATAACATTGTAAGTCTTATAGTTGTTCCATAAAAAATTTCATTTAGCTTAAGAAGAATTTTGAGGTTACACAGAAACTCGGATGCACTCTGCTATTTCATTCATCCTACTCTGATTCTATGATTTAACTCCTCATCAATCTCTCCACCTTTTTGCAAAATTGATCTTAGGTATCTAAAAACATATTTTTTGGCTATCTTTTGATCAAGTAGATGCATGAGATGTTAATCACTATCTCTTATTAGCGAAAACTCGCACTTTATATACTTAGTCTTGTTCTGACTTAATGTGAATCCTTTAGACTCCAAAATATTTCTCCACAATTCAAGTTTTCTATTAACACCGTTTTTAGTCTCATTAGTAAGCATAATATCATCTAGAAAAAGCATACATCATGACACTTTCTCTTGAATATCTTTTGTTAGTTCATTCATCACTAAGGCAGAGAGATAAGAACTAAGAGTCAAACATTGGCGTCCACCTACCGTGATAGAAAAATAATTTGATGTTCCATTACAAGCTTTCACACATGTGGTAGCCCCATCATACATATCCTTGATTGCATTTACATACTTTAATGATATTTTTTTATTCTCAAGAGTCCACCATAAAACTTTTCTTGGGATCCTATCATATGTTTTCTCAAGATCTATAAACACCATTTGTAAGTCTTTCTTCTTTTCTCGATATCTTTTCGTTAATTGTCGCATTAAGAAAATGACTTACATGGTAAATTTTCCTGGCATAAATCCAAATTGATTTATAGAAATCTTAATCTCTCTCCAAGCGATGTTCAATAACTCTCTCCTACAATTTCATAATTTGACTTATAAGCTTAATGTCTCTGTAGTTAGAACAATTCTAGATATTTTTCTTGTTTTTATAAATAGACACAAACATACTTTTCCTCAAAGCACCAAATATCTTATTTGTTTGAATAATCTTATTGAAAAGATTAATCAATCAATTTATTATCACATCCCCCAAGTCTCTCCACACTTCAATAGAGACGCCATTGGGTCTCAAAGCATTATTATTTTTCATGCTATTTAAAGTCTCCTGAACTTCATTTGTATTAATTATGCACACAAATCTTCTATTCTGATCATCATAAGCGTCCTCTAAGTCTACTTCACTTTTAATGAGTTTGTTAAAATAGTTCATTCATCTTTCATTTACATCTTCATTTCTTACTAAAAGTTTTCTATTTTTATCATTGATGCATCTAACTTGGGTGAGGTCTTTACTCTTCTTATCTCTCATTTTTTAATGTTTGTATATACTTTTTTCACCATCCTTGTTTCCATGATTTTTATACAAATTTGCGAAAACCTTGCCTCTAATTTCCCGCACTGCTTTCTTTGCATTTTTTCTCACTAATATAAACTTTTACAAGTTCTCATTATTGAGACTAATATGCAAAGATTTAAAGCATTCATTCTTCTGTTTAATTGTCTCCTACATCTCTCCATTTCAATACCATGTTTTCTTTGTAAGAAATTTGTTTCCTTTGTTTTCTCCCAGCACCTTCATTCCCACATTTTGGATACACTAGTCATCTCATACCATATTTTATTTGTTTATCCAATAGACTTCCACAGTCCTTCACACAACATGTTTTCCTTGAACTATATTTTTTTTTCCACTTTAACTTCCATCATCTTATCTTTTGGGTTTTGAACCCTCTTTCTTATATTAAGTATTTTGTTGAACCGAACCTCTAAAACTACAAACTTAACTAAGTTCTAAAACATTTATGATTTATTATGTCTATGTATTATTACGTACACAAACATAATAAATTATAAATGTTTTAGAACTTAGACATCAAACTTTGATTTTTTTTATCAAAGATTGAGATTATTTATTTTATCCTTATTATAAAGAAACCAAATCCAAAATTTTAAAAAAACAATGGAAGTGATTTTTTTCCCTCTTTGGAGATGAAAGGCAAAAAGTTAGGGGAAGAAATTAATGAGTTATCAACATGCATTTTATTATCGCATGTGGAGACTGCAAATGCACCTAGTTACATGATTTCTTATTGGCTATCTTTCTCAATTTGTGAAATTTCATCGTTTTCACAGGACCATGATAGTTGCCAATGCTGGGGATTGTCGAGCTGTACTGGGGAGGCGAGGTAGAGCAATTGAGATGTCAAAAGACCAGAAGCCAGATTGCATTTCGGAGAGGCTAAGGATTGAGAAACTTGGCGGCGTGGTATACGATGGATACTTGAATGGCCAGTTATCTGTTTCCCGTGCCTTAGGAGACTGGCACATGAAGTGCCCCAAGGGTTCTGCCTGCCCCTTGAGTGCTGAGCCAGAGCTGCAGGAAATCAACCTGACTGAGGATGATGAGTTCTTGATTATGGGCTGCGACGGCCTATGGGATGTAATGAGTAACCAATGTGCTGTAACCATGGCAAGGAAAGAATTGATGATACATAATGATCCCCAAAGGTGTTCAAGAGAGCTGGTCAGAGAGGCTCTTAAGCGTAACTCGTGCGATAATTTGACAGTTATCGTGATATGTTTCTCCCCAGATCCTCCTCCAAGGATAGAGACACCTCCTTCTCGAGTCAGGAGGAGTATATCAGCAGAAGGCCTCAATTTACTTAAGGATGTATTGGACTGTTAGTGTTAGCTCGTGATGGTTGTTTTGAGGTTTAGAAAGGATGGATATTGTTGTGTATAAAATTATTATCGATTATTGATGTCGAGGTTGCTGGAGGATCTTCGCCCTCCACTGCTGTCCCATACATTTCAACCTTATTTTATTTGTTCACCTTTGACCTTCCTAACATAACTTGGAACTGTTTTGTTGTTCATAGCAGAGATCATTAGTTTCTTCACTTTCATCAATTATATTATCCGATAGTGCGTTCCTTTCCTCTCAAGAACGGTATAATTCAAGTAAGAAATACGCGATAGGTGGACATAAAGTTTTCCACTTTTATTCTCTTCACACAAGGAATAAAGGTGGTTGGTGGTAAGACCGCCAGTAAAAGGTGATAGATATACTCCGACAGTGAACACCATACTAACAAACGCAGAATAACTTTCGAATCACAGACAATAATCCGGAAATTTGAACTTTAATAGAAATGTGTTGATCTCAGATATGGATGAAACATTTTCGCAAATCGCAGTATGCCCAGCAATGTCCAATTTGTAATCAAGATCAATATTTATAGAAGGCTATATTGATAATATTCAACATCAGACAAAGGCATTTCTGTAATGTTGTATAAGGCCATCTCCAACTGTGGTTAAAAATGAGAACTTAGTATGAATTTTAATCATTGAAAGTTTCTAATGTGACTGTCAAGTGTAAAATCATTTCTTATATAACTGAGTCTATAACATTAAAAAATTATTTTGCATTACAGAACCAGCAAAAAAAAAAAATGTAACACGTGGAGTTCATTGCAGGTGTTATTTAAAAATTGGAAGGTCCACTAAAATAAGTTAAAGAACCATTAGATGAATTCTCCATTGGTGAGGTATCTTGTCCATGTATCTATTATTTAGTAGTAGACGCGTAATATCTCTCTGAATTACTAGGAATAACTAAGTATTTATAAAATACAAAACAAAACAAGATTTTTGAGCGCTGGGCACAACCCTTAATAATTACTATCAATTTTGGGATCCATTCTGTCAATAATTAATTGCCCAAAAAGCTGATATTTTCAGCCACCCTAACATCCATGGTTTTAGAGCTCTCCATCATGTCCATCATCATCAACCTCTGCGGCATATGATACACTGCATGAATATAGCCATTTCTAGTCATCTCCATATACTATGAATTTAATGTAAATGAATTTTGAGACTTCGCAAGATTAAATGAAAATTTTAAGATTTAAAGCTAATAATGAGAGTATAAAACATCATTTCTTTTATTATAATCCGAAAATCAATAATAATGCGTTCACCATCACTAACAACCTTGTTTACATTAATCAGTAAAGTGTAGACCATATTCAGCTCTCAAAGGGAGTGTAACTATAGGACACTACAATTTTAAGCCACAGTTATTAATCACATAGCAGCGTGTAATAGCTAACTCTGAAAATGCTATAGCGTGATGACCGCTATTTTAAACATTATAAATTTATAATAGAAACTAAATAATTTATACTAAATGAAACAAAACCAAAAACCCAAAATTAAAGAAATTCGTGATAAATAATAAGTCAGTTTATACACACAATCACCATCAATCTAGGAGCAATAAGAACATTATAATGAAGTCAGATAATGGTGAAATTAATTAAAAAAAGAACATAACAAATTGGATAAAAAATTAGCATAGCATAATGTGAACGAGGTGGGAAGTCTAAAGGAAGAATGGAACATAGGATAAAAATTGTCCAACGATGTGTGAAGGAGGAGAGGTCAAAACAAATAATTTTTTGTTAAGTATTTTACCCAAGAAAAACCCAAACAATGATGTTCCAGGGGTGAAAATGGATTTTTAAGCCTATATAACAGTAGTGCCACTATAGCGGGTGAAAAGCTGCTATTTAGGCCACAATGGCCCCTATTGAAAACCAATTGGCTATTTGAATCCAATCGTGGTCAGGGCCACTCCGCTCCACTATATCCAGCTATAGCACGCTGTTGAAAGCTATGATTTAAGCATTTCCTAGAGGATGAAAGTGTATTTTACTCTATGAAAATTGATTTTAATGTCCAATGGCAGGTGGTTGTAGTGTATCTTTACGGACTATAACAATGTAACTTGCCAAATGGATGTAGGGAAATTCTCGGGATAGTAGCAACAGCTTTGTAAAGCAAGTGCAAAACTGTCCTACATGGGTTGAAGGTCTTCTATGATACACTCAAACTCATTCCTATATACTAGGAGGATAGGCCAGAAGGAAGGTCACTTCAGTAAATGCTAAAAGCAAGTTAGAATGTTCACAATCAATAAACAATGATATTATCTTTAGAACATACATCCTGATTGGACACCCAAATATGATTTTAGAACATGAATTCAACAAATATGTCTTGGCTTATCACGCAGACCAATAAGTTAAGATTAGATTCCTACAATTATTTTCGAAGTTACCTCATTTGACTGCAATGCTTGCTCAAATCTTGACAAAGAACTTTGCTCACACCTCCCACTTGAACAGATCCTTTTTTGATCAATTCAGCAAACTGCAAGATTTGAATCATTTGAAAAAAATACAAAATAAAATCATTGCCATATAATGCAGATGAACATATATACATTATCATAATGGATTATCTCATAAAAATAGTTGTTTTTTTTACGGCCGATTCGCAACACCTGACACCAAGTCTCTTCTTTTATCCTGACTTGGGACAGGCCATATATACAAACACACATATAATGCAGATGAACATATATACATATAATGCAGATGAACATATATACATTAAATGCTGAAAAATCCGAACATAAAAATTACCTCATCCTCTGTTTCTTCAAGTAACCTGGTCATAGTGCATAGATGGTTAGTGCACAAATGCAGTACTCAAATTTTAATAATCATTTGTTGCAAAAGATAAAGGCAAAGCTTTGATGGCATAATATCCCTGTTATAAAATATAATTAGAGTACAGGCATAAAACTAGTGCCTCTTACCTTCCACAATAAGAAGATATATCTTTTGAATATGCCCGAGCTTCTTGCTTATCTGTCAAGAGAAGAATTTAGAATAGAGTATTTGTTAAGAAAACAAGGATGAGAATTAAAAAAAAAACTCTAAATTTTTATTTCCTACAGCATTAAAGAAAAGAGAAGCAGATAAGTAAAATGCTAAACACGAGAATAACCATCACAATGCAACAAACAGAAATATTTCACAGCTTAGTTTGACATAGTAAGATGTCAGCAATAGTCATCAAAGAATACATGCCACATCATGAAATAAGGACTTCAAAACAAGACATGTGTATCCTAGGTGACAAATTTATAAATTTAACACAGAAAACGGGATTCTAAAATGCTTTATTAATTCAATTAAATTGCAGTTATCTTTCCAGTTATTCAATACAAGCATATAAAATGGTAAATAAAATATATATTCTTATCCTGTATGTGTAAATTTTTGTATTAGTTACAATTTAAGACTCTTATTCTTTCTTCCACTCTTAACCCGTATGGTTGAAAAACCCACATAGAAATATACGGACAGGTCAACAAACATAAGGAGAAATTGCATGGAGTCAAGTGTGCTAAATCTATACTGGATGAAATAGAATGCGTACTTGTTGTGAGGTTATCCCAGCTATCCACTTTGAACCATTCATAGGTATTTGTATCTATCTGCAAAAACAGATGAAAATAGAATGCCAATGACACCCACTCTGGAATATCTAAATATGCAGCAGAAGCAAAGGGGAAAAGAAGTGGTAGTAGATAAAGAAGTATGATGCATATATAACTAAAATACCATATAGAAATGTAAACTGTAACACAACAAATCGCTACAAGTTTAGAAACAGGAACAGTGAAGAAGAAGAAGAAGAAGAAATGTAAAGTATATAACTAAGCACCTTGAGTGTATAATCTTGCATCTTTTCGCAAAGGCCATCAAGAAGTTCAACAATTCTTAGTTCGCTAACTCTGTACATTGTACAAAAACAACAGTTTCAGAGTTATGCAGTCATTAGATGTTAGTAACTAAGTAGAACAAATGCATTTATCTTCGAGAGATCAACAACATACGGAGATGTAATTATAACTGTTTGAAGAAATCAGATGACCAAATGTTTCAGTGTTGAATTCTGAAAATGACAAAAGTAGAGGATTCAGTTGCCTACCATACTACATTTCAACAATTTTCAATGTTAATTTTCTAATCCACTTCAGGAGCCAAAGCCAAAAAGTAGCTTCATCTAAGACCGTCCGTCCAATTGAAGGGAACATAGTGTCTTCCCATTCGATTTCATCATTTTGCATCTATCGTCGTAATTAAGAGAGGTGTTGAAGTTGAAGAAGGTACCTGTAATCGATTAGCTTTCCTTCACGCTGGCCTTTGGAGTCTAAGCGATGGCGCATATCCAAGTGATTTCGTGGCCTCTCCTGCGGAAACGTAATGTCTCAAAATGGATCGTAAATGAAGCATGATCGAAGAATTGAAATAAATAAATAAAGACGTTACAGTGGAAAGCCCAATCTCTAGCTCCTCCTGCAACCACAATATATAAATCAACAATAAGATTAAATGGATCTATTAGTTTAGGAGTTTGATTCGGCAATAGCATATATATCTATATCTATGTATGTATATATATATATATATATATAGAGAGAGAGAGAGAGAGAGACATACCGCGACGGCTTTGCAGGCGGCACATTTGTCATCAACGGCATCAGATAGCATAGATAACATTCCGACGACGAGTGTGAGTGTGAAGAAACAGAGGTACAACATCGACATCGACATCGTCTTCCCTCAGTTCCTGCTTCGCTAGTTAGTAATTGCTACTAGATCGCCTTTGCAGGTAAACAGGCTCTCTCTCTAGACTTCTCCGCGTATATTAATACATTTTATGTTATTTTATTTCGGTAAAGATTTTTTTCCAATTAGAATTACTCTATATCTTCTTACAACTTTATTCTTCCTATTAATTCTCTCGCCCTTTTTAATATAATAATAGCCATAGAGCAATTATTGTATTTTCAAGATATTAAATTTTATTTTTTATAAAATAACAAGAACAAGACTTATATGAAAAATGTAATAAAACAAAATTTAATAGAGTAAGATATAGATTGACGGATGGTGTATCTTAGAATAAAGTAAAGAAAAATTATAAGTTTAGTGGATAGTTAGACTCGTTATTATCTCTATGTTAAAAATAATCTATTTTTAATTTTTTTCCCTCTTCATTTCTCCATCATTCTTTTACCATTCTTTTTTGTCTTTTATCTTATTTCCTCATTTTCTTCCCCTCTTCTTTCTCGTTTTTTTTTAACTTTCTCGTATCTATCATTGAGTTCATCTACTACTGACCCAAATTAATTTGGGTTAAAAGTGTCGTTGATGTTGAATAAGAAAATTGTAAAATTGTTTCAAAAAAGAAAAACAAATTGTAGGATGATTATATATTGTTTTTACTAACCACAATCCACAATCTTGATTCAATTCGGTAAGATAACTATAAAAAAATCTTTGTGGCCATTCATGCGTTGGATCATATTACTCTTTCACTTGGGTAAGATAACTATGGAAAAATTTCAAACAATCTTGTGTGTCTTATAATATCAAATATTGAAATTTTGTTTCGGGATTTTATTAATCTAAATTTGAGTTCATGTAGTATCTTGATGGTTGAACTTTAGGGCATTTTTCACAAACTTAAACTTGCCCAGACAAGAAGTTTAAGTTTTTGTCGTATTGAGGTCCAATCAGATTCTTAAGTGGTTGATCAAATATGCATAAGTCTAATTAATATATAAAAGTTTATATAATATAAATTCTAAAACTAACATCTAAAATAGACAACATATATAAATAAAAGGTAGCATTGCATAGATGTTCCTCTATTTCAAGTAAATAAGAACACATAATCATATGTGGTTCCATCATTACATCATTTTTTATCGAGCGTAAAATCTTTTTTAATCACCTAAACCTACTAATTGACTACCATTGCTTTAGTCATCAAAATTTTGTTTATATTTGCAACGAATAAAGCACATTGTAATCTTTTTGCCGCATGAGTTGGTCTTAATAGAATGCAAAACGAGTTTCTACAAATAGTTATATGAAACCTTGAACAATCCACATAATGAAATATGATAGATTGGTCCTCAGTGAGATTATAAAACATCTTTAGTTCAGACCAATCTCGTGTCATAAAAGGTTGTTATTTAATCAAGTTTACACTCACTCTATGTATGTTTCCTTTGGCGTCATACAATAATCACCTCCTACGAAGTTTTGGCTTGAACTCATTCCAGAAGCGTGACTTAATCTCTCCATAATATTGTTCCCAAAAAATAAAGAATGAAAAGAAGGCACAATAGTACTTGTAGATTTTGTTTTGGATAAATAAAAGAAGAAAATATCTACTGATTCTTGTGTATGGTGAAAAACATTCTTTGTTTCTCTTAGGCAAAACCATTTGTCCTTTGTTCTTCATAGTTGACGGTTAAACAATAGATTTCGTTCAGAATATTTCTAAAGGAGTTTCTAAGTTGGCTAATTTGTAAGAAAGAACCGTAATGACGCATTTATAAGAAGCAACACCAACCTTTCAACACCAATAGATCGATTCTTAAAATTTCAATTTAATTATCTTGGAAATTACAATTTTTGAAGCGTGTAGCACATTTTTGTTTGGCAATAGACAAAATCATTTAAAATGGGCCATAAATTCATTCAGGTTAAGTTGAAAATTCTTCAATGAACAAAATTCATACATCACAAAATTCTTCAATGAACAAAATTCATAGTTCAATGTACTCGTTCTATTGTTGTTGAGCAGTTGCAAAGAAGATGAATAGGATGGCCACACTCCCTCCTCCGACGCTCCCTGATGATTTGATCGTGAATATTCTGTCGAGGCTGCGTGTGAGATCTCTGATGCTTTCCAAATGTGTCTGTAAGTCATGGCTTTCTTTAATATCCGATCCTCAGTTTGTGAAATCTCATTCTGACCTAGCAGAAGCCACGCCCACCCACCTTCTTCTGAAATCCTCCAACAGTTCTCAATTTAATTGCATAGACATAGAGGTATCACTTCACGATAATGGTGATTCTGCGGAAGTAATCTTTAATATTCCACCTCCTGCAGCCGCTTCCGAACCTGTAAGCAGGGTAGATATCGTGGGTTCTTTCAGAGGATTTATACTCTTAGCCTATGTGTACACAGATTTCTTCTATTTTGTCATATGGAATCCATCAACCGGTTTCCATAAACGAATTGACAATGTGTCGTCAACCTGTGACTACGTTGAACGTCTATTTCGCATTGGGCATGACAACTTTGCACTTTTATTTGGCATTGGGTATGACTCGTCAACTGATGACTACGTGGTGGTAATCGTAACGGTGTCATTGCCATTGCGCATCACAAGTAGACGTTGGTCCACGAAGTTCTTTTGTTTCTATCTGAGAACCAATCTATGGAGTTTTACCGACGCTACTGCTCCGCATTATATTGGGATGCAGTCCAGTCCCGGGGTGCTCGTGAATGGGGCTCTTCATTGGTTGGTGGTTAAATCCGACGGCAATCGTCGCGTGGTTATTGCATTTGATGTGACGGAAAGGATATTATCAGAGTTTTCAGTGCCAGAAAGTATAGCCAATGGATTGGACTATACAACGTATCATTTGATGGTGATGAGAGGATTTCTGTGTATCTGTTTCATGAGTTTTAGGACTGTATTGTGGACCATGAAAGATTACAAAGTCAAGTCGTCTTGGACCAAGTCATTCGTTATGTCTACTAGTTATTGTCCTGTTCGCTATCCCTTTTTCCCGATATGCTACAGAAAAAATGGTCAAATTTTGGGATCAAATGGCCCTAACGCATTAGTGAGACTTAATAACAAAGGGGAGTTGCTCGAGTCTCGCACATTTGGTCCGGAGATAGACAGTTTTCCTTTGCCGAAGATGGACAGATTTGGTTTACTACAATGTGGCGTGTTTAGAGAGAATTTGCTATCACTCCCCCTCGAGGACTCCAAGAAACCAAGTGAAGATGAACAACAAATATAATGCATGTAATGTTCTTCAATCCTTTTTCACAATTTTATTATTATCCAACACGCACAACTTAAAATGTGAAGTTATGATGATATACTATTTGATTCCTTAGCCTATATCCTGTACTCCCCTTCCTAGTGAAAACTCAAAATTACAAGTTAACAAAGTCCTGGTTGGAGTCAGTACATGGCTACATGCTTATTTAGCATCTTAATCTTTTTTCCTCTTGATATCATCAAGATGTTGTGTGGTTTTCAGGTTCAAGCTCCACTTAGAGGTTACTGTGCTGTTACTCATTTTGACTTGAAGTCATGGAGCTAACAGAAGGGGTTGAAACTAATCAAAGTTGTTAAGCTTGTTATCTTGGAGAGTAGGGTCTGACCTGAGATGTCTTGGCAGTGCAGGTGCCTTAGCGTACAAGCTCAAAAACTGTGAATCAATATAGTTTTTATTTAATGAATCAAATAGTTTGAATTTGTATTAATTAAGGCACAGACGCTTCTTCAATTCTATTCATGTCCAATTAGTTTTGATTTAATGAATCAACATGTGTTAACATCATTACTTGTGGAAAGTGGAAACTACTTTCATTATTATACTGCTCTTATGAACAGGTGCAGTTGCCTGATTGCAGTCTCATTTGCTTGGCAGAGAGCATTTGAGAAAAATTGAGTAGCTAAATTTGTAGTTGTATATTGAGTTTGTTAAAACAAGAAAACATAACTACAGAAACTACAGGGATTTGTGCTTGGAAATACTTTAGGATCTTTAGGGAATTCAGGGACCTTAGGTATCCCAGGCACATTAAGCAACCGAGGCTTAGACAATTCTGGGACCTTAGGCTCAGGTACTTCAGGCATTTCTGGGACCTTAGGCAGCTCTGGTTTTGACAATTCAGGAACCTTAGGTATTAGACTCAGACAATTCAAGAACCTTAGGCATCTCTAGCTTTGGTAATTCAGGAACTTTTGGTGGAGGTGGCAACTCAGGTTTGGGAAGTTGCGGCACATTGGCTTTGACAATGGTGATTCTAGAAGATTGTGTGCTCCGACAACTATTGTGTGACTGCTTGCAGACAATAATGTTAGAGCCACAAATGAAAAAATCACTGTTGACAAACTGTAAGTAGCCATGGTTGAATACAAGAACTTTCAAGAGGATCAATAGGAGTTGGATATCTTTGCAAGTGTTTAGATATGTTTTGTGAATGTGTACTGCAGATTTTGTATGTGGAGCTTTTATAGACAAAACTGTACCAAATTTTCCGAAACCAACATTACCACCTTTGCCTTCAATGCCAAATCTGCCTCAGGGAAATGTGCCACTGCCACCCTTGCCTACTATCCCCACACTTCCATGCCACCACTTCCTACCATTCCCTCCATTCCATTCCTCTCTCCACCCCCTTCATCCGCAAGACCTTGGACCTTGATTGAGAGTGAAAAATTCTAAGCATTTTCCAGTGTCTGAAGCTTGGTTTTGTCTCATTTTGCTGTGCGCATGTCTAGCTAGCGGCGATTAATATATATTTATATATATTCATGTGTAGGATAACGAATATCCTTACATATTCTTTGTGTTATTTGTGTTTTGTATCGTTGTTGTGGGGTTGATATACATACAAGTCTGGTCAGTTTAGTTTCTATATCTTTTTTTTCGTTTGATAATTTATAGCAAGTGTGTCCTATTTATTTTTCCTGGCACATTAATATCATATACCACTACTTTTCAAGTTCTTACAGATCTTAATTGAGTAAAATTTGCCTATATGTAAATTCATTGCACGAACACGAATTATAGCATTTCAACCGATCTTCATAACTCTAACATCACATATATATTAATATGATATTAGATAGTACAGAGAAATAAAAAGTTTTGGAGGAAAAAGTTTGCTTCATTGTAAAATTTTGAGAGACAACAAAATGCAATTAAGCCTTTCAATATTATATTTACTTATCTTTATTTTTGCATTTTATTAATTATTTAATGAATGAATTGAAATATTTTGTACTTTTAACATAATTTATAAAATATCATGGATAAAAAATAATAAATAGAGATTAATAAAGAAAAAGTGAAATTCTCTCTTCGTTAAGGAACATTTTGCATGAATAGCCCCCCCTCCCCGAAAGTCTTTTTTTTTTAATTATAATTTTGAAATTGTTATGTGTTCATATTAAACTTAAAACATTCTTAAGAATATTTATGAATATGCTGAAATTTTTTCTCCATTTCATACAAAATCCGCGTTCTAATATTTTATGATTCAAACCGAGTTGTATAAGTAAGCCTAAAAAGCATAAGGTAGATACTCTCTAATTTTAGCCTCATTTCATCATCTCATGAGTATTGATGTCCTTGCAGACACAAAAATTGGTTTGTATAGGTCCTTCAAAGATTAAATATTTCATTCTTTTTTTTTGGATTCCATATTTTACTCTAAATAGTCTTTTTGAGTTTTTTTTCAGTAGAGACTAGGAATCCTTTGCTGAAAGTAATTATCCACACACTTCAAAAATTTATCTTTAAATATTTAAGATAATTGTATGTATAGGACTCAAATATGATAATTGATTCACAAAGTTAATGATATCTTCTAGTTCTAGTTCTGTCATTGAACAATGATAAAATATAAATAAATATCATTTTTGGGAGATAAAATATATTATATAAGAAATGAAATTATTATAATCATAATAATTTTTTTTAAGTTAATGTCTATTATTCTCTAAAATATGTTTTAAAACTTGTAACATTCTTAACAATGGTTGTTTAACAAGTTGTTTATATTTAGATATTATTGTTTAATAATTTTTAACATTGAATATAATTTATGCGTCATGTTGGATTATTTAAAATAATATCTTTTATAATTCAAGAATTATCATTTAAGAAAAATTATTCAAGAATTATTTAAAATTATATCATTATAGTAAATATATGTATAAGTTATTTAATTATAATATGATGTTTACAAAGATCAATTAACATGAGATAAATGGCTTAAAATTAATTGTTTAAATTACATTCATCAGATATACTCTTAGAATGATGAATTAAAAGAAACTTAGCGTAATAAATACTGAAGACATCTTTATCTTCCTCCTAATTCCATTTTCACCGTTCGCCACTTGCGGTTGTCTATCTGCCCAAACTCATCCATTAGCAAGTCTCTTGTGGAGCAGAGCGTGGTCCAGTCTGTCACATTGCCATCAAACCGATTGGGGATCCTTTTTGATGTTATGTTTGGGTTTTCCTATCTTGTCATTTAGGTCACTCTTTTTTTTTTTTTTTTTTTTTTTTTATTTTTTTTAAATAATTTATTTGCTAATGTAGTAATTACTTATTATGAATAAAAAGGATAAAAAAAAAATGACCGTGGCACATGGCTAAACGCCAAAAGATTCTTCCTCAAACCGCATTGGGCTTGAAATGTGGCATAATAAATCACACACATGGGGAATTGAATGCTGAGTTAACAGTTATTATTACATGACATTTTCTTTTGACATGTATCATTACAGGACATGTTAGTAGGCATATGAGTGGGGATAAAAAAGGGAAAAAGAAAAAGAAAGTTAAAAAAGATTAGCAGCATAATAGCAATAATAATAATAATAAATTAAATAAAAGAAAGAACCGACGGGTCGCTTTTTAATCAGTGTTGCAGTCGCTTTACTAAATTCCCGTCCCAACCAATCAAGCCACAAAATTGTTGTTTACTGCTCAAATTTTTTGTTTGTATTTTTTATTTATTTATTTCTTTTCCAATCAGAGGAGCCATAAAATGAAAAAAAGTAAAGTTGTGGTAGGTATAAGATGAGCATTTCTAATGGAGCAAGAAATTGGTGATTCATTTTCTTTCTTTCTTTCTGAATTGCATTGCAATGTAAGTCTTCTTCTTCTTCTTTTCCTTTTCCTTTTTCCCTTTCCGTCTTTAGAATTCAGTGAGGTTTCCGTTATGCATTAGATTCGATTCGTCAAACCAGAAAGTTATGTGTCTATATGAAATGTATTGTATTGTACCTAGCTATCACTCACTGTTCTCACTCTCAGGGATTCACTCTCTCACAACCTTCTTCTAATATCATGTGCCATTAATTTCATGTTAAATTGACAATTTTAACGTACATATCTATCTGTTTCCCTTCAGGATCTGGATTCATTGATTGGCTTTGCGAGGTAAATATCCCTTCTTCTTTTTTCAGGATCATTTCTGTTTTCCCTTTTGTTTTAATTATAAAATTCTGTTGGTTTGATGTATAATGTTAACTGGAACATTGATACTATATGTTTCTATTCTCTGACAATGCTCAATTTTTTTTTTTTCTGTTTGGATGAATCATAGAAGGGGAGCTTGGGTGCTACTCTGAACGCAAATTTTCAAGATAACTATGGGTGTTGTATATTTTTTTGTGAAGAATTAGTGAGCATAATGTTTTCTGAAAGTTTGGGGGCAGACGAATCTCATTGTCAAGATTTACAGAGTTTGAGTGTGTCAAAGCGACTTGTGAGGAGTGTTAGCCAGAAGTGGAGGAAGAAGAGTAACAAGAATTGCGGGGAAGAGGCTGATGATGTAAATGGAGTTTCTTTAAGATGCTTAAATCTGTATGGACGAGGTGGGGGCTGCAAGGTAGGTGCTGACACCAGTGACGATTTTGGCGATTCAAGCAGTAGAAGGAGATCTAGTGCCAGTGACGAAGGAAAGGGATATAAGCCGATTTGTGGCCCGGAAGAAACTGCTGTGGATTGCTTTTCATATGGGGTGAAGGACAGGTTTTGGAGGAGACACAACCGAAAGAATTCTGAGCTTGAAGAATTGTTTACAAAAAATAGAATGCATATCTTTCTTCCTGATGATATTCTTGAAATGTGTTTGGTTAGGCTCCCATTGACAAGTCTCATGAATGCCCGTCTCGTGTGTAAAAAATGGAGGTCATTGACCACCACGCCTAGGTTCCTCCAAATAAGAAGGGAGGGTTCATATCAAAGTCCATGGTTGTTTCTGTTCGGTGTTGTTAAAGATGGATTTTGTTCTGGTGAGATACATGCACTGGATGTGTCTCTGAATCAATGGCACAGGATAGATGCTCATTTTCTCAGAGGAAGGTTCTTGTTCTCTGTTGCTGGTATACAGGATGATATCTTCATTGTTGGAGGATGTTCTAGCTTGACTAACTTCGGGAAAGTGGATAGGAGCTCATTCAAGACACACAAAGGGGTGCTTGCATTTAGTCCCTTGACAAAATCTTGGCGTAAAATGCCGTCCATGAAATATGCTAGATCAAATCCTATATTAGGAGTCTCTGAGGTCAGTTTGGATTTTCCAACTTGTCAAAGTCATCAAAGTCGGCAGGATAGACGTTTTCCAAGATCAAGGATTGGTGGGGTTTCAGATGTCTATGAGGATCCCCACAAGCTTTCAATGAGACGCCATTGCAGACCTGCTTTTAATGAGACTGAAGCTTCATCTCTGCCCAGTCGAAAGACATACAAATTCCTTAGGCAAAAAAGTGAGCATTCAAGCTCAAAGGGCAGTAAAAGATTTATGTTGATAGCTGTAGGAGGTCTGGGATCTTGGGATGAGCCTCTGGACTCTGGAGAAATATATGATTCTGTGTCAAATAAATGGACTGAAATCCCAAGATTACCTTTTGATTTTGGGGTTGCTCGTTCTGGAATTGTTTGTGGCAGGATGTTTTATGTTTATTCTGAAATAGACAAGCTTGCAGCATATGACATAGAACGGGGTTTCTGGATTGCAATTCAGGCCACTCCAATCCCACCTCGTGTACATGGGTACTACCCCAAACTTGTATCTTCTGATGGTCGCCTTTTCATGCTCTCAGTGTCCTGGTGTGAAGGGGATGGTCAGATTGGGAGACGAAACAAGGCTGTTAGAAAATTGTGGGAGTTGGATCTCATGTATCTTACCTGGACTGAAGCCTCAGTGCATCCGGATGCCCCAATGGACTGGAATGCTGTTTTTGTGTCAGATAAAAGCCTGATTTTTGGGGTGGAGATGTTCAAAATAATTGGTCGGGTATTGGGTTTTTTCACCGTCTGTGATGTGTCTGATATGGCAAACTGGAACCATATTTCAAGGGATCATGTTACTCATGAGCTGGACGTTTCTTCGTGCTTGACCAAATCTGTGGCAGTGCTACACCTTTGAAATCCTTTGTGCATGTATGGCATGCTAAACAACAGAAGCTTAGATCTTCCCTCTATGTTTTGAGGTGCAACATGACCGGTAAGTCCTGCTCTATATTTGCTGCATATAAATTGTAATTGGCAAATCTTCTGAACGCGATTCTCAGTTTCTGTGCTTCTCATGTACCTTTTATTTAATTCATTTCTCACTAATCATAAAAGTTGAATTCCACATTGACTTTGCACTTATATTATTTCGCCTATCCATCGAGTTTCTGGAATTAGGTTTTTGTATTATAACTAGTTGCACTAATCAGCCTCCTTATGAATTTGGCATATGACTTTACTTATATGCAAATATGCAAATATGCAATCCAAGTGACGTTGTCTCAATTCTGAAGACAATCCCAGGGACAGGGAATTGGCTCAATGAAAACGAGTATATAATGTGTGATTAGGTGCATTGTTGCACCCTTAAATCTATCTCTGCTCATGTTTTCCGGAAAAGTTGCTAGAGATTTTCTTGTGAATCTATGTGATATTACTCATTCTCATGAGTACACTTGGTCGGGATAGCGTTCTCGTGTGTCAGAAAATTGTTCCAAAAACTTGACAATAAAATGTAAAAAAAAAAAAATTGCATATGACCATTAACTGTTAAGTTTAGTCTTGTTTATCCCTTTACCCGAATGAAAAGGCTTATTTTACTTGTATTGGAATTTAAGTTTTTTTATTAGAAGAATAAAAGTCACAAAAATCAAAATTTTAATTATTTGGTCGTAAAGTTTTGAAATGGCCATGCGAACACTTCTTATTATGTACTATTGTGGATATTGACAACACAGTCGATTGCGTGCAATATGCTACGAGAGTTTGTAAATTTTAGGCATAAGTAAAATACAAACAAAAAGAAAACTATTTTGACGTATATATATAATATAGTGTAATGGTTTTTTACATTGTAATCCAAATATAAATTATTATATAAGCTTATTAATGATGAATTAAAAAAAAGTCATACTAATGATTTCTGATTGTTAAATAATGTAAAACTTACACTAACTATAAATAATGCATATTAAACCCTTTGAAAAATAATAATCTAATAAAACTAAAATGCGTTGTCACTATAATTAGGGTAGTTGATGCACATTTTTCCCTTAGTGGTAATTACACCTTTTTTTTGGATTGCGAAAAAAGAAAGATTACATTAAAATGAACCGTGGAGTTGAAACCCCACTATATCAGCTGACATCAACTGCCTCAAACAAGAGGAGGTAGGATGCTTATATCACGAAATCTTCCTCTAAACCATGTGGCAAATTTGCCAAACCATTCGCATATACATTACCTTCACGGTATATATGAGAATTCGCACTCTCTAATCAGCATGCAAAGGGAACTGAATCTCTTGAATCAATGCTCATAAGTCTTAACAATAGTCTCAGACTCGATTTGAGGGGTAACCACACTTAAGTTCTACTTATTTCAAGGATATTATGTTTGCAGGTTTTGTTTTTCATATGGTAATCCTGTTTATAACTTATACATAAAGATAAAAGGATGTGTAATTTTTCAAAAATAGTGTTAGTATGTAAAAATAATATATAAAATAAATTGTGTGACTTTTGAAATAAGTAAAATTTAAGAATATCAAGGAAGTCAGGATAATTGTTTATAAGAAGTATAAATATTCATAATTCTATCAAACCTATATTTCTTTTAAAGAATAAATGTCATCAAAACAATCTAGTTCAATTAATGTACCATGATGTGTGAGTATTGTAAAAGATATTATACTCAATTCCTACTAATATAAAAAAAATTAACATGAATTTTAATTCTTCCTACAAGAAGCAAAGACATCTCACTATGATCTATATTCCATTCTGTTTAAAAGTTCATTAAAATATCATCAATTAGTTTAGAGGCATTTGCAATAAAATTAACTGATAATTATAAGTTTTTTTACAAAATTTATTTAGATTTATGAAAATAACATGTAACTCTAAAAAAAGAATATTCATTTTATTCTGAACGTGATACTTTTTCAATTGTATAAAAAGTTTGGAAATAATTAACCCATTGATAATAAAAAATAACGTTAAGTCTTTAATTATAAAAAAAAATGTTAACTTTTTGTTTCAAATACATGCTTAATATATTAAAAGAATATAATTTTAATATCATTTTTATTAAAAGAAATATGTTTTATTTGTATTAGATTTAGAGATTAATAGTCATAAAGTATTGCTTCATTAAACAAATATAACTTATCTATAACTTGAAATTCAAAAAGTTTTTAATATTTTTAAGCTATTATAAATATTTAGTAAAATATATTAAATATTTTGTAACAGGAGGGATTAATACATAATAAAAACGTTACGTCGAGGTAGAATAAAACCCAACGCCACGCGTGAGTAATCATTAATACAAATTTAGAGGGGGAACCTCAAAACAACAAAATACTCAGAAACTCATCGTGTGGTAACTCCTTTTTTTATCATTATTAAAATAAAACTTACCACTATAGTATGATGTAAAGCTCAAAAAGCGAGAGACTCAGGAGCAACAAATGAACAGCTGGTAAAAGAATGGGTAACGTGGTATACAACAATCCCCAACTGCAGTTGGATAAATGCATGTAGTAGACGATAAGCATCATATATAGATACAATCCAAAACTGCTAGGCACAAGATAAAATTACATACAAATTTTTGTGATCTTCAACTGGACAGTGAAGCATCTACAACAACAATACTAGAAAGTTGATTCATTTCATCCCATGTTTGGAAAGATTCCTGAGAAGTTTGGTATCTTATCAACATGCTTGAGGGCACGCTCAGCTGTCTGCCGAGTTCGATAGTCACCATGCTGGAAAGCATCCACGAGTGCAGTACTCACATTTTGGTCCCCAGAAACTTCATAGGCTATATCATCTGTTCTCAATAGTCTCTCCACTGCCCAAACTGCCCTCCTCCTCAAAGTATCTGTTCTTTTCTCAAGTAGCACATCAAGTATAGGCTTCACTCCCTCTGCTTCACACAAAATCGCCACTCCTTGCTCAATATCTACTCCATCGTCAATTAAAGTAGACAAAGCTGCAAGTGCTGCCTCAACCACATTCACATTTGTGTGGTCCAGTAGACCTACTAACTTAAGCACTGCCTGCCCTTCATAGAGACAAAATGTTTCTTTTAAAGAACATATCCCTCGGTGGAGCTTACACAATCCAGTTATGACTGGCTTCTTGCTGAAGCATGAAAACACTGAAGCACAAAAACCCGGCGATGGCATCTCGGGTAATCTGGTCAAGTTTTTCGATTCTTGGGATAAATTCTCCAGAGCTGTAGCAGAAACCATCTGTACATTATCAAGTCCATTGGACTGAAGCAGATCAATAAAGAGAGCGGCAAGATTGTGATCACGGCAGAGTGCAATGGCATCTGGTTCTTCTGCCAAGACATATGTAACCCTTGCAACAATCTTAACGAGCCCTTCAAGAAATGGTGTCACGAAGCGAGTGCCTCGGATCTCTCCCTGCCTGATGGCAATCACCCTGGATATGACCATCACAAAGGCACCTTCATCTAGTAGCTGCCTTGTGAGGCCCAAGTCCCTTTCAGGAAGATCTGCCAAAAGGCCAACGGCCGCTGCCTGCTCTTCAGTGATTCCTGTATTTTCTGCTATGACTTTAACTAGACTACCAAGCTGTCCAACTGAGCCACGTAGTGCATCAGCTAGTTCCTGACCCATATGAGGAGACAAGTTCTGAAGAAGTTTTATGGAAGCTACACGCAGATCTTTCTGTGGTGCCTCAATGAACTGAACTAGACTGATGGTGGCACCGGAGCTTTTGATAGCAGCCACAACACTCAGAACTGTAGTTGGAGAACTAGTAAGTCCAACAAAAACTTGGAGAAGTTTGCACTCTATTGCTGGACCGGTGTTACTTATAAGATGGAGCAGATTACGAACTATATCCTCTGAGACCAGAGTTTGGTGATCAGGTCCAAATGGAATGGAATAAAAGTCTTCTCCTGAGTTTACGACACTGGCAAGAATTGTAGCGGAGATCTCTTTTAATCGTGTTGGAAGCAGATTAGGACCCACTGCAAAAAGGTCATTGACAAGAGGAGAAAGTATTCCAGCCTCTATTAAAATCTTCGCACTTGGATAGCATGATGATATTTGATTTAGTGCCCTCAGTGCTGCTTCTCTTGATTGCATATTACCACTTTTCATTATATTGATCAGAGATGAACCCACAGTTTCAGCAACAAGGACTTTAATATCATTGTTTAAAACCAGCTCACCAAGGTATGTAGCCATGGAGAGTTTGGTTTCTGGTGGACCTGCAAACATTTAATGAAAAACAAATTGATACCCACATAGGAACATGAAGTTATACAAGCAAGTGACCAATCATGATTCCAAATATTTAGGGTAGTTAATGTAAATAATTAATCAAATTAAATGGAATGTGCTTGAATTATATGTCCACACTGCAATTTTACCTAGGGCTACATTCTCTAATATTTCCTTTGAAAATATATTTTTGATAAATTTTTGCTAATCACACCTTTTCTAATTGCTTGTATTATCTGTATAATTTCTGGTGTTTGGGCATAGACAACATTTTCCAGGAAACACTTATCTATTATTTGAAGATGTGAAACTGAAACTGACTTTGACCTTTTAGAAGTGGAAAATATAAGATGATGTTTTACTTTCAACAGAACTGAAAATATTTTCTTCCAGGAAATATTTTAATGGAAGCTATTTTCCACCAAGAAATGTTGAAACAAAAGTTGATCAATATCACTAAGATTTGACAAAGTTTGACGTTGCCTGTTGACTTTCTAACACAATCATCCTTTTATCCAGGCCTGGATTGGCTATGTAAAGAGGGGAAAAAAATCGCAACAAAACATCTTATTCTTATTGGTGATATGAAATTGTACTGATTCATCATTCATCCATATATCATGTTTCAAAGTCGTCGTGACATGATATGAATCAATGGAAAGCCAAACCGTTTTGTAACACTCTACTTGTTCATTTCATGATATCCTTGAAATATCCATACAAGAAATATTACCGTCCAAATAATTCAAAAACATCAAAAAGAAAACCGTGCACACCACTTTTACAAGAAAATGTGTAATATGGTGATCTAGCAAATTATGCTCTCTCTCGAAAATTAATACTATAAAATAATGAGCAAATTTGCCACACAACATGGGGTATGCTGCTATATATATTAGAGTCTTGGTACCTTCAAGAAGCTGGGTCAGAAGAGGCTGCAATCTGCCATTTTCGGCCATCTGCCGCACATTACTCTCACACTTCTCCAGATTCTCCAATGTTTTATCAGCCTTCTCAACAGTGAGAAGATCTTCTGATTTGCTGCTTGTCATCCCTACTAATATAAGAATGGCACCGTTGATAGAACCAATCTTCTCACAAAGGGTTGCAGATTTTGAGAGCTCGTAAAGCAAGGAGACAGCCTCCTCTCTTTCTTTAGAAAGCTCATGCGAAAGGAATTTTACTACAGTACGCACAGTATCCCCTTCAGCCAACAATTCCTTTAGAGCAAAGAGAATATGTTAACATCAATTTGCCAAAAGTACACTTATGATACCAAAAAACTAGACAGGAAATGAAAAGATAACCATCAAACTATGACAAACCTTATTCTCATCATCTTCTTCTACAACAACTCTAAGGGTTTCCAGAGCTCTACAGCGAACCTTACGGCTGCTACTCTTCAGCATGTCAACAATCATTGGGATAAACCCTGCATTTCGGAGAGTGTGTTTGTTTGATCGACTTCTTCGGCAGATGTGCTGGACATACTTTAAGGCCTGAAGAGTTTCATTTTCTGGACTCCCCATATTCAATGACCGGCGAGCCATATCAAGTTGTGCAACTTCATTCCTGGCAGTCCACTCTTCAATGGTGTTACGCAAAGCCATACTTGGATTCAGCTCTGTGCTTCTTAGCTCATGAAGAGTCAAAGGGCATACCAATCTCCGTCCGCTCTCTCTACATTCCTTGAACCATTTTTCAATTGCTTCACGTTCAAAAGTCTGTCCATTTTCTAAAGTAACAGGATCACGCATAACTTGCTTCGTCAGCGGACATACAAAGGCATCATAAAGAGGCTCAATGTGCAACCTCTCAAAATGAAAACTATCGTCTGACTGGCTGCCAGGGTCATTAGCTCCATCCCAGCTCGCAGCCATCATATACCTACTAGTCTATTGTAACAAAGAACACAGGGTTAAGGTAATGCTGAGAAACTTACAATAATTGCAAGATTGAATAAATTCAACATAAATGTGCGGTATTGAATTAAATTAAAATGCACTTATGGTATAAAGGTCTTTTCCATTGTCTGATCATATGGTATTTTGTTGACTTTTATAATAACTACTTTAAAAGTTATACTTATAATGATTTCTGATTGGTTGACATTACACTAACAGTGCATGAAAATTAAATTCTTTTTATACTATTATATTATCTTCAACCAACGCCAGAAAAGCATCAGCAACTCGAATACAAACAAAAACCAATCGTGTCAGAAGTTAATTACAATAATGAAACTGCCAGAACTGGATCAATTGGGAATCAAATGAAGTCAAAACCCATCTGATCATCACTGCTCGATTAATAATTTATCCAATGCAATGACAGGCAAGATAATTATCAATACAAATTAGACAGTTGAAAAGACCCAATATCAATAACTAAGAAACGTAACACACAGATCTCCCAGAATTGCATATTCCCACAATTTAGAAACAGGGTGATGCAAATTAGTTCAGCTCAACCTTCATTTAAAAACAGAGACCGATGGCGTTTCAAGAATTCAGACTCAATCAATTCAAAAATAGAAACTCTTTTCAGAGCAAATAGTAAGTGCGGTGCGGCGATGATAAACGAAACGACCATACACAAACAAAACGAACAGATAGTCATAATTCTAAAACGCATCGAAACAAACGACAGTAAGGTAATCAGCAAGAAGCGTACCTGTGTCGGAGTTCAAAGAAGTAGCGAGAGGGACCTCTGCCAGAAATAAAAAACTACTTTTAGTTATTAGTTAGAGAATTGAAGAGAAACCATTGAAACAGAGTTGATTGCACAACGTAATTGCTGTTGTGCCATGCTAATTGCTAGCTAAAGAGTTTGAATTGCAAAAGGGGAGAGGTAGTCGAGTCGAGTTGAGGGAGTAAAATAAAAGAAAAACAAAGCAGAAATTAAAATAAATTGGATGATACTAAGAAAAGAAAGAACTAATACTAATAATAAGGGAAAACATAAAAATAATTTTTTTTTATAGAAAATGAAGAGAGAGAGAGAGAGAGAGAGAGAGAGAGAGAGAGAGAAGGTTGACTGGATTGTAACAGTCATCAGGTCGGACAAAGGGAAAGAGAGAAGATGGAGCTATCATCCACCCGGACCAACGAAAATTATTGGTATGTCTGGTAAGAACTAAGAAGGAAAAAAAATAGGAAAAAAGAAAAACATATAATGATATAATCTTTTTTTACTAAGAAAAAATGTAAAGAAAAAAGAAAATAAAAATTTAAATTTTTTTCTTTCAATTCAAATTTCAAAATTTTTCATTTCATTTCTTTCTCTTTTTTTTTTCATTCCAAACATACCGTACAGGTCCTTATATTACATGTTGTAATAAATTTTTTAAAAAAAATCTTTATCCTAAATTAATTTATTACACTTTTGGAAATATAATATTCAAGAGAATAAGATATTTTCATTGCTAATTTCAAAAGTATGAATTGAAATACTTTAATTTCAATGTGTCTGTGTTAATTAAACACCTCCGGTGGTTATTTTATTCAAATAAAAAGACGTTGCATTTTTACGAAGCCCTAATTTCTGTAACAGGTTCATTGTATTATTTAATTAAGATGGAACCTTTGTTTTAAAGTTTAATATATGACCTATGTCACTTGGCTCAATAGGAACACAGCCATGCTTCGTGTTGTATAAATTTGTATCCTCTGAACATGAAAGTACTCAATTAGAAGATGAAAATGTGCAGCCACAAGATATATAGTAGCGGTGTAGAATCCTCCGCTGTGGTTTTCTTCAATCTTCTCCCTATGGTTCCCACCTGAGTAGTAAGCATAACGTTATTTTTTTTTTTTCTCTTTAGACGTTGTAATTTAAACTGGATATTAGGGTAATCCTAAAATTAAACATACACATAGAGCACATTTTAGTTCATCTGTTATTTGATTCTACTGCTATACTAGTCGATAACCCGTACTTTCGTATGGAATATACTGATTTGTTATGCTTTGATTCGGTTTAAATTAGAAAATTATTTTTATAATAAGTAAACATATAAATAGTTTAAAAATGAAGAAAATGATGAATTTATAATAGGAATAATAAATTATGTTTGTTGTGTGTAATATAAAGATATGATAATTATAAGTTAACATATGAATGAAAATTCTAACACTTATTTGTATATATTTTTTGTCTTTGATTGCGTATGTAGCATTCCTTTTACATGGGTAATAAAGAAATATTATTTCATAATAATAGGTATATAAATGTAGTATAATACAATTGAAGACACCTGACGAATAATTTGTAATGTAGAACTCCTTAACAATTTTGTTAATATCTTACAAAATTTCAGTCTAAAAATAGAATATTGTATACAAATGTAACTGATGAGTTGCAACAATTTCAAAAAGATTGAAAGTTTAAATAGTTTGAGTGAAACATGACTAATACATGGCTGATTGAAAACTTGTTAGAATTTAAATTCATATAATCACTATAAGATAAAGCTATAAGATGAATAGAAAAAATGAAAAAGTTAGCTTGGAACAAAAATACTAATTTTCAATCTAAGCAAGAATTATAATATGTAACAAGCAACTTTTAATTTTGAACTTAAATTAAATAAAACAACTGAAAACTTTATGCAAAATTAATGTTTTATTAGTAAATTTTCCACTTGTTTAGGTCTTCTCTTTCAATTTATCCAAGTAATACATTCATTCTGTCTTGCATCTTTTCTCCACATGAACTTCCATCTTCTATTCAATCATCAATTGAATTATTTTTATTCACTTATGTTTGTGTCAATGTTAACTTTTATAGAGGTCCTGCATCAAATTTCACAATTGAACATTTCATTAATCTTTTACCCGTTCACCTAAATTTTCGAAATAAACATCAGTTTTCATTTACTAAGGTTTTTTAAACAAATATAATTGAACTATTAATTATAAATAAGAGTAATATTAACAAAAGATAAGCAATAACAACAAACAAAGATTATATGTGAAAAATTTTTACTCTATAAGATAATACCAAATCGATGAAATCAACTAAAAAAATTTCATGTGAAAAGTAGTCTCGAAAGCGTCATAAATTTAAAAGTAAAATGAAAAATAAGGAAACATACAAAAAAATGTCATTTTGACATTTGATCAAACACATAATTTGTGACCAATAAATCAGTTTAGAACAATATCAAATAGATATTTAAAAATTTCTCCAATTTTCATCTATTCTTATAAAGACATGTTTAGTATCTTTTTACATATAATACTTTAACCCATGGGCCATATCAAATAAATCTTTTTGACAAATTTAATCCATATTCACAATATTAGAGAAATTTTAATGAAGAAAAAAATAAAGAAAGTAATTTGGCCAAACCAAAATCAACCAAGAAAATATAAACTAAGAAAACTATTCACCTTTGTTGCTAAAGGTCATTATAAATCATGAAAAAAATATGAAGAAGTTGTAGTCACAGTGGCTAGCAAAGACATCTTCAGTGAGGGTTGCGATGTTGAACGGTTAATGGAGAAGTAAAAAGATATTTCATCGATTTATTTTTCGAATAGAGAGAAAATAAATTAAGTAAATAAAGAAGGTTAGAGAATAAAGAAAAATGGTGAGAAGATAGAGAACATTAGAGAAGAAGAACATTTTCAGAGTTGAGAAAAAAAAGAAAATGATAAGAAAGATATTTGAACACATCTAACTCTTAAAAAGGTACTTAAGACAATATATCATTTAGACTGAAAATATATTTAAAAAACTACAAGATCTAACATAGTTTATTAATGACAAAATGAATGTGTAGCAAAAATAAGAGGAAGAAAGAAGTGAAGTTCAATAATAACTTTTTCTTCTTGTGATAATATACCTCTGTTAAGATCAAATCATAAGCAATTGATCCACTTAAGGTTCCATCTTTTGTCACGCATGTGCAAACCTGTCAATAATTAGACTTGGTCAATTGAGGTGATAACCAATAAAATTGATAAATATGAAGGGCCAAAAGGAGAAAATTATGAAAATCATAACATAAAATGAAAGGAGACCACTGCACTCTAGATAGTTGTCAAATAAATTAATAAGAGAAAGAAAGAAGTGAAGTTCAATAATATTTTTTTCTTCTTGTGATAATAAATCACTATTGAAATCAGACATTAAACAATGGATCCACTTAAGACTCCATCTCTTGTTACGCATGTGGAAACCTGCCAATAGTTAGACTAAGTCAATTTAGATGAGAACCAATAATATTGAGAAATATGAAGGACCCAAAGTAGGAGATTGTGAAAATCATGACATAAAATGAAAGGAAATCACTATAGTTTTATAAACAGTTGTTAGGTAAATAAGAGATAAGTTACTATATCACTAGTGGTTTAGAGTCTTTTGGGAAGATAAAATTAAAATAATATTGAGATTTTATATTTTTGTAACTGGCTAGTAAGATACCATGCGTAAACAAGTAATACCATTGTTTATGTGTTAAAGAGATAGTAATGTGTGAGATGGATAAATAAATGATATAATGAGTGAAATCACTGCAGTTAGCAAGTTTTTAGACAGTTATTAAGTAAATAAGGGAGGAATTACTATATCACCAATGGTTTAGAGTCTTTTTGGAAGGAAAAATTAAAATAATATTGAGATTTTATACTTTTGTAATTGGCTAGTACGATACCCTGTGTACACAAGTAATACCACTGTCTACGCGTTAAAGAGATGACATGTGAGAGGGATGAAAGAAATATAGATTTTCTTATCAAAAAGGGGTGCAATTAGTAAGTTTTAATTTGAAAATATTAGAGTGCACTTATAAAAAAGGATGTACAATTAGCAATTTTTTATTTGAGAATAGTTCAGCGTACTTATTACAAATGAGGTGCAATCAATAAATCAATGTCCAATTACCATTTTATCCTTATTTTTTGCCAAGTGTTAATAATATAAACTGTCTATTTTTGTAATTATGCTAGCAGTTTGCTTTTATATATATATATATATATATATATATATATATATATATATATATGTGTGTGTGTGTATGTATAGTAGATGCTTTAAGTAGCATTTAACTGTTTCTAGTTTTGTTATGTTTGGTTGTACGAACTGTTGAGGTGACCATGGCAAAGAACTTATCTGGACTTGATAATGCTGAAATATACTACCACTTCCTCTCAATGCTCTCTTTAAATATTCATTATGCTATTCAACATCTAATGAAAGACAAAAAAAAGAGAAATGTATATTTACGAAAAGTTATACAATGTATTAGAAAAAGAGATAAAAATAAATGATAAATGCAAATTAAGCATGAAAATTTGAAGAGTCAAAATAGGATAAAATATTGTTCTAGTCTCAAAAGTGGATAAGATTGTCCCGTGCTATGAAAATAAGAAAATTCAAAAAAGCCTAAAATGTATAATCTACTAATCATGTTAGACCAAAGTTCAAAAAATAAGTGATAATATTAACACATGTTGAGGATCTAAGTAATTGCAAGTAGTTAAGTCTATAGAGACTTATTAAACATCTTAGGATCTTATTTTAAATTTTCCTCAGTTAAATTCAGATACAATAAAGCACTCCAAATTCATTCATCGGGTATACATTTCGATAAATTAAAACAAAAAAAAAAAAAGCATTCGAAAACCTATATAAACGTATCCAACAACACCGAATGCTTAGAGCAGCAACCAAGACCGAGATTTTACTGCAGACATGAAGTAACTAGAGAGTGAGCAATGTAATTTGGTTCCAATGGGAAACGCGGCAAATACGTGAATGCATGTAATGAACTCAAGAAAAAGAAAAAGAAAAACTTTGCATGCACTTGCCATTAAACTTAGTAGCACTTACACATCAAGAAACATTTAATTTTATCCATATATCTTTCACACAACTTCCGCACATTACCCCCAAAAAATAGAAAAAGCTCTCTTCAAACTGATATATTGGCCACACCATATATTACCATCCAGCTTTTCTTCTAGCTATACACAAAAAAAATAGGCTATCAGGAACAATCAAGGAAATGGAAACAACAAAGAAAAATCGGGAAGAGTTGGATTGCAGGCTAGAATGCACTCCAGTTATCTGAACCTTTCTTCGGAGAATGATTTTCTGAAGAGACCTTAAAAGGGCCAGAGGAGCCGAATGGATCAGAGTCATCAAAAGAGAATGGACCAATGTGACCGAAGTCCTTGGTGCTACTAATTGAGTCAAACTTTGCATGTCCCTGTCGACCGAAGCCCAAATCAGTGCTGCTACTCATGGAATCAAACCTTGTGAGCGTCTCAGGATTGTAGCCAAAATCCTTGCTGCTACTTATGGAGTCAAACCTTGTGAATTTATCATTATTGTAGCCAAAATCCTTGCTGCTACTTATGGAGTCAAACCTTGTGAATTTATCATTATTGTAGCCAAAATCCTTGCTGCTACTTATGGAGTCAAACCTTGTGAATTTATCATTATTGTAGCCAAAATCCTTGCTGCCACTTATGGAATCAAACCTTGTGAATTTATCATTATTGTAACCAAAATCCTTGCTGCTACTTATGGAATCAAATCTCGTGAGCCTCTCTGGTTGTGGAGAATATCCACTTTCGTGCCTGAAGGAATCAAACCTCGACATGTCAAAGAAGTGATCCCCTGCCTCACTGTACCTTGGAGAGTTTTCAAACTTGGAAACTGGAGTTGCAGGCACTGAATCATCAAAAGCAAATGGGCTTTTTGTCTGGAACGTGCCATCTGTATGTGTAGATCCTGTTCTAACTGGGTTTATACCAAAATCATCAGATTTAAAGAAATCTCCCTGCTCGAAGTCAGAGTCCTACAAAACCAAACAAAAATTTCAGTAGGTAGTAGCTTTATATCAATTAATTTTTCACAGAAGCACTATGTTGTCCAGAAAATCAAGGCAACTTCATCTTTGAAAAAAGACATCCCTTCTTTAGTTCTTTGGTAAATGTGCTAAGAAACCCATTCCAAAAATTATAAAAGGAAAAAAAAGTCCTCCATTGCCTATCTTATACATCATTTCCATATAAAAATAATCTTCAAAGAATTTCCCCAAGAGCAATTATTTCTCAATAACTGAACTAATTAGGTTGATATCCAGAACAGAATAAAATTAAAAGTTATGTATAGCATGAGTTACCTTGGTCTTAGTGTTAAAACCCCACACTGAGTCCACATCGTCGTTGTTGTCAAATGCACCCCAGGTTGATTCATCAAAACTTCTGTTACCATAGTTTAATGACATCACAATTACTAGATGCTCACAGTCAAAGCCATGCATTGTAGAAACATAAAAAATGGGAATAGATAAATCAATCCCCTTCCCAGAAACACATCTCTGGTGAAGGAAAAAAAAAACAAATTACCTGTGTGTTTCTGCATCTGCTTCAAAACTTTTTCCAAAATGAGCATTTGAAAAGTCTCGAGAAGGACTATCCACCGTACTCCTCCCAGCTAGACTATGGGGGCTTCTTGCCAATTCATCTTCACTGTGTGCATAGGATCCATCCTCAACTGTATAATCACCATTAGCAGAATTTTCTTGCTTCCCATTTGCATTCACAAGTGAACCATGAACAGAATTATCATCAGATAAATTTTGTTCTCCATCAATAAATGCAGGCTTTGGTTTCGAAGATGCAAAAGTGAGATCATTAGCAAATCCTAGAAATAAACAAAGAAATTAATAAAACAAGTTAATTCATGCAAAACATGAAACTAATTTTGTTAGAAATGAGAAACAATTATGGCTACCTTCATCCTCAAATTTATCCCACTCTTCATCCCAAAGAGCTGCTCCCTCTGGAATTCCAGGTTGCCAACCTTGTAATTCATTAGGTTCATACACATACACAGACACAACCACGTTAAACATAGAAACAGAGGGAAATGCATTCACTTGTAAGTTGTAACAAATATGCAATGCCCTTGATTTTAATAAAAGATCCTTTAGAAAAATGCAGGTTTCTAAATCATAAGAGGAGGCTTCCACAGGAGTTATAATATGAAGAATCACATATATTGGGTAAAAAAAACTCACAACAAATCTTAAAATTGTTATTGCAGAGTGATTCTTGGAGAATTAACAAAGAAGAGAAATCAGTGATTGAGAAAGAAGCCATAATGAGACAAAATGAGATTATTATTGTTACCAGCAGGAAGCTGAACCATTGTAATTGACTTCACATCTATCCCATGTTTCTTGCACCGTTCAGCTAGAGCCTTAAATAACTCCTCGAGATCTGACTGTATGCGTTCAGCACGGACCTATGGAATTTGCTAAAACATCAGTAACAGAGTACTAGACAGGTTTCCCCAGAACTCAAGTCTTATTCAAGAAATAAAATTCACCTGCAGGATACCATCTGCACTGCCTCCTTGTACCATTTTGACAATTGCTTGCTGCAACTCCACCTTCCTATCCTAAATAAGTACCAACTAATGGTTAAAGATGCATTGAAATTTTTCAACTTTCAAGACATTCATAATCCACCCACGACACAGGTTTATTGTTGCAAAGAAAGGAGAAAAAAATTGTAGACTTGATCTACTCAATAAGAACTTGTAATTCAATGGTTAGATTGTTGAAATTTAATATATACAAAGGGTTATTGAAAGAAGTAACAATACTAAGAATTACTTGTAGCATAACATGATCCTCACTCATGCATGTGTGTATATATATATATATGGAATTCCACAATGCAATAGCGCCACTATAGGCTATAGCGCTGTTGCATTGCAGAATTGCCTGGATCTGCGATTACAACTCTGTCCACTATTGCCACCACTATGGGTGTCATGGTTGCAACATGTGTTCACATCCTCTAGGCATCTCTGACGAGTCTCCAGCCAATTGAACTTTTGAGTCAATATTATGCCAATTTTTATGTGCATACAACTTAATTTGTTATAGATATATAATTGATAGATATCATATGTTTCAATGCTATGCGACTTTCACTATTTGCCCACAACACTATCTGCTATATGATATTGCAGACTATTTGGCTTTCTGCCATTTTGCACAATTAAAAACAGTGATATGTAGGGAGCATTTCAAATGAGAAATTTGTTAAAATGAAAAATGAGAACTATCAATAATAGCCTTTAGATTACAACTAAAAACAATTAACGGTTGAAATTAAAACACTCTTTAAAACAGGTCATGTGTCTATCCTTTTTTTCCCCCTTCACACTCATAACAGAGGACTGTGTTCAGGAATGGAGGAGTGGCAACCCAGCCCTCAAGGTCTCCTAACCTGTCCCAATGCTTATCTATTCACATTCATGCATTCGCTGTAAGTTGAGTGCAAGCAGCCCCAATTGAAGGAGGTGAGGGAGAGAGGGGATTCCCTAATTGGAAGACAAACAGAACTTCTAATTGTCAAAGCTATGACAATAAATTTTGAAGATATGAGAATGAAAAAATAAAATGAAAAGATTAACAACAACTTCAAAGCTCGGATCTCAAATGCTACTTTACATGTCTGAAACAGTCATTCACCCACAAACCTGACAACAAAGTGGAACCAGAAATTGGTCCTTTATCCCAAACACAAAGCAATGAGGGAATTGAACTCATCACCCAAAGTTCAAATTTTCAATATAAACCACAAAATAACTTGAAAAAACAGAATTACGCTTAATTGGCATGAAACAGAATCGCTCCATAGTCCAGCAGAGCTCGTAGAGGAAGTCAAGCATGGGGTTTGATCCTTTTTTAAAAATTAACTACAACCCAATTATAAAACCATTCATGAGCGTTTACTTTACAATTTAAGCTTTTAAGAGAGTTGATCCTGGACATAGTATCAAAGCTTGTATGGCCAAGTGGTCACAAGTTTGATCCTTCTCACCCCCATTCTAAATAAAAGTTGAATTTTAGCACAATTTAAGGTGTTTTTGTGTGTTATGCATACTTCAAGCCCAAAGGGATCTTGCAGGAGGGGAGTGCAAAAGATATAAAACCATTCATGAGCTTTAGCCTAGCAGCTTAAATTTTTGGGAGAGGTTGGTCCTTCATAATAGCTTAAGAACAATGGAATAAAAGATGTAGCGCATATTAAATAGTCAATAACTTCACATCTTACAAATAGCCTATCTTTCAACAAGTAATTTATATTTTCTAATTACCTGTATATCACGAAATTTAGCTTCTTCAACAGTCAATTTTGATACTATTTCTGCTACTTGTTTGTATTTCTCTTCATATTTCTTGCCCAATGATTCTGCCTGTAACACACCACCAAATGATAGTTAATTCTTTTCACACCTTAAACTTGCATCACGTTTTAAGAAAATTAAATAAAAGGAATATACCTCACGCTTATCCGCAGATGCCCTTTCTGTAATCTCATTTAGTCGATTATCACATCTGCTTTTATATAGAACCTGAAATACAAGTAAAATAAGGGAAAGGAATTCATAGGATACATTTAAAAATATTAAAAAAAATCATTCGGGTGTTATCCCAATAAAATCCTTAACTGAATCCACTTAAAATCATCAATCATTTTGCTGCATGCATGGTTCCAGTTCGTTTCTTGAGGGGGGAAGTCAAACTGGCTTTTACCCAATAAAATACTTAACTTTATCCACTAATCCATTTAAATTGTCCTATCTTTTCACTGTGTGCATGATTCCAGTTAGAGTGTCTAGGCTTCAACTGAGGCCTAACTAGAACCATAAACCCAAACAAACATTAAGTCACTGTAGGATGATTTGCATTTGTCATAGAAAACCAATCCTTCCAGCTAAATTACACAGCTCTGGTACACTGATTTTGTGTTTCGAATTAGTTTGTATTAAGCATATAATAGTATATTCAAGAGCTATGTAGCTTAGAAGTTATTCAGTAAAAACCAAGCAAAACCAAACATGTGAATAACTACAGGTCAAAGATCATTAATAAATTTATTTTTAACCTCTATGGCATGCAATAACTTCATTAGTGCAAATACAATTTTACTTTAAAGTGAGCCACCAGCAGTATGGCCTAGCAAGCTTACAAATAATTGATTTCAACCAAGCTAAGCCTTGAGCAATAAACATCACTCTAAGATTTATAAAAAAAAAAAGATATGAATTACTAACCAGTTCCTGCATTTTGTTGCGGTATAACTCGATCTTCTCTTTTGAATCCAAAATCACATTCTGAGTTTCTTCAAACTGCAACAGCAAAGAGAAACATTTTTAATTTATAATTTCTCAAAATGTGCAAGAGAACCAAGACCACTTACAAATAAATAGATCTGGTTGAAGATATTACTCAATATGCAGAATTAATTTTGGGTTCAAAAGTTACTCCAGCCCCATAATTCATTTTGAACATACTTGCAAAATTATATTTAAGGCCAAAAAATTAACTTGGGTCCACCCAGCAAACAACAACAAAAAGTGAATGACAGTTGCTTTTGGGTCAAAATGTGATTTGGAGCCCCATAAGGCTTGTTGGGTAACGAGCAATCACACAAAAATCGAGATAGGAGGAGGAGAGAAAAGGGAAGAAAATAACACACAAAATTTACCCTGATTCACCCAATGTGGGCTACGTCCAGCTATTCACTATATTTCCTCACACATTCATACAATGCACTCAGATTACAAGGAAATATATAGGCTTTGAAACCCTAAGCACCGTAGCTATTCATGGGCCCAAACCTAAATTATAAATAATAAAACACAAGGCCAACAACAGTACTCGACCCCATGCATATCTTCTGAAGGCACAGTATACCCAATAAGGCCATCAATAGTTTTGAAGTATCAAACAAGCACTAAGGGACTGTGAATGTGTTTTTGTGTGTCCTTTCTACAGGAGCCGTTTCTAGTTAAAATTTCAAGAGATTATGGCAGAAAAAAAGGAAACAATAATTTTATGAGAGGGTGCAATTTATACAATTCATTGGTGCATTTGGTTGGGAGAGAAATGCCTCATTTTTTCAAAAGGTGTCTCTTTACCTTGCATTTGTTGGTAGATATAGTTGAATCCATGGCTTTAGGAAGAGTTTTATAACTTCCCATTTCTAAAAAACTGGTATATTTGGGGGGGAAAATGGAGAAAATCATAAATACATTAAGATGAAGAGGAGATAATTACAAAGGGATAGGAGAAAATCATAAATAAAGTATCCTCCTTAATTACAAAAACAAAAGCATCAACAAAAAACAAAAAAGAAAATAAATAACCTTCACTTTCCCAAATATATTTATACATGGACAAAAACTATGAAGGCAGAGCAAATACCTTTTTCTCCATAGTTGCTGCCTCTTGAGGCTTTGAATTCAATGTATTCTGCTCACCATTCAAAAAGGAATCCTCCAACACAGGTGTTCCTGACTTTTGCTGATTGGGCTGTTGAGTACCATCAGCCCGGGCAGAACTTCCATGCACTGGTGGCCTCAAACCAGCTGTTGGTGCCACTGGCCGAGCACCTGGAATCCCTTGTTGCTGCTGAAAACCTTGAGACAGATAAAAGTAAAAAAAAAATCATCACGAAATATCTTATAAGACTAAGAGAAAATGAAAAGAAAGTTTGAGATAGTGCAAATAAGGGAAAATACCTTGGCTGATACCCCAGGCTGCATTTCCATAAGCACTTTTTGGTTGGCCTGTCATTGACATCAGTGTTTCATCAAACATAACATTGCTTGGAAGAGACTGTGGAAGAGGCCGACCTTCCCTGTAACGTTCCAACAAATAAAGAGCAAAGCAAAACTCCTTCAAAGAAAGCATGCTATCATTGTCCTGATCAGACAAGTCCCACACCTTCTTTAAGACATCTGCACAAAGTCCACAAAGATCTTGTTACATATTTGCTATCAGAGTATTGGGAAAAACCCAAGTCTCACATTGGCTAAAGATAAAACCAATATAGAGTATATAAGTGGAGAGCAACCCTCACTCTATGAGTTAACTTTTGGGGTTGAGTTAAGCCCAAACCCACATTCTAAGATGGTATTAAAGCCTACCCTAGATCCATTAAATGGGTCACGGACCAAACCCAAAAGGACTAGGCATGAGAGGGTGTATTGAAAAAAATCAAAGTCCCACATTGGCTAGAGATAAGGCCAATATAGAGTATATAAGTGGGGGCAACCCTCACCCTATGAACTAGTTTTTGAGGTTGAGTCAGACTCAAACCCACATTCTAAGACAGAGAAATAATCAAATAATAAAAAGATTATCCTAAGATCAGTCCACCTTTACAAGAAAAACTCCAAAATAGTGAAAAGCACTTAGCTAAGAAACGGAGTCAATAAAACAGATTAAAGAAACTTATCTAGTAACATCATTTTATCTGTAGCATGTCTTAGTAGCTTTTAATTTCTATTAGCCTGGCTGTCATGAAATACATTTTTGCTTTTCTATTTTCTAATCCAGGTTCCGAAAAGTCTGACACTAGGAACCTCATCAGCAATGACAAAATTGCGGCCAACATGATGTTCTATAAAAAATAGTGGAACATCATGAATTGGTTGACAAATAAACGATTCATGTAGGATGAATATTAAGATTTGGAATAGGTTAATTCTCTTGGTTCATACCAAATAAATTTCTTAATGTGGAGTTTCTCAGATCTCATAACTGTCACCTACAATGTAATCCTGTTCAAAATATTAGTGTTTTTTGCCGCTTTCCTTTAAAAAATAATACAACATAACACCAAGTAGGATAAAAACAGAAAGGATTTTGGCATTAATAGGTATCATGGTTCATAAGCCCATAGATTTCAAAATCTCAAGTAGATTTATTTCTGAGGTCTAAATCAAATAACTGTCATCTATCACAGAATCCCACTGAAACTCAAGCTATCAGTATTTCTTGTTATTTTCCTTTAAGAAATATTTTTTTAATTATTGTGATACGGAAGTGAAACATGAGGATTTGGAATTGGTTGGGATTCTTGGTTCATAACCAGACACATAAATGTGTGGTTGATCTTATAGGTCTAATACCTATAACCTACCATATATCCCTTCTCAAATAATCAATATCTCTGTCACCTTCCTCCTTCCTTTAATAAATGACCCATAATGAAACCAAGTAATTCATAGTATCTATGACTTGGATTAAAAATGGATGGGATGCCAATCTGTCATTATGTCAATTCATGCAAATACCTGGTAGGTTTATTACAAAGATTTTGACTACTTGTTTCTTTGGATTTGGGTGATAGTACTTGCATCGAGTTTTAGGAGGATACTAGGGTGGGAATATTCATTTCTTAGAGGCCTTTCCTTGCTTAGACGTCTCTCTTGTATGCATAATTATTCCCACCAAAAAAATAATTATCCATACCTCTTGAACTATTCACATTCATGGGGAGTTATAGCTAAAGCACTTCTCTATTTCATCTACCCAATTTGAATCCTATGATTAAATCTTCCTCTGTTTGTGTCACCTAGCACGGTAGATCCAATATATCTAAACCAAGTGACTTGTGGTATGGTATGATCTCCAATTTTCACCTCCAAGCCCATGCCCAAATGTGTTTTGCTGAACTTGCATTCCATATACTCAGTTTTCCTTCCACTTAATTGAAAATCATGTGATTCCAAAGCTTCTTTCAAGATGAGAACAACTAAAATAATGTAAAATTAAAAGGACGTATCTGACTCCAAAACATGTGCATTCCAATAAAATGCATCAAACCCCTGCAGACAAAGCATGTCAGCACTCAAGCTTCAGCAGACACACTGACGCTCAAGTATGAACTGACCCTCCACCTTTGTTCTTAAATGGGATGGGATGAGCAGTCATAGTAATCATACATCTGTCACTAGTTACTAGTCATGACTAAAGTTGCACATTGAATACCTCTTGGGCTACTAGAGAGTTCCAATTTTTTTCAAATAAAATGAACAATTTAAGTTTACCATCACCAAAAAACAATAAAAATTTCCAGTATCGGTGAACAGTAAATCATTCCTTGACAACATTAAGGCAGACTCCCCCCCCCCCCCCCCCCCAAAAAAAAAATCTGAATCATGAGGCTAAACCCTAAAATTTTTAGGTGATTATCATTCTTGTTAGCTATGTATGCAACATTTCATTGACAAACTAACGCATCAACATACCAAAATGCATAAACATTAATTCAAAAAGTGTCAGTTGGAAAGAATAAGATTTTACCTATGGGTAATCTCCAGCTTAAAAATAGACTGCGTGCCTGCTCCCCAGTGATTTTCCCATCCCTGTCAGTGTCAACTTCCATGAACACCTTTGTATACTTCTGCACATCAGTAGGTTTCATTTTTGGCCAAGAAAGCTGTGAATTGTCAGAATTTGCATTTCCAAGCCCAGCTGTCATCCCAGATGGTGTATGTGGTGAAGAAGCTGGTGGTGAAATTTGCTGGCTTGTGTTTGGTGCAGACTGTGGCCGCTGAAACTGACTATTTGCAGGCAGCATTGAAGAATATGCACCCTGCAATGAGTCAAGTGAATTTTGTTTACTTGCAGGTTGGGGAGCAGTGGAAACAGGCACAATGGCTGATGAGACATTGCTGACAGAATAACTCTGTCCAGCAGGTTCTTGTCTTGGTGTCAATGAGGCAGCAGAGAAAAAATCATTGCCCAAAACTGAATTGGAGGAGAACCCATTTCCAGAAACACCTAATGCTTTAGTGTTAACAGTTGTTGACTGGGGCATTGGTGAGATTGGAGATGACTGGGGCATTGGTGAGATTGGATATGACTGGGGCATTGGTGAGATTGAAGATGACTGGGGCATTGGTGAGATTGAAGATGACTGGGGCATTGGTGAGACTGGAGATGTGGATGACGGTAAGGCAGCTGATGGGGTCATTCCTGCAGGTCTGGAAGCAACCATACCAGGCCTTACATTATTCCAATCATTCGAGACGCCAGGATTCGAGAAACTGTGGCCACCCATGTTAACTCCTCTAGAAATATCTGGACCTGCAACACCCTGTTGTGGATGCGGACTGCCACCAGCAGGCATGGATTGAGGAGGTCTCATTCCAGGAATCTGCTGCGAAGGATAATTTTGCGGGTTTGCACCAGGACCTGCCAACCCTTGTCCTCTATAGGGAAAACTTTGAGCCGAATTGGGTGCGGTAACACCCATCTGCCCGACAGACCCAGCACTGGGCATCGAATTCGGGCGTTGTTGAGGCACAGCAGCAAGATTAATCTGTGGCGCAGGGATTTTAGCAGCAGCAGGACCATACAACGCTGCCTTCACAATATCAGGCGTTAAATCTCGCTTACTCTGAGCCACAGTAACTAACCTCAGAGCATTAAAAAACTCTGCGCGGCCAAGGAATCCCGTTTTGGCCTGATCAGCATACGCCCACACCTGCAACAACTCAAACCAAGAACAACAATAAGCACTATACGCTAGATCGAGTTAACATGTCCAAGTAAAAGCGAAATGAAGAATCGGCCAAAACCTAAATCACGAAATGATAACGATCGATCACGAAAATCCTATGCCTAGAAGAGAAAACAAATACGGAAATGATCAATTTAAGTGCAGTGAGTTGCAATGTTTGCTTTAGATTAGAAAGAAACCTGAGCGAGTACTTGTTTGGGCAAATTGGCTCCCTGAAAGAAAGAGACAGCTTCGGCTCCGCTGATTCTGCCATCTCCGTCCAAATCTGCTCTCCTGAAAAACGATTCGAACTGATCCATTGAAGTAGATCGAGTCAGTTAGTTAGGGATTTCGTGGAAGAGAGGATCAATTGCGGAGAAAGAGGGAATTCGATTATTGTGTGTCTGAATTCGCAGATTTGGAAGAATTAATGGAAAGCGAAAAAAAAAAGTGAATAGAATATGTTTTATATATATATTCCCGGCGTTGAGATGTGGCGTCTTCTCCGACTGCAACGAACGACCGCAGCACAGGCTGTGCCTCTAGGGAGGAATACAAATTTCATTCCATCTACATCAATAGCTTTGATTAACTAAAGAATAATGAATTGGATACTATAAAAATATTTATTCAATATTTGATTTTAAAAATGACTGAGAAACAATATAAAATAAAAACTGATAGACTCAATAAATGTTCAAAAAAATTCACTAATTTAGTATTTTTTTTGTCATCATGTCTAACAAAAATAAACATACAATATTATCTTTATTTTTTACTTTTCAATATCTCACATTTTTTTTCTTTTTTCATGTGCGCCTCCTTTTCTAAACCTCCACTTCCAAACTTCCAACTTTGGTAGCCAATATGAAGGTCGTCAGCAAGGACTGTATGGACTTATATTATTCCCTTTTTATCATTATTTCTTTTTTTTCATTGTTAATTTATTCAAATTTATGCAAATGTTCTCATCATCATCTTCCTCCTTCTATCTATGTTTATTTTTTTTACCAACTCAACGAGGCTGCATTGCACCACCGTGTCATCATCATCGTGACCCTATGGCAGCCCTGTGCCACCAAGCCATACACCAGATGGTGTAAGGGATCGCATCTCTTCTGTGGATGTGCCTCTCCTTTGTTGCACTGGTAAGGTGTTGTTAATGTACCTAGAATTTTATAGTAAAATTTACATTATTTTATCTGGTATATAGACACATTAAATAAGATATAACATAAGATTAAATCAAACACACCCCTAAGCTCACTGTTTCATACACTCAAACAAAACAATCAAATTTTAATAATTAATAATACATCCTAAAATAATCTTTTTATAAATAATTTTGATTTCAACTCTTTAAAAGTTTGATTTATACATATTCTCGACGTTATACACTTTTATAACAAATATTCAATGATTTTTTTTGTGACACCGTTCTATTATACTCTAACGATACTTATAAATTAAGCTATGTGCCGTATTTCATTACATTAATGATCATTCTTTCTTCTTCTTTTTTTAGGTAGGGAGAAATAGTAGTGATTTTTTTTCAAAAAATAAAATTTATTAAGATAAATCTAAAAAAAAGAAAAGAAAATTAAAACCAAATTTAGTTCCATTTACAAAGAATAAAAATATATTTTGTCTCCTAAAAATAATAGTTTGATAACATTCTGTATTTCTAACCCTTTTAGTTTTTTCCTAAAAAAAGAAAGATGGTCTGTTTTTTAAAAATGTGATTACTTCACCTTGATAAATTTTAATATTCATTTTTGTTTTTAAGCCTTTTTATTTTTGTGTCATGATTTTTTACTAAAATGAGTAATCCTATTAAACGTAATCCTGGATTATGATATTCGAGTTTATCCATCTTCGTTCAATGTTTAAAATTTATTCCTAACTAATAATCGTTCATCTTAATTAGTCCCTCCTTCAATTCTCTAAGTTATCGTATGAAACGAAACAGACAGTGAGAGCCAGATACGGTAAATTGAGCTATATATATATTAGTTGCTATACTTATTAGGGAGAAAATATTTGACAGGATTATAAGATGCCATGAATGGGTGCCCTTTGTTAATTTTGTAACCAATTGTTCACGTAAATATCACGAATGAAGAAGTTGTTGTGCATATTCTGAATAAAATACATGAATGGTTTTCCTTGGACAAATAACGAATGTTAATTTCCCTTCTCAATCAAACATATTTGGTCCTTAGATCCAAGTGGGATTTCGGTGGCTCTCGACAAGCGAATGAAGTAAAAGATGTAATAGGATGACATAAGAAAATGAAAAAAAAAAAGTTTAAAATTTTTTCCCTATCATTTAATGTTTCTCTCTCTAATTTTTGTCCTTCAGAATTAAATTTTATTTTGCTTGTTTTTTTCCCTCCTTAAATGGTAAAAAAGAGTTATATCATCAATAAATAATACAACTCACAAGCATCGAGCTATTGGATATGAATTATCACTTATCAATATCATGACATATATATATCAAATTATGTTACTTCAAAATACTTGCTTCGTCATCATTAAGCAGTGACGAGAACAATTTTTATATATTTTATAAAAAAAAAATTAAAATCATATAAAATTATATTTATAATAACTAGTCTCCAGAAATGTAAAAAAGGCGTCTACTAATGATTAAATTGAGGCAAATGTTAAACAGCGAGGGACTAAATTACTCACACTGCTCCATGAGATGAGAGACGAAATAGAGTCTAAAAATATTAGTAAAAGACTAAATAGGATTTTGTGTTAAATTTGAAACCCCATAATAAATAAAGGTTTGAGCAAAGACTTGAACTAATCATTCTTGAATGCTTTAAATTTAAGAAAGTGATTCTTGGTATATTTTTCAATTCTTAATTCCATACATATATAGAGTTATTGTTAGTTAAAATGAATAGTCAGTACCAACAAGGTCCAACACAATTAATAGATGATTGAGTTTCTTAAGTATGCTGATAGAAGTTTGATTATCTAATCGTGCCTATGAAGAAGACTTTGTTGAAAGAGACAAAACCTACTTCAATGATCTCTATGCTTGGAGGGTTAATCTCATGACTTTCAACTTTGGGAATACTTTACTTCCAGAAAAAGAAAAAAAAATGAAGTATCAGCTAACCTTCTACCCCGTACTTCTGGAATTGTTTTCCATACATGCTAAAGTTCTGAATTATAAACTAAATCACCAAGATACTCTTCAGAAGATATGTGATAAATGTGTTCACTTCAGTATCATTATAGGAATGTTCCCAGTTAGTGGCTCTGGCATAAAACAAATTGCATTCTCAATAAAATTCCAGTGAAGAAAGCAGTCTCGCAGTTATTTTAAGTGGATTGGAGCTGAGTAGCTGACAGTCCCTGATTGAGCTAAATGCTTAAAGCCTTAAATTATCCATCTTAAGCTTCAATTTCATGTCGATATGCAGAACTTTTGGATGAAAGGTTTAACCTTTTTTCTTTACATTCTACAGCTAGTTTTAGGCAGGTGCTTTCTTTTCTATTCTTCTGGGATAATTTGCTACAAAGTGTAGTTGTGTTGCTGTTTATCAGATCCCTCCAGGTAGGAGATGGTGCATCATCCACAAATTGCAGAGGTTAGTAATTGTATTTGTTTAGCTAAACATAACAAGCATTTTGGCTTCATTACTATTACACAAAACTCAAATGGTTAAGTTTTAGCATCCAAATTCCCTATTTAAAATTTGGATGCAGGATTATAGTACCATAAAAGTAATAACTAATGCTATCAAATATCAACAATGCAAAAGGAGACAAGTGGAGATAAGTGGCAATACAGCAAGTGGAGGTAATTGTTAAAGGCATCAGAACAAAAAAGTTGTTAAAAGTGATAGGAATCAGGTTGCTACCAGGGTAATAGTTTGATGTGAGTAAACTTCGTGCTTATGGGCTAGAAATTGTTAGCCTGATTATTCAAGGGTTATTTAAATGAATCGTTACTGGTTTGTAAGAATACAAGACCAAAGTTTTTTCTAGCTGAGACACCTAAAAGGTGGTTCAGCGGATTTACATAACAACATAACTGAAAAGATATTAACAAAGCCTAATTATGATAATACACTGATTTCTGAAGTACTAACTACTAACACATACATTAGCTCTAATAAGTCAGATCTCACGGTAATTAGGAGAAGCAATCATGTTTAAACTAGTAAATTTGTAACATGTCACACAGTAACGGTTGTCAACAGTTAGCTCTGCAAAGCACCTAAGCAAAACAATTTATACAACATGCTTGTGAATATATAGTTATACCACATCATGCGTGTGGTTCATCAATATATTTGGACGAAAGCCCCTATATCTAACAGTCTCATCAACAAACTCGAGTCCACCAAGCTGCAATCAAGAATTGAGTCTTCAACCCATCCATTCCACAGATTTCTCAAAGAAAATAAGAACTGTAGCAGCCTGCAACTTCTATTTTACTCATCAATTGGTCAAATCCTGGATAAACAAACCAATAGAATTTAGATTGAGCATCTCGAAATCCTTGTCAAATAATGAGTACTTGAGACTTTGGATAAAGTTCTCAATAAACATTTATAAGAAAAAAATTAATACCTACTTGGAAGAAAGCTATTTGGATAACCTTAATTTATTTTACCATTTGAGTTCCTTATCTATAGATATTCGTTGAGAAGTTTATCCAAAGACTAACAGAAAGATTAATACCTATGTCAGGACTCTGGATGTACATATCCTTGATCCTATGAGGTGACAAATTCTCATAGGGCTGAACCTGAAAGCCTTCTGCACGAGTCTTTTTCTCTTTTGGAGACTCAACTTCAACTTCCGTCTCCACTTCTGGTTCCACAACATTCAGTGCGGGAGCGAGTTGCTTCCGCTTTGAACGAGCTCTTCTGTTCTGGAACCAGTTATAAACATTTGTCTCTGATATTTGGCCATGTTGGCCAAGTTCAATGGTTATGTCTTTGATCTTCTGCTTGCTCGGAGTGCCAGTTCCCTCATCAAAAATACGCTCAAGTATTTGAAGCTGGAGAGGCGTTGGTGTCCAGCGCTGCCTCGCAGTTATCTTGTGTCCAGAGCACGCCATCAACGGATCACAGTACAAATTACCCAGCCTCAGCCCTGACACAAAATACCAATAACAAATAAAACACTTTGTTTCTCCAACATCAAATTGAGCAAGCAATCCCACTTATTCGACCTACATATCCAAATCTGACGGAACTTGTACGATTTAAGAAACTTCCTGATAATCTTATAAAAAAGGTATAATATGATCCCAGACGATTATCATAACAGTCAAGCTTCATGTGACACAATCTTTTTTTTTTTTTGGAAGCATGATATCCCGTAGCCAAAAGTGTATCCCTTGAGGCCTAGAGATCGTCACCAAAGTGGGTTTTGTCTCTTTTACAAAGTTTTTTCCATATACACAATCAGGGAATCAAACTCCTATCATCATGCTTAAGGAACTAAACCATATACCGACAATGTTGGACCTTGTTGGTTTCATGTGACACATAATCAAGTCTAAATAAATAACTCTCTCTCATAAATTGAAAAAAAAAAAAAAAAACTCAATTATGTATCACTGAAAATTGATCGGAATTATGATCACCTGATCCGGAACTATGTAATAATTTATGGAAATTATGGCAGATTAAATAATCTCAAGTGTCATGTAATGCTATTTTAAATGTAGAAAAGTATATGTTGTTAATTTGTCCAGTCAGTTGAATCATAGAATGAATTATGTTTATTGTCATAATGATAACCCTATAATGTTGGGTTATAAAAGAAGCAATGGAAATTAACCTGCGAGGTCCTGTTGGGTAGTTACAGCCTTGTGCATCTCAACGAGCTGTTCACAGATGGTGGCATAGACAGATATCTGTTGCCTGAGCAGTTCCATTTGATCGTCGGTCATAACTTTGACGTAAAGGCATCCAATAATACCACCACCGTTTGAGGTCTCGTGATGATGCTCTGCTTCCATTTTGCTTTTGCCAAACCAAACAAGGAAAGGACTCAGTTTTGTTTTGGTGCCTTTGGCAGCAAGAATTGAATTTCGATTTGCATTTTGCAGAGACAGACAGCATCCTCAGACCTCAAGTCAAAGCTTAAAGGACCGTTCTTTGCTGCGCGATTTAGCCTTATTCCGCCAATCTCGCAATTCAGACTCCTTCCCTCTTTTTTTTTAAACTTTACGCTTACTTTCTTCTATCAAAGAAATTTACAATTTTATTATGTGAAATTTCAAACTCACGCTTTTGGTGAGACTTGTATAAATTTCATTGAAATATCAATTAAATAAAAAGTATTGTAAATCTATTTTAATTTACTTCCTTTAAAAAAAAAAATTTAACATGTGTAGCAAGACCAATCATTACTATTTATCAATTTTTTAAATGACCAACTTAGAAATATACTGAAATTATCTCAATAGTATTTAGCGTACACTTACTCAAATAAGCTAACTATTCTAATTATTATTTTTTTTGAAAGTTTGTATGAAAAAGATCAAACACGATAAATTAATGAAAATAAATAAATCAATAAATAATTGTAGGTTTGTTTTCTTGTTATTGTTTGTAATGAATGGGATTATTTGTGTTGTAGCATAAGAAGACAGTCCGGGCGTAATTAACGCTTCCCACACGCGTACGCCTACAGCATCTTGCTTTCTGCACTCTCGAATTACTTCCTGCAATTCTCTTATTATTTTTGTTTTTATGATTAACACTTTCCATATTGCTTATGGAGCAGGAACCAATTCTGGAAATGCAGCAATGAAAAAATAAAAACACCCTAAGTTTCCCACCAGTTGTCCACATTCTATCCAAGTATAATATTAATGGGCTTAAAAATGAAACGGGCCGGATCACGGGTCACTTTTTCTTTCCAAATAATTTCACACTTCATTTAAAAACAACCTTGTAAATTACTATAATAAATAATTTGTAATTTGTTAAAACAAAATAATAAGTTGTAGCAAAAATTATTATTATTTAAAATATAATAAGTTATACAAATAATATTTAATTAAATTATTCAAAACATGTTGTACAAATAATAAAATTTTAGTTACACGTAAAACATATTGAGAAAAAATAATAATTAAAACTAATAAGAATTATTAATGAAATAAAATATAATCCAACCCCATCTCCATACATACAGGGATACTTTCGTAATGCATAGCTCAATTTCTACCAATCATTAGCGACAACAATTATCTTGCTCTATGATTCTTACATACACTGAATATTAAGGCCATCCAGTCCAAAGCCATACCCATACATAATATTGCTTTGTTATATGCAATTTTGAGTTCTAATCCGTAAATTTAATTTGAAAAAGTATACAATATTTACAATAGGGGTAAAACTTAGCAAAAGATGATGGTTGTAAACTTGAAACCCATTTCAGAAGTTTCAGTTCTGCATAACTTGCCCTTGCCTATTACTCTCTTTCCCATTTTTCAACATCTGATGAGTAGAAAGCAGATAAGATCAACCAAATTGTCACCACTAACATAGAGTACTACTCAAAAATATCATACTTCATGTCAATAGAGAAGTGTTTAAGATATGGCATCATCCATTTTTTGTGGTCAGAATTGAGAATCCACTAGTAACAAAAATGGAGAGACTTCTAAACATGAATGCACACCACTCTATGTTTGCTTTGTCCATTGAAGCTAAGGACTGCGGACTGTTATGCCTTCATTTTTGGCAAAGCGAGGCCTTAGAATGACTAGGGGTCATTAGTAGTGGTGACTTCTGAGTTCAAGGATAATATGTCCCCAGTGAAGAAATTTGCAGTTGAAGAGCCATCTCTTGACTCTCCATCGTATGCTTTAAGGAAACTTTGTTCAATTAACACAACTATATTCGATATGTTGCTTAACATTGATTTCTGTAAAGTGTGTTTGATTCTCTTCTCACATTTTTTATTTTAGAATTTGTTTTATAAAACATTTAGACACTACTCAACAATCAATATTTCATCCAAAATCTATCAAGTTTTGAAAATTGTTTCTTAAAAAAAGTGTTTTGACTTTTAACATCTAAAAAACAGAAACAACTGAGACGTTTTTCAATCCTCTTCTTTTGTAATAATCCTCAAGTGCTCGAGTGACACATTTATAAAACAGAAATCTACCAAGGAACCAACACTTTTAAATGTGCTAAGGAGACAAATTTTGCGGAAAAAAAATGCTTTTGATAATAAACAAACATGGCCTATAACTTTTTTCCCCCTCTCCACACTAGTAGATAACGTACATAAAAAAAGATCTCAAAAGGAAAGGACCTGTGTATGATATGATCAGTGAAAAGAAGATCAACCCTAGAGATTAACACTAACACATAACATAACAGTATTGGTGGGACAGATGGAATGAAACCGCTATATTTAAAAACAATTAAGGACAACATTGCCACATACTTGGGAATAGAAAGAGTGGATTCTTGTTGTCTTTAATAACTACTGCTGCAGATAAGACAATGTTATCATCGCTGTATGTGGATAATTGAATATGAGCATCTCTTACCTACCGGGCTGAATGCATGAATATTTTTCGTGTGAAATACTATCTTTTTGTCTTTACCTACTCTGGCCATCATAAAGTAAATGCAATTCAATGTTTTAAAAAGATTACTTATATAATTGAGCAACAAGAAAATAACAGGAACTCTCTCAAGTCTCAACTGCTTAATACGACGAAGAGTTGTCTAATAGCCAATGGATTTTAAAGAATCGATTTTTTTATATAATGTCATATTTGATTATTGAATTTAAGAACAAACTAAAGTAATCGACATCATAAATATTCCACTTCGATCTTCATTTGCTATCTTTTTTTTAGGACAAGCATTGTATAATGATGTTAAAATGATTAAATCTATCCCATAAAGGCATAAACTACTTTTTCATTTGTACATGATAGTGAAATAAAGTGTGATATTTCTCCACTGAAACTAATAATAACATCTTTAACAATGGTTTTTGAGTTGAGTTATTGATTAAACTCAACAACTCCTTATCACCTTATTTACTATTATTTTTATTTAAAAGTTCTTTATGTTGGAGGTTGAATTTTAAGGGAAAGAACTCTCAAATTCTACTTTTATCAAATAAATATTATTCTTAATGTTATTTGAGAGAAAAAAGAGGTTCTATTTTATTTTTTGCAAGCAAAATTTAAGAACTCAAATTAGATTCAATAACTAGAGCATAAATGAAAAAAAAAATTCTTGTATATCCTATGTGGTATCATGAGATTCAAAAAAGTGATCCAAAAATTATCCAAAATGATTTCTTATGTAAAAAGATGCTCTAACAATATATATCTTGTTTCATTAAATATATAGCATTTTGGCTTGTGTAAAATATTTTCTTTATATAAGTAAAATTTATAATAAAAAATATTTTTAACTATATAAATTATATTATAGATTTATAATAAATCAATTATATTGTAATAGAATGTTATTTTTAATTATTGATATTTAAAAAAATATTAAAGCTGATTTCAGAAATAAAAATGAAATCAATAAATTAAAAGAGATCAGATATTAAGAAAACGCCTTTAATAACTTTCTCATTAAAAAAATATCATTAACAACTCCTAAGTTTTGTGTCATATAATAATTTACAATATTCTTGTATGTCATTATATCAATTTATCAAAACAAGCTGGGGAACAAGCCTTTTTTATCTGTTGTGTCAGAAACCTTTTGTTGCAAATTAATAATTTATGTCAATAAATGTCAGTGAGCAAGTATAGTGTATGTTTTAATAATTCATTACTTTTGAGTAATCTGGGACGATTTTATTATACTAGAACAATTAATAATTTATGTCAATAAATGTCAGTGAGCAAGTATAGTGTATGTTTTAGTTTGCTGTCAACTTGTCACTTAAGCTTATGTTAAATATAGTTGAGGAATGACATAGATAGAATAATTATTATATTATTTTATAATTTTTAATTTAATAATATTTTTTTAAAATTTCATTATTTGATTAAAAATATATTTAACATAGATTATATATGCAAAATTTCATAAATTTAAAATTATTTATTATTTCTTTTATATATATTAAAATCAATTTAATCTAAATATTTTAAAAATACTAAAATATAAATTATTTGATTATTTTTTTTGTTGTTGTTCAATTTTGATAAAATTTAATACAAACGATATTAGTAATACATATATATAATTCAAATATTATATCAATAAAAATCACATTTTATATTAAATTATAATAATATAATAGTTGTCAAAGTTATATGATATAGTTTTATCATTTTTTATTTATATATATATATATATATATATATATATATATTAAGCGCATGAGTCCAAAGAAATGATTTCTTTCTAACATTCTTTTTTACTTATTTTATATAATGATTAAAAGCATTTAAGCCAAACATTCTTTAAGGCTAATGTTAGGAAAATAAGTTTTTAATACTCACTTCTGAATTATTGCATTAAAATAAAATTTATTGCATTAAAACAAAATTTAAATTAACAGTCAACAATAGACTAAATAAACAAGTTACCAGTGTATTAACACACGGTTGTTCCGAGTGAAACTAAAAAATTTCTTAAGTAAGGTATTATTATGTTTAAATCGTATGGAAAAAAATATGATTAAGATAAAAAAATTATTAAAAATAATTAACTAATATTTCAACTAATATTAATTATTAATAAAACTGATAATTATTCTTCTTCATCAATGTCACGGTGACAAGAAGAAGAAAAAAAACAAATTACCAGCGTGCCTTACCTGACAAGAAGTGTGAAACTAATCAAAGATCGACACAAACGAAAGCAATCCACGATCTTATTCTTATTCTGTCAAGTCTGGAGCTCTTGGCCTACTCTGTCAATAACCATTATGGTCAAGTTTAAGAAGCACCAAATAAAGTGGCAAAGTCAAGTATATTGAATACATCGAACATGGGAACATTTTTTAGTACAGAAACATGGGAAGATTCAATATATTTAAAGTGAATAAATATTTTTAATACTTTTAGGAATAATTTTCGTAAAAACATTTTTTTATAAAAACAATTTACTAAATACGTGAATTTTTTCATAATTTATCTCATGAATGAAAATTATATTTTCCTAAAAAAATTAGGAATAATATTTCTTAAAAAAAATTAAAAGTGAATACACACTAAAATTAATGTTAAAGTTTTTTTGGCGTAACAAACAAAATAAATCCTTTGCAAATTTGTTGACAACCACGTAAAAAAAAGTTTAAATAATTGATTTTCGCAATTTATAATTTATTTTATATATTTCATTATTTGATACACAAAATGTAAAATTAAGAAAAAAATAATATAATAAATATTTTCTTATAGTGTAAAGACTTTTGCCGTCAATGAATTAAAAATCATAATAGATATTACTTAAAATAATTATTATTGTGAACAATCAATTTTGTCCGATTTATTTTACAACAGTTTTAAATTTACATTAAAAAATATATGTCCAAATTTACCTTGTGAACATCCAATTTCGTCCCCCTTTAATACTAATTCCATCTTTTTTTTCTTATACATGTTCTTATGCGTCTTAAATAAGCCCTGACATATTTTTATTCCAATCTTCTTTATCTCCATATTTACCATGTCTTTCCTTCTGATTAAACAAATTTTATTTCTCTTCATTTTTTAAAACTAGATTGAATAAATTATAAGCTTTAAAAAAAATTTCATCAAATTTTCGCAATTGGGGCATTTGGGGCATTTGGGCGTAGGTCCTCTAATTATAGTTTATCCCTGTCTTTCTTTTTGGGGCATTGGAATTCATTTTTACAAGAAAACAGCAAAATAAATAAATAATGTATCAATAAATTTGGGTTTCAAGATACACTAAAAGTAGTTAGTCCAGTTACAGTGATAATACATTCCAAATTAGTAAAATAAATAAATAAAAGGAGGGAGAAGAAAGAAAACAATAGCAAAACAAATAAAAAAAATCCAAAACATTCTACTTTGTTTTGATCCTTAATCATTTGATTAAGAAAATCAAACTGCTACCACTTTACTCCGATACTTAATAATATGTATTGGTAAGAAGGGGTTTTTTAAATGTGATCGAAAGGAATTATTGTTTTAATGCATCACAATAGGTCTTTTCATCAAAAGGGGGTGATTTTTTTCCTTAATTGCGGTTTGAGGGTATTTTTTAAATTATTTACGAAATAGGGGTAAGTCGTAAAAGATTTTACGACTTCTGTAACTGAAGTCGTAAAATTTTTTACGACTTAATTTTTTTTATTTTATTTAATTGAAGTCGTGTAATTATTTACGACTTTTTTGTAATATAATTTGTAAAAATAAGTCATAAAATAAAGTCGTAAATAAAATTAAGACATTAGCGTAATTTTTTTTTGCCCTATACGACTTCAAAGTCGTATTTGATATTT
>CM023946.1:1405689-1468510 GCA_013407115.1 Glycine latifolia
ATTAATATAAATGAACAATACAAATTAAATAAAAATATAAAAACTATGAATAATATTAACTGTTGACTTCCTTGTATGGACAATTACTACGATTATGTCCTTCAGTTCTACACAATGAACATTTATTAGGCCTATTTGAAATTGGTTCGTCCATCTCATTATGTATATGAGTAGTGGCTGGTCTTCCCAATGTTTGTCATCGTTTTGAAGAATTAGGCATAAAATATGGACCTGAATATTAAGGCCATTGGTCTTTGCTTCCAAGGGAGTGAAAGTGATGTTGATAAACTTTGTAAATGTTTTCCAACTTAGGAATTTGGTCCAACCAATTTGCTGCTAGTGGAAACTCAGATCGCATTACGAGTAACTTTGCCTCAAATTGAGGTTTTCTCAACTCATATCCTATGGCAAAATAAAAAATAATAAGTATTAATTAGGTGAATACATAATAATGTAAGAATCTAATTTATGAAAATGTTGAGAAGATTACCCATATTTATGACTTGCTTTTTTAAGTCAACATCCCTAAACTTTTTGTTAACACAATCCTCATAATTATTTGGGCTTCATTTTAAAAATATTAGCATTTCAAATTTAAGATTTAAAAGAAAAGATGGGGTGTACTTCGTAAAAGAGAGGTGTAATTAGCAAATTTGAATTTTTTTACGTGAAACTTATCAGAAGTTGGGGGTGCAAAAAGCAAAAAAGAAGGTTGTATATATACATACGACTTTAAAGTCGTATATATACGTACAACTTTAAAGTCGTATATATACACACGACTTTAAAGTCGTATTTCTTTTGCACCCCGATTTCTGATAAGTTTCACGTAAAATAATTCAAATTTTCTAATTATACCTTCCTTTGACGAAGTACACCCCATCTTTTCTTTTAAATCTTAAATTTGAAATGCTAATATTTTTAAAATAAAGTCCAAATAATTATGAGGATTGTGTTAATAAAAGTAAAAATAATTATATTATATTTTTTTTAAGAATGATGTAATATATTTTAATTTTTCTCATTTTAATATAACTTTTTTGCATATAATATTATCATAATTGTTAAAAAAAATCATTAACATACGTATTATTATGTCAAATATTAAATTTTGTTAACAATACTTCAATATTATTATAAAAAAATTATTTTAATTCTTTTCAAATTAAAATGTTAACATAAAAATACATAAATTGTAAAATATATCAAATAAAATCATATAATACCTTAATTAAACATATGTTAATTTGTAAATTTCTAAATTATATAAAATACAATTTTTTATAATAAAAATATGAAACAACAATTAAAATAAAAAACAAAAAATAAATAACAAAATAAAACAGAAACTAAAACAAAACAATATTATCTTTTAATATTACTATTAAATAAAACATAAAAAAAATATAAAAATTAATAAGTAAAAAAAATCTTAAACACATTAATTAGTAAATTCTTAAATAATAAATAAAATAATTTATTAACATTTTGTAAACAAAATAATTTTACAAATTAAACAAAACAAAAGTTTAAAACATTTAATAAAACCAAAACGTTAAAAGGAATAAACAAAGCAAAAAAAAAAAAAAGTCGTATAGTAACTTACAACTTCACCAAAAAGCAAAAAAAAAATTATTAAGGAAGTCGTAAATTACCATACGACTTCCATTAAAAATAAAAAAGGAAAATACGACTTTAAAGTCGTATAGGGCAAAAAAAAAATACACTAATGTCATACTTTTATTTACGACTTATAAATCGTATTTTTACAAATTATATTACAAAGAAGTCGTAAATAATTACACGACTTCAATTAAATAAAATAAAAAAATTTAAGTCGTAAAAAATTTTACGACTTCAGTCACAGAAGTCATAAAATCTTTTACGACTTACCCCTATTTCGTAAATAATTTAAAAAATACCCTCAAACCGTAATTAAGGAAAAAAATCACCCCCTTTTGGTGAAAAGGCCCATCACAATACTTAAAAGATTAATTTTTATGTCTGATTTATTGAATACATGACAATGATACTCTAGAAAACAAAACAAAAAGTTTAAGCTGATTAATTTTTTATTGTATTTTAAAATTATTTCCTACACCTTTTCTTCATTATATTAAATTTACAACCTTGAGTAAGTTGTTTATATCCCATAATTTTTTAAGAAAAATGCTATGGTTGGTTATTGTCAAAAAAATGAGTTTGTGACTTTTTAAAAATATTAAAAAACAATTTAGGTATGTAAAATGAAAACGATTGACAAAATTCTTTAAAAAAATATACAAATGTCTCAAGGGATTCTTATATATAAGTTTGTTTGAGGTTCCAAAATTGGAGAGGAATTAAAAGAAATGCAAAGAAGATAGAAGAGTGTAGTAGCAAGCGAGGCAATCAGGTAAGATCCATAAATCACCTTGCTTATTGCACTTTGTGCTTCTTAATCTAAATGCTTGTTCTATCAACACATGAATTGTTCTTTCATGTACCAGTCATTAATCAAATAATTGTCCTTTAAAGCAGAAAAATCATCAATCTAAATGTAGACCTCAATGGAAACAAAGCAAATACACAAGTCAGTCACCACACACCCATTTCACCACTGAAAATCTTGCAAATCAAAACCCAAAGAGTATCACAGGGAAATAAAAACATAATATTACGGAACCCCTCTCCTCTCCGCTTCTTCTCTCTCGTTCAGACGCCGCCACGCACCACCACTGCATGCCTCCATTTCCCTCACATGGCGCAGTATGAACCCCTGTTCCTTGTAGTAGCTTATAATGATGGTTGTTCTGTTTTCTTTTTCCTTTTATTTTTATCTTAATCACATAATGGGTAACTGGGGGGAAACAAATCACGGCCCAAATCTTTATCAGTATCAAAGTTTAGATTCTTGTTCACAAAAATTACATTTGATTCATACTTTTAATTTTCTATATTATTGCTTCTTCCTTTCTTTCCTTTTTTTTATGTGGAATTTAATTTAATAAAAAATAAAGATGATAAAGCTGTTGTGTACGTGCCTAATTTTAATGAAATGGTGATCATATTTGATAACAAACTAATTAAATCAAATATTTACAAATAAAAAATAATAAAATATGCTTTTTCAACTAATAGAATCAAATATTGACATCTTTTGTCCCTTAAAATATTTGAGAACAAAGTTGTGACAGTTTGATGTAATTAACCTTTTTTAAAATTAATAATAATAATGATTTGACAAATGATTAAAAGATAATAGTTTTTTTAAGACAAAAGAAAATAGGTTAACTGAATGTGTCATCCTTTTAATTCTTAAAGTTTTGAGATATAAATTGTGGTAATTTGGTGTCTCAAAATTTTATCTAAAACAATAAATGTTTAAATCAACATTAACTTGTTTTAAGAAATTATCTTTGATGAGATATTTTTATGAATTCTATTTTTAGAACATATGAGTTGTGATAATCCAAAAAATATTAAATGAATAAAATTAATTATCACAATTCTTACCTGTGTTTTAGGGTGAGAAAAATGTTTTAGAAGTCAGCTTAGTTAATTTGAGGTAATCGTCCTATGAACTAACACTTTTTTATACATAATTGAATCTCAAATCTAAATATGATTTTCAAAGATTCTTTTCCTTAAAATGGAGTTTTCAATGATTTTTCAATAAATAATATTGGGGGTGACTCTATCTTTTTTTCCAAAACCTATTTTTTGAATTTTTGTTGTCCCACTTGCAATGCCGGTTGCAACAATTATAAAAGCAAACAATCTTAATATATATATATATATATATATATATAGTGATGTAATTTGATCTTTTATATATATGACCATCTATAATTAAATGTCATTGAGATAAATATTTTATATTATTAGTAATTTATAATTGTTTGTCTTTTATATTAAAAAATAAGTTTAAATAATAAAACAATATGTTTAATTAATCATTTGGTATTTATATTTGTGCTAATTTCTATAAATGTGTTTTTCTTTAAATTTTAGTTTTATATGAGCAAATTTTTAAATATTAATCTTTATTTTTCGTTTTGTAAAATTTTTTACACTCTTAAAAAAACTAATAACAGATACTAAGTAAAACAAAAATCATATAAAACTTAAAACAGGTTATACATTAAAAAAGTAATTTTTTTTACACAATCATCTAATAAAAATTTATCATGCATAATAAGTTTTTTAATAAATTATACTTCCACCTCTTGGTGTTTTGCTCAAATTTCATTTGATACTTCTTCTTTTTTGTACCTTAAAAAAACTTATTCATTGTTTAACTCATATTATACTCAGACATTGTTTAATAATTTAATAGAAATTAGACACATACTGGTCACATGAATTTTAATTACAAAAAATCATTCATTGTTTAGATCACATTACACTCAGACACTGTTTAATAATTTAACAAAAATTAGATACATAATGGTCACATGACTTTTAATGAAATTTTATGTCTAAAATACCATCATCTTCTTCATCTTTTTGTTTTTTCTGTAATTGGACGTGAATCCAGCTTTTTGTTGGACGTGAACCCACTTTGTTGGTATGCAGTATTATCATGATCAACATTGCATATCTCACTTAGTTCGCCCCGTTGGTCCATAAAGTGGACCAAAATATCTACGTTGCCTGTTTCAAGACTCATGTATTTCAGTTCATCCATTGTGTTTCCTATAGTCTCAAATATTCAAACTGTTTTAATCAACAATAATAAACAAATGATTTTCAAAATCATAAGTGATAACAAATTGATCCCCATTGAAACCCCATTCAAAAATAAACAACAATAAACAATCAAAATTAAATAAATAATATTAAAAAGTAACCTATATACAAGTTTCAATGGCCACTTACAAGAATAATCCTAACGTGAACAAAAATCGTGGAACAAGAAGAGAAATAGAGGCTCGTGAACGTCGTGAGGAATAGTGAATAACTCACGAACTGGAACGAGGAACAATAAATAACTCGCGAACTGGAAAATGAATAGTGGAGAACTCACGAACTGAAAAATGAATACTGGAAAACTCGCGAACTGGAAGAAGAATGGTGAAGAATTCGCAAACAGTGAAAAAGGATGAAACATGAACGTCGTGAGAGGAAGAGGAACTCGCACCCCTTGTACGTGAAGAATAACTCGCCAACAAGAGGAAGAATAACAATACTCGTGAATGATGAATAGGAATGAAACGTGAATTATAAATTTTGAAACTAAGTGGGAGGGGATAATTTGGATTTTACAATTAAAATATAAGGGTAATTTCGTATGCTCACATATTTTAATTAACATTAGTTAACAGCATTAACAGGTGGGATAAAAGTAATGTGCATAAAAGAAGGATATCAAATGAAATTTGAGCAAAATATAGGGTATGAGTATAATTTACTTTACATTTTTTACTTTTAAAATAATTATCTTAAAATAATTCAAATAACGATTTATGATTAGATAATTTTTAAAATTTTATTGTCAATGCATAAATTTAAACTCATTTTTAAATGTGATCACTAAAACAAAAAGAAGTTAGTACAAATACGATCAAATGATTAACTGAACCAAAATTAATCTGTCTAATTTATAATCGTATTAAGTGAATCTTTAAAAATCCAATGTAGGTGGACAAAGCACCACTCCCACTTCCCTCCCTCTCTCCCGATTTAACGGATGAAATTAATCCGTGCTGTCAAATTTTCAAAGTTAAGAATTTTAGAAAAAGATTATACCTTGAAAATTGAGAACATTCAAACCCTTAATTAAGATATCCTATATAAATGCTGTGTATCATGAAAGTTTTCATCATCCACCCACCTCTTATGACCTATCATCAGTGACGAATGTGACAAAAAAAGATATGTTAAAAAATAGGAGGTTCTCCACTTTTCCTCCATTTTTCATTTGATTTTTTTTTTATTTCTTTTTATAATTCTCCCTTACCCTACCACTCATTCTGTTAGACATTCCTTAATAGATACTTGCTTTTTTCCTTTTGTATCATGAACATCAAACTTGTTACCACAATGTTAAGGAATAGTTAATTTAAGCAATATAATTATAATTTCCTTTATATAAAATATTGATTTTAAATATGTGAAAAATCATATTTAAAGAATTAATGTTTGTCAGCTCAAATAATACCATCTTTCATAAAAGATAAGAAAAGAAAGAGAAAAAAAAACCAACGTTGCTGCTGTTTCTTTGCTCTACAAATAAAATACACAACCACCCCATATCAGACCATCATTTAAACAGCAATTAAAAAATGGCCGTCATTTAAAAAGGGAAGGGGATTGTGTTTCACACTTTCACGGCCACATCAATTGGCGGAACAGTGGAGGATAACTAAAACCAGTTATTATATTACATACTAAAATCACTTTCAATTATTCATGATAAGATACATATTATCAGCATATAATCATAAAACTCTCAAATGAGAAGAAGAAGAAGAAGAAAAATTGAAATAGTGCATCGAATAATAAAAAAATAAATCATTACGAAATGGCTATTATATAATTTTTTGGTTTACTTTATATAATTTATTTTATCTGCACTGGTGTTGATAAATTACATTTCGTTAACGTTTATTTACCATTTTATATCAAGAGAAAATATATTAATATTGTTAACTTCTACTAGAAGTGGTGATGACTAAAGCTCTTTGGTGGCTAATAATGACTTATTATCAAGTCTAGTTTAATATTATGTTCGTTATTATATATAAGAAATAAATAAGAATATTTTTTTAAATATAAAAAATATATGATCATTTTTATTTATTAATTATGAATTTTCTTTTATATTATTGTTTATTATAAAATTATTAATGAGATAAGTCATATTTATTAGTGAAAATTTATCCATTGAAAAATGAATAATGTCATTAAATACAATGACCACTTAAACCATTTAATTCAATAGGTATTTTTGGAATAAAATTAAAATTTAAAATATTGTTAATTAAAGTTAACCATCTTAACTACTTTTATTTATTGATCTTTATAAATTAAATATTATTTTTTTATAGGATCTTATTAAGCAATGCTCTAAGAACATTGATTAATGAATTAAAACGAGAAAGTATTGAGTCAGCCCAAAAATAAAATAACTAAATATAAATTTTAGATCCACCAATAAAAATATATTTTCTTTTAGTTTTTATAAACAAAAAAGTCACATTTGACAAAATGCCTAATATATAATTTATCTTTTAAAATGGAACATTTTTCTAAAAGTTTATTTTAGATTTCACTTATCATTTGGCCCGAAAGTATTTAGTGTAATGATTACAAGAGAGAGAAAAAAAAATCAATAACACAATTTCACATATTCTAAATAAAAAATTATCTTTTTACTTTCTTAATAAATATTATAGTTACGCTCATTCTATATATATATATATATATATATATATATATATATATATATATATATATTAACAATGTAGGTACAGTATATAGGTCAATTAAAGACAAATAATTAATTAGTAATACTCAATAAAAACACACCTAGAGTTGCTTTGAATAAAAGATAATTAATGTTCTAAACGGACACATTTAGCATGTTACACTGATTACCAACCCAAATGTAATAAAGAGAACTTTTGTGGACTCATTATGACTTAAATTAGGAAATTTGAATCATTACGATTTTATGATAGTATGTTATTTCTTAATTTAAAACGGAGGGAGTATTAAATGCTGCATTTAAGACTTGTTATCAAGTCTTCTTTTTTAACAATTTATTATCAAGTCTACTTTACTAAATACTAGCATATACTATAGATTAACTAAAGAAAAATAAATTAATATTCAATGAAAATCCATCTGAATAAGTACACATTTAATCTCAGTAGATCCAGGAATTTTGAGTTGTGGAGTAATTGTAACATTAAAAATATTACATGTTATTTTTGAAAGTATAAATATTCATCATAAAATTTCTTTATGAGTTTTTATATTCCACAAATAATTATTAATGTTCTCATTTTTCATATTCAATTTTTGTGATATTCAAGATATATAAGTTGATGAAAAAACAATATAACATACTAACCACAACAATATACACATTTTGCACAGTTGGTTTTCAAATTTCAGTACAATCAGTTTTTAGATAGACACATATTCTTCAAATATAAGTCTTAGACAACAAGGGAAATTAGGATTAAAAAACAAAAAAAAATGAGTTGCTTGAAGAGAAAGAATTATATGTATTTGAAAGCTTTAAAATGGCGTGCTTTCTCTTTTAGAAAGATGAAATCAGTATAATTCTTTATATTTTTTGCACATTTACTCGATAATAAATAATATATTTTTTAAGGAAAATAAATAAAATATTAAAATTAAAAAGTGGGAATGAAAATAAAAAAGAGAATCCAAATATTTATTATTTTCATATTTTTTATATTAAGATTGAGATTATAACTATAAATCATAATATTATGGGGACAAAATACTACTATATATTTAATAAAACAAACTAAAAAAATAGTGGAGACAGCTGCTCCCATTTTCTATAGGTTGGATCCGTCCCGGTTTAATCTGTCTAATTAACTAAATTAACGATATATTATTCAATAAAAAAATACACTTGGAGTTGCTTTGAATAGAAAATAATTAATGTGTTGATCATACACATCCAACATGTTACAGTGACCAACCCAAAGTAATAAAATTAACTTGTTAACTCATTATAATTTAAATTAAGAGATTTGAATCATTATGATTTTAGTGTATATTTATCAATTGTATTGATTGAGCTATTTTAATTTTTAATTTACGATGGTGACAAAAAGCTAGAACTTTATAAAAAAATTATATTTGACATTTTTAACGAACGAGACAAGTAAGGGTTTGCAATAAGTATTTTATAAGCCATTCGATATTTTTTAAGCCTTACTCGAAAGATTCAATAAAGATTTCACCTACAAACGATTCATTTCCTAGAATAGGAATAAATCTCTGTAGTGAAAAAGAAAAGAAAAACATATTATAATCAAGTATAACGATCTAACAGTTTATTCCTTTTTAAGTTTTTAAATTTTAAAATATTTTTTATTAAAGAACTAAGATTTCATAAAATAAAAAAAGTTAACGGAAGAAAATGCATTTATGACAGATGCATAAAAAATAATGCTCCATAAAAATATACTTAGGATTTTATCCGGAAAAAAAAAAAAAATATATATATATATATATATATATATATATATATATATATATATTAACACTTCATATTAATGCACAAGAGTTACTCCAAACAAACAAACAAAAATAATTAAAACTCCATATAAATACAATTGGAATTACTTTGAATATTAGGGGGAAAATTAAAGAACCAAAGTTATATGTTACAAATGATGTAAGTTTCTTTTGAGTTACTATAAGAATCAAGACTCGGAGGAGTCTACATATTCATCATCAATTGTGAACTAGGTGGAGGAGGATGAACAACACGATGGAAGAGAACGAGAACGAGCTTAATGTTAATGGAAGGGAAGTGATACCCCTCCTCGCCCCATTCAACATGGGAAAATTCAATCTATCTCATAGGTAACTTAACATATTGATTCCCCAAACCATTTTTAACAATGTACATAACATGCTTTTTGGATTTTTGTGATTCCATAACATATGGTAGGATTGTTCTGGCACCATTAACAAGAACAAGGTCATACAACTTCATGGCTCAGCCTCATGCTGCTTTGTATTATTCTCAAAGAACAACAAAGGGTGGATTTTTGATTGGGGAAGCCTCAGGGGTGTCAGACACTGCACAAGGGTAATCTTCCATTCTTTAGCTTTATGGACAAACAAACATTCCAATGCACATTTTGTTTTATTTGTTTTTCTTTCTCAACGTATTTTAGGGTGTGTTTGGTTTCCTATTTAAAAAGATGGGTACATGTTGAGAATGAGTGGTGCGCGTCACCTCTTCTACCAACAAACAGCAAATGGGGAGTTTCAAACTCAACCCTCAATCAAACAGTAGAATGCGGAAACGTGAAAAACAAAATGAGAAAGAGCAAGAGAGATAAAAACACAACAATGGCTTTACGTGGGAGAAAACCAGAAATTGGAAAACCCACGAGACCTTGTCCAGAAACAATCCACTATAACAATAATGGTTACAAACACTCCACGGCCTCTTGCCGGAGTAACGCTCAACCTCACCAACAAAGGAGGGAACTCACACTCTCTACAAGGGTTGTTTACTCAACCTCTCAGAGATACTCACTCTCTACAGCCTCTTGTCGGAGAAACACTCACAGGAGACTCTTTCTTCACTGTGGTCTCAAGGTCTGGACTTGGTTTGCCTCCTCCATCTGTAAATGTTGTATTTATAGAGAAGAATTAGGTTTAGGGATTTCTGTTCCCTAAACATGATTGGGCCAAAACTTGCCATTCGGGAAATGGACCCAAAGTCAGTTTTCCTTTTTCACCAAACTTAGGAAAAAGGACCGAGCATTAAACGGAAAGCTTTGTCCAACAGTACACATTGTAATGCATATTTTGTGAAAATCTCTAATTTATTACTGTTGGACTTTTGGTTGAAAGTCCAATTGGTAACTTACCAAAGGAAAAACAAACATACACTTAACTATTTCACTTTAAATAGAAAGAAAAAAAATCTAAAGTCCCTCTTGGCCATTTTTGTTTACCATATTAAAGGTACCCAAATACACCAGGCATTTGGACAAGAGAACAAGTGGAAGCATGGAAACCAATTGTGAGAGCCGTTCATGAAAATGGGGGCATATTCTTTTGCCAACTCTGGCACGCCGGAAGAGTCTCCAACTATGGTATCTAACTCTATTTATAATAGCAATAGTATAAAATGAACACTTATGTTATACACTTTCTTTTAATTTTCCAGCTTCATTAATTATTTTCATATATGAAGGAAACAGTTATATTTGTTATTTAAACAATTGGAAAAAATTAACTTTCTTCTCTATTTTGTTTACTTGTCTTTCTTTCCTTTTATATTGTTTTCTCGTGAATCCCGAAAAAGGGGAAGAAAAAAGTGTCATAGATATTGATTGCATATGTTCAATTCAACAGTATACCAACCAAATGGGGAGCCCCCAATTTCAAGCACAAACAAGGCGGTTCAAGGTAGCAGCACCCAATACCCACCTCCACGTCGTCTAAGAACCGATGAAATTCCTAAGATTGTCAATGACTTCAGAATGGCAGCCAAAAATGCCATAGAAGCTGGTAGTAGCCTTTGCTTAGCATTTTTCTTTTTCTAGTTTTCATTCAAAATATAACTTGACACCCTAAATGTTACGTACATACACGTGATGCAATTAACCATTAAAATTATCTATACTACAAATAATTTTATTCACCAAAGAAAATTGAGTCTAGTAAAAAGGATTGGCATCTTATAGTGTGACAAATTAATAAGGTTCAAATTCTCATTCAGAGATGTGCTCCCTTTAATATTATATCTTTGCGTTGAATAAGATTGCTTCTGGAAAAAAATACTTATTGACACATTATAATAATAAATACTAATAACATAATAAATTTTGTATTAAAATATTTTAGAATGGGTTGTATATAATTGAAGTATAAAATTAATTCCACTTTGCTTTCTTATATATACAAATAATTTATTATAGGTTTTGACGGGGTAGAGATACATGGAGCTAATGGATACTTGCTAGAACAATTTCTAAAGGACAAAGTGAACGACAGAGATGATGAGTATGGAGGTAGCTTAGAAAATCGTTGTCGGTTTCCACTAATGGTTGTGAAGGCCGTATGTGATGACATTGGAGCTGACAAAGTTGGTGTTAGGCTTTCCCCTTTCGCCGATTATTGCAATTGTGGAGACTCTAATCCTCAAGCGTTAGGCATTTACATGGCACAATCCTTGAGCCAATTGGGCATTCTTTATTACCATGTCATTGAGCCCAGGATGCTCACAATGTTTGAAAAGCATGAGACAAACGTGTCCCTTTTGCCTATTCGAAAGGCCTTCAACGGAACATTTATTGTTGCTGGTGGCTACAACAGGAGTGAGGGAAACAGAGTCATAGCCAATGGAGGTGCAGATTTGGTGGCTTATGGACGCCTGTTTTTGGCAAATCCAGACCTGCCTAAAAGATTTGAACTCGATGCTAAGTTAAACAAGGCTGATAGAAGCACTTTTTACACCTCTGATCCTGTTGTTGGATATACAGATTATCCATTTCTTGAAAATTATAGTTAAAAGCACATATTAAATTTTATTTAGATATATATCTCTTGTAATAAAGGACCGTTTCATTACTATGTTATAACAAGCTCCAAGCAATAATGTGCAAATGGCCTACACCCATCTTATCCAACCAGTTACGATGTTTCCTAACCCATACAAGATATTGTTGTGCTTTATATGAAAAGGGAAAATATAAACATTTGCCTTATTTATGAGATGGATTGGGTTAAAAGCAGAAGATTGAGAGAAAAAAAGTTGATACAGAGCTAAAGATGCAATAAGTAATATGATGGGAATAAAAACTAAAGATAGGAAGAAAATAGGATGAAAGTAAAAGCATATATATATAACATTGATTGATATGAAAATATGATATTATTAGCTAATGTTTAACCACTATCTTGAAGCAAACCACGTTCAAATGATCGTCCAAAGCACCGACAACTATTGATGCCCTAAAACAAACTTTAGCTACAACATCAATGCTAGTCTTGATCAACTTCAACCAACCATAAACAATTGTGTGCATTTTCATTACAAGGAAGGTTTATGTAGACACTATTTGCTAAGGGCACTGACGCACTGCTATTATCTTCATTAAATGTAACGATAAACACAAAAGAGTTCAATAGTTTTTTTAAAATCCTTTTTGAAGTTGATCAAAACCTTACGTTTAACTATGGGAAAAAATAAATTTCTTCTCCATTTTGTTTTCTTGCCTTTCTTTCCTTTTCTCTTGTTTTCTCGTGAATCCCAAAAAAAGGGAAGAAAAAAATGTCATAAATATTGATAGCATTTGTTTAATTCAACAATATACAACCCAGATAGGGAGCTAATGGATACTTGCTAGAACAATTTCTAAAGGACAAAGTGAACGACAAAGATGATGAGTACGGAGGCAACTTAGAAAATTGTTGTCGATTTCCACTAATGATTGAGAAGATAGTATCTGATGAAATTGGAGCTGACAAAGTTCGTGTTAGGCTTTCCCATTTTGCTGATTACTGCAATTGTGGAGACTCTAATCCTCAAGCATTAGGCATTTACATGACCCAATCCTTGAGCAAATTCGGCTTCTTTAGTGTCATGTCATTAGGCCCAGGATGCTCACCATGTTTGAAAAGCATGAGACTGACATGTCCCTTATGCCTATTCGAAAGGCCTTGAATGGAAACTTTATTGTTATTGGTCTACAATAGGAGTGAGGGAAACAAAGTGATAGCCAATAGAGGCGATGATTTGGTGGCTTATAGTCGCCTGTTTTTGGCAAATTCAGATTTTGCCTAAAAGATTCAAATTAGATGTTGAGTTAAACAAGGCTGACAACCAGTGATTCTGTTGTTGGATATAAAGATTATCCATTTGTTGAAAATGATAGTTGAAGCATCTATTAAATTTTATTTAGGTATGTCTCTCTTGTAATAAAGGAGAATTTCATTACTATCTTATAACAAGCTCCAAGCAATGTGCAAAAGGCCCACATGGATCTTATTCAACTAGCTACGAAGTTTCCTATCCCATACAAGATGTTATAGTTTTTTTTTTGTTAGCATACAAGATAATATAGTACTTTATATGCAAAGGAAAAATATAAACATCCACCTTATTTTGAGATGGATTGGGTTAAAAGGAAGATAGAGAAAGAAATAGAGAGGGAGAGAAAAGAAGGAAATTAAGAAAGAAAAAGGTACAGAGAAACCTAGAAATGCGATAAGTATTGTGATGGGAATAGAAACAAAAGATAGCAACAAAATAAGATGAAAGCAAAATCATATATTTGTTAACATTGACTGATGTGCAAATGATGTCATTAGCTATTATTTAACCAACATCTTTAAGTAAACCACGTTCAAATGATCGGCCAAAGCACAAACAACTCTTAATGCCCTAAAAGAAACTATAGCTACAACATCAATGCTAGCCTTGGTCAAGTTCAACCAACCATAAACAATTATGTGCATCTTCATATGCAAGGAAAGTTTATGTAGATACTATTTGATAAGGGCACTAACGCATTGTTATTATCCTCATTGCATGTAGAGAATAATACAAAAGAGTTCAATTGTATTTTATACTCCTTTTGTTCATAAATATAAAACTATTTTCCAATTTCATTTGTTGATTTTTGTAACACTATTTTCAAGTTATCTTTTGTATTAATTATTTTTTACCAAAATATCATTTATCATTTTACAATAAATGTTATATATTTAAAAGATAAATACATTAACTCTCTTATAAGGATTGGATAAGAAGACTAACACTCTAATTAATTAAGTGTGAAAGCAATTAAATAAAAAGAAAGAGATTATAAGTATCAATAACTCAAGGGTAACTTTGGCAAAGTAATACAAGTTGATAACAAATTAAATGTTATTAACTACATTAACCAACTTTCTTAAAGGATGTGAATTAATTAAAAAAGTCTTACATTTAAATATCAAGAAAATAATTTTTCTAAAATCCTTTTTGAATTTATCAAAACATTTTTCAAAGATTTTGTAAATAGCATTATAAAAAGGGTTTTTGCAGTTAGGTTGATGTATCACCTTATAAGGGGGGGAAGGTAATATGATCCTAGTTAGATTTCATATTTTAATTTTATTATTTTCTTTGTTATTATTAATGTTATAAACAATTGTATGTTAATATTGCATTTCAAATTCTTGTTTTTTATAACATCAGTCATTATGATTGATTGAATAACACTTTTTTATAGGTTAACTATTTCACTGATTAATTGTCTTTTATACAATATAAAATGTTTTTTTTTTATTTTTTGAAATAATTATTTGTATTTTTTACATTCTTTTATTGATACCAAAAAATAATGTGACTAGGACCAGTGATTTTTTCTTTTGTGTGTGCAGACTTTTTATGCAATTTTTCCGTAAATTTTGAGATTTTCTTTTGAATTTTCTCGACAAATTTTCTACAATTTTTGTTATAACTTAGGAAAAAGTATTGTTATTTCTTTAGTTTTATTAAGAAATTCATAGAAAAAAAAGAATTATTTGATGTATTCTCATACAAAATTTATTTTGTAAGAAGAAAAAAATTATTACAATTTTTTCACCAAAATTATATATTTTTTTATTTTTGTATTCAGTAGCAAACAAAGGTATAAAAATCCTTAAAAAAAACTTGAAATGTTATAAATATCATAGATAAAATATTTTCGTACCATAAAAGACAATTGGTTAGAAAATAGTTAATATTTGAATAATATGAATATATGATTAAATTTTTTTAAAGTTATCCACAATAAATGGCACTATAAAAAATATTTGTATTTATATAATATAACTATAGTTATATTGGCACCTCCATCACTGCTTGTATAGCAATGGTACAAGAATTAGAAAACATGGAAGTAAGAAAATAAGAACAATAGATGAAAAAGAAAGAAGATGACAAAGACATCACACTTTATAAAGAATGATAATTCCAAAAAAATTCACCACAATAACATGAAAATCTTTTATAAAACCAAGAAATATTTAATCTATAAACCCACAAGAAACATAATTCTTAAACTGACAAAAGAATGAAATTATTATCTTATTCATATATCCTCCATTTTAATAAGGTTAATGGCTAAATCAATTTTTTTTTAAAAAGCAAAGGTCCAAGCAACTAAAAACCCAAATTACATCTTAAACTTCAAAAGTAACCTAATCTAATGTTAGAAATTGGATTTTAGTGTCAAACAAATACTTTTATTACAATTTAAACAAATTTACAATAAATGAATAAAATCAAAAAATAAGATTACAAGTTCATAATTGACACATTATTATTCCAATTGGATCAAGTGCTACTTGAACTTTTCTTTCTCACTTTAAGCTTGAACATGTAAGTGTTCATTTTTGTTCAAGCAACATCCCATTTGCTTTCTTAGCTTTTATCCTTATTATTGGGCCTCCTAACCCGATCAGATTCTTCCTCTCACAAATTCTTCATTTTTCTTAGCAACATCTATTAGAAGGTGTAATAAAATAGGTTTTATATAAAGTTGGATTTAAAAATTAAAAAAAGTGGTAATCGCAATCAACTCCTCATCCAAATTCATTCAGTAAAAAGATAGAAATTTCCATCCTTAAAACTGGATAGAAAAAGGAATCAAAGTGATAGGAGAAATCGTGAAAAAAGAAAGAGACATAATAAAGGCGAAAAAAATCACGATAGAAGACATAAGGAAACACTTCTTCACAAACTTTCAAGTACTCGTACATTTAAATGAAAAACTTTAACCTAGAATCCATTTTATTTAATTAGAAATATATTTTAAATTCTTGCAAGAGGAATAATATGATACGGCATTTCTAAAAAAATGTAAATATTGTACAATTTAACAGTAGCAAATTATTTATGTAACAATTTACTTTATTTGCACTCTATTAAATTAACTACATTACATATTTTTTATTTTAGACAATTACACTTGAAAACAATTTCAAACAATGCATCAATTTATTTAAACATATTTTGTCAAAATAAACATTTATTTTAATAAATAAAAACAATATTTTATTTTTAATATGTTTGTCTAACTTACTTTTACTTTAAAAAATATACATTTCTGTTTATTTTAAAAAAACAAATCCTATTTAATTTTTTGAAAATCACTTATGTCAAACACTTATTTTAAAGTTATTTTTTAAACATTTAAACAAACTCACCCAATATTCTATAAAAGAATCACTTTCACGAAGTTATAGAACATGCTTTTACATGATTAACAAAAAACGCCACTTCAAACTAAGAAAAATGTTCTTAAAATAATGCAGATTATGCTACGCATCATTAGGGACAAAATTTTAACATAGAAAACGGTCATTTGGTAACCATGACTCAAACAATTCTACGATACACAATCATCGAACGAGATAACTAATTGAAGAAATTTCATATAAACAACATACCTAAACGCAACTAACACAACTAGTACCTTAATTAGAATACCTAGAGGCTAGAGCCTTGATAAAAACAGCATGTGCAGCAAATTCACATTAATAATTTTTTTTAAAAAAACGCTTACTAGAACAAAAGCATAGCAGTGGTTACAACATGTAAATCAAGCCAAAATTAAGTAACTTAAATTAGAAAACAATCAAAATCAATCTTTGATATAATTAGAATTTTGTATTATAACCGTTGGTTACACTTATAATAAATAAACATTTCCAGTCCTCAAAAATGAATTTGAGAAACTAAACATTCTTAAATTTTGAACCAGAAATTAGGAAACAAAAAATGCACAAAATTTGAAGGACTAACAACATCTACGTCTAATCTAAATTTTAACATCTAAAAAGAATGATACTTAGAGTTAAGAGTGTGTCAGAAAATGTTACTAACATTCCTCAATCATCCAACAAAATCAAGCTCGCAACATTAGAAAAGTCAAATATGAACAATCAATCCATAGAGACAGAACACCAAGAAATCAGATCCCGAACCACAACAGCAAATATTCAAGACAATCCGGACCCCTTAAAGTTTGTTAATTTAAACAAATTTAAATTATAAAATACAGGCTTGAGTGTTTTCAGCATTTAAAGCAGTTATAATTTCAAATTAAGATGACACATTCGGGATTAAAAAAAAACAGTGGGCACACACTGTCAAGTTAAGACAGCAGATCATGACACCATAGATCAGGAAATAAACAACTTAAATAGAATATATACAGTAGAAAGAGGATGATAAGCCAATTATATTGATACAAACTTAACCAGATTTCAACAAGAAAACTCTAAATCAAACTAAAAGCTCTACAAGAGATAAACACCCCTTAACTAAACAGTTGGATTTAGAAGTACAAATAAAGAACTCCCTTCTTTAAACTATTCACGTTTTGGAAAGACAACCAATTTACGGAGGGAGCAGGGAAATATTTTTTGGAAGCAAGAAATATGTTTATCAGGAAATGACCAGACCACCTACAACAGATGATCAAAATCATCAGAACCTACATAAATGCAATCATCAGTCCATTCTCTAATCGTCATCCTCCTCCTGCATGAAATAAATAGCACAAAATAAGAAAACTGCAAAAAATGATCAAACTCACAAGACAATGATGAAAAATGTATCAAAACAAACCTCGCCACTGCCTTCCTCATCATCATCCTCATCATTCACCTCAGATACAGACTTCTCAGATTCTTCTTCATCCCCACCAGTAGGACCTTCGGCCTGACAACATAAACAAAAGCATATGAGAACAGCTCATTACAGACCAATAAAAACATATTCAACTTTCCTTGGCCTGATGAGAACAATACATTACAGATTATTTCTATAAACAAGAACATGTCACCAAAGATGAACCAACCTGTTTCTTGTTATAGGCTCTCATGTTCTTCTCGTACTCCACTTTCCTCTTCTCAGACTTTGCCACATAAGGTGCTTTTTCCTAGACAATTTATAAAATTTCAATAACAAATGCCAAAACTAAAAAATGTTATTCGTATAAACAAGAAACATTGAGCTACATACAGCATCAGACATGGTCTTCCATTTTGCTCCAGCAGCTTTGCCCACCTGAAATGTTTAGTTAAAGTCATGTGACTGAGAGATCCATTTATATGATGCCGTCAACACACAATAACAACAGATACACTTACAGCAGACACTGCTTTGTTTTCAGGATGTTCCTTATTGAATACCTTCCTGAACTCCTCCCTTTAATAACAACACAAATTTCAGAAAACAACCACAATACAACCAGGTAGTAATATGATAATATCAAGTTTCACAAAGCATAAGCTAGATCTAGCATACTCAAATATACATGATTTTAACAATAAAACAATCAAGGTAAACAAACAAACAACAGGTAAAGAAAACATGATTTACAATTGGACAACGATAAAAGTTTTGGCGATAAAATTATTCGATGGAAAGAGATGAGAGCGCATCGGAAATCGAATGGATCGTATAGTTAACAATATAATAATTACATGAAAACGAAGAAAGCACTTGGAGGCCTCTTTGGCTTGTTAGGGTCTTTCGCTGCCTTCCCCTTGCCGGCGGGTTTCCTAGCCTTGGTGGCGGCTCCCTTCTTATTCACAGCAAGTCTGAAATTCATAGCAAAATAAATAGAATAAAAAACCATAATATAGTAGAACGCACACATCTGAAATAATCGCCGTACCAAACAGAGATCTCAGATCTCAGATCTGGAAATTCCTAAACCTTAGCTTTTTCGATTATTTCACAGTACGAAACGTCGAATCGTTAGAGAAACAAACAATTCATGGTTGGATTAAAAGCGAGTGAAACTCACTTGGGATCGGCTCTCTTAGATTCGGTCTTGGACTTTCCTCCTTTCATGACGGATACTGCAATCACACCATCAGGATAGTTTTTACGTCGTGAATTCGTAGAAAAACAAAGAAAATCGCTTGAAAACGAAGAGAATTGCAGAAAAACGATGAAAAATTGAGGGGAAATACGTACCGAGAGATGTGAACAGGGTTGGGAGTCAGGGTTTGGGTGGAGAGAGAGAGGAGAGAAAGATAAAGAGAATGAATGATAATACTATGAGGGGAGATATTAAGCCCCTAGGGAAATTGAAATTCAATTGCAAACGAAATGAAATCAAGGGGAGGTCAGGGGTTTAGGCGGGAATTTAAATTTATTGCCATGTCATTGATCCGTGCGCTTATTTTGCGTTGGCTGCGTCATTCCTAAGCGTATGCCTCCGTTTCCATTTTGTGTTTTCTGTGTGTTTTCTTCAGCGTCCCCGCCGGTGTTCATTACCCTCTTTAGCCGGTGTTCTCTATTGTGATTCTGGTCCGGTTCAGCTCCAATAAGCCCAATAAGTACACTTCTTGTGTATTGGGCAACTATTGTCTCTACCAAAGCCCACTCCAATGAAATACTTGTTCTTTACCCTCTCTTTTTTTTATCCACCACACAAAACAAAATGTCACCCTCTCCCCATATTCTTACTCGCATATTCTGGCTAACAAAAAAACAAAGATGCACTACTCATATGCATTAACAAAACACTTTTTCAATTACACTAACTAATGCTTTGTTTGTTAATAATTGGAAAGGATTTAAACGAGAGAGTGAAATGGAAAGGAGACGATGAATTTCATGTGTTTAGTCAAAATTCATATAAAAAATAAATTACTAATATTTTCTAGGTGATTTCCCCTTGTTTTCCTTTCCATTATTTAATTCAATCTTTTTAAGTTTCTTTTCACTTAATTTTACTTTGAAAATATTCTTATTATTTGTAAGAAATTTGTCGCTCTGGTATCTCCCTGACTAAACCCATTATCAACCTTTTACTTATTAGGCTAATCAACTTGATTGTTTGAGCTACATTTCCTTGTTTGGTTGTGGCCTAAAACTTTGAATTGATTGTTGATGCTTGTCTCACCAAATTTTCTCACATTAGATAATACTTATGGTGCGTTTAGTAGAGAGAAAAATAAGTATTAAAAAGAAAAATTATATTTTTTTTGGAACATATACATTTTACATTCTATTTTAATTATATAATTTATCTTATATTTTCATCATCTCTATTTATATCCTATAAATTAAACATTCCTTTGGATTTATTCTGATTGGCAACCAAAGACTAGGTCTAGAATCCTCCACTAACAAAGTTTGTAATTTATATTTTGATTTTACTAAGTTGGAATCCAACTTTTGAGCATGCCCAATTACTTAACCAGGCTCAAACAAATAGTACAAATAAAAAATAGCACTTCCGAAATACACTCACATCTTAAACTTATATAGAAAGAGATAAATAAAAGATTAAATTATATTGATAGTAACTTTAACAATTATTATATTATTTTTATAATTTAATATAGAATATGATTTTTATTAATTTAATTGTTAAATTATATCTACATATTATTAAAATTATTTTTTTCAAAATTAAATAACAAAAACATAATTAAATGATTCATACTTTTAGTATATTTTAAAATGTTTATATTACATTTATTTTAATTTATATGAAAGATGTAGCAAATGACTTTTGATCAATATAAAAATTTGTATATGTAATCTATGTAAAACAAATTTTCAATTCAACGGTGAATTTTAAAAAAAATTATCTAGTTAAAAGTTGTAAAATGATATAATAATTGTCAAAGTTATACCAACATAATTTGATCACTCATCACCCATCCACCCACACACACACACACACATATATATATATAAACTTGTGAAAGATCCATAATATACAGTACGATATTACTTTTAAAAAACATGAACTTAAAGCATTGATTAAAACCATCTTACAACAATTGACTTACACACTCGATGTGTACTATAGCAAATCATATATGTTATTACACTGCAATCCTGATTTGTTTTCCCTTGGATGCAAAAAGTTTTCTCAAGTAATGAAACACACATAAAGTAAACTTGATAAAGCGCAAATCATATAGATAAAACTTTGATGCATTTGAGAAATAAATTCTTTATCCACAACTTTTGCCCTATTTAGAATTTCATTGCTCGATTTATTTATTTTTTCTTCATTAGTATAACTCCAATAATTAGACAATTCATCATAGAATATTTTATCTCTTGTGAAGAGATAAAATTACCACTTGAACCTAAAGCTAGTTAGTTCTCCCCGAAATGCATTGAGGCGCAGCAATTAACTAGACATCTAGGAGTAAAACATTGTCTTAGTACGGGCTGCAAGAGCAGTACCAAATTGAGGTGAACTCTGAATACTAAATATGACCTCAACATAACAAGAGTTAAGGTCGACCAGTGAAACAATGGGGAATAAGCTTCATCGTCGAGTTATTATGCAAATTATATAAATTATATATTGATGTATGTATATTATAATCTCATTTATATTGTTTTTATAAATTTATATAATAAGTATATGCAATAACAAATAGATGTATTAGTCATATTGGCTAGTTCCTTATTTTTTTGTTATTGGGATAGGTGAATTCTTATAGATCCATCTTCCGAAAAAATGGATATGATAATTTTTCATAAATAATTTCATGACACCAAAATAATATCCATAAAAAATAAACTCTTACTCAATATGACCAAGACAAAGTGATGAACCAAGCAGTGTCGATTTCTTAATCTTAGATCCAAGCAAAGGTTTAGTTGGTGAAGCACATAGATACACGAAGTAACTACATGCTCGATGGACCTATTATAATCATCACAACAAGAAAAAACAGGTCAAGGGTTACTGAACAAAGGTTAGAAGTGATTAATATAGAAAACTAGTGAGATATGAATAATACAACATACATTGATTTGGGCCTTGGGTCATCAGCTTTACAAAATCTAAAATTGACACCTAAACCAATCAACAACATATTTCACTAGTTTGATTTGAGTTAAATATGAACAAAGTAGAAAATTCAAAACAAATTAATTGCTTCTATTTGAATTAAAAGGTCATTGAATTGTATCAAACTAACAAACATCCTTAGACTACTATGATCCCCTTGATTATTTTGTTGCCTATTCGTTTTAAAATGTCAAATATATAATAGTATTTGTTGGTACTTGTTTTATTGTGTTGATAAAAAATAGTATTTTGTTGCCTATTCGTATTTTTTCATAGTTGATAAAAAATAGAATCATATTTAACAAGTTATATCAACAAAACTTTGAAGAATATAAATTTTATCCAAATCCTCATAAACAAATGATCAAGACTGTTTAAATTTGTATTAAACTTAACCATCAATTTTTATTACATAGTTAAAACTGAATGACAATCAAATGTTTCACATGAAAAAAATATTATTATTATTATATATTTTACACATAAAAAGCTTAAAGGAAACAAAGGCAACAGAAAATCAGACTCTAATGCATAGGTGACAATGTGGACTTTGGCTCGATGGACTAAGTGACTCAATCCATTAGTTTGCATTGCCTTGCTCTGCGGGCCAATGACAAGTCGACATCATACATATATTTTTTTTAAATGTAAATACCAATAGGTGTTTAGGCTTTGGGTTGCCACTTTATTTTTATAAAGCTTATAGTGTTATTAAAAAATCAAAATATATAATTGTGATTTCTTAATTGGAAAAACCGACTTTTTCGATGGAGCCCCAATACCTCAAGAGACTGAAGCTTGGGCTTTCCTCCATGCTCTTCAATGGACGAATGGAGCTTGACTACAATAACCTTATTTTCTAGAGTGGCTGTAAAATGGTAGTAGATAACATCACATCATCTACACTAGGAAATTTAGATTTTCATGTTATTATGGCTAAATGTAGAGTTATCCTTCCATGTATTCCAAACTATAGGGTAAGTTTTATTAGGAGACAAACTAACTATGTTGTCTATTCTCTTGCAAAGGCGTCAATATTTTTTGCTTGTAACTATGGTCATGAAAATGTCCCACTTGTATTGAGTCTTTCATCATGAATGAAATGCCCCAACTATTTCCCTTTTTTCTAAAAAAAACAAAATAAATATTTATTATTATTTTATGTTATATTAAAATTTTAATTTATCTAATACCAATAGAAATTTCATATTAAAATTATATTTAGGATAAACAATTGATATATTTTATGTTTTTTAACTATATTTATTTATTTTAGTTAATTTTATAAAATAAGATATTAAATTTTTTTATTTTATTTTATGATGGACTAATCTAATAACCCGTCACTCCATCCCTAAGACTGATCAAATTTTCTAGCTCATCATTAGAAGACCCAACGACAGATTTACATTGTGGATTATGGGGCAATTGCCCCCACTAAATATATTTTTATATTTGAATATATTAAATAATTATTATTTTCCCCTATAAAAAAATTGGGTTGCCCTTATAAAATATATTTTTTAAGAAAAAGAATGTAAACAATTATTAAACATAAAAGAGAAAATAAAATAATATTAATTTTATTCATTTTATATTTTTAAGTATATTTTATTTTTTTTATCATGAGGTTATGTATTTATAAAATTTTACAATATTTGTTGTCTATAAAAGTATTATAAACTAATTTTTTATCCCACTAAAATAGTTTTATGGATCTACCAATGAGAAGGCTCGATAACCTGTCCCGTCCCACCTTTGGAGACCCAGTGGACCCGCTTTATTAGCCCTACTCTAATGTGAGTTAGTCCCATTTTATGAGCAAACAAAAGAGGAGTTAAACGAAGAGGGCAGTCATTTCATTGAAAAAAAATGATGTGCTTCATATTTTGCAAGTCAATCTGTGCATATATTACCTTCGCAAGGTACGACAAAAAGAGATGTTTCAATCACGATCAACAACCCTTCTAATGAGAAAAAAATCAGAGGATAACGAGGGTGTAAATCATTACAACCATTCTTAATTAACTCGAACGCAATCTGAGAATCAAATTCACATAAAATGATTCTGAATCCATCATCCTAAACCTTGTGAAGTCCATGATGTGTTGAAAGAAAGAGGGGGAGAGAAACAAACAAATGCGGCACGTGAGTTGCACGCGTGGACGAGAATATAGATATTTTGTTTTATTTTTAATTATAATTATAAACTTGTTTTTGTTAAAAATAAAAAAGGGGTGAGAGAAGGTGTTGTTGGACGTGTTTGTTTGGTTTGGGGAGCGAGAGCGAGAAAAGAGGAGGAAACAATGGGCGAGGTATCTGAAAGTACCATGACGAAGAGGAAGAAGAAGGGACGCCCTTCTCTTTTGGATCTTCAAAAGCGATCTCTCAAAAAAGAACAGCAAAATCACCACCAGCAGCGACAAAACAACAACTCCAATTCAGCCAATTCCCACAACAACAACAACAACAACAAAAACGCTGTTCCCCACGACGACGACGAGGACGAACGCAAGGAGAAGAAACACAAGCTCCTGGTCGGTCTCAATTCCCATCTCCACAACCCAACATTATTGCCTAATTCCCAACCCTTCAATTCCGATCCCAACAAGAGGCGCAAGACTATTGACCCTCTCCAAACGGTGCGTTTCATTATTACAATTTACAATTGCAATCCCCCCTAACCTTCTCTGTATTCTACTGTTCCGATTTGTGGGCTCTTCATGTTAGAACGCCAAATTTTATTTATTTCTTTATTTTATTATCATCTTTTGGGAATTCGTGCGTAATATTACTAGTATTTTTTTTTTAATTTTATTTTGTGGTGAACTCGTTAAACTGGGAACCAGTGTTGTGTGTTTGTTGGTTTGACCGTTTAGGTTTTCAATTTTCGTGTTATTTAATTTATATTTAGGGGAAATTTTTATGTGGGGCACTGGCACTGGTGGTGGGTAGTGCTTCTTCTTTCTTTTTGGCCCTAATTTTAATCTTTCATTATTGGCTGTACGCCAGATCGAGCCTTCGTTTATGCACGGATATGCATAAAAGCTTCAATTTGTCTTATCTCTGAGTATTATTGGGGCTATTCATTTTTAAATTTTTTCTTTTTTATTCTTTTCCCTTCAACACAAGGCTCTATAGTAGTAGCTTAGTAGCTTGCTCGTGAGTTGTGCTGCGCTTTTTTTTTTTTTAAAGAAAAATAATTTATTTGGGGGGTGGAAGTTGAATTTCGATTCTCTTTTTTGAGGACTATAGATAAAAAGTGGATTTTGGGTTATAAAATCAGACGCACATGTCTTTTTATGGTATTTGATGATGGGGTGGGTGATTTTTGCTTGCAGGATTGGAAGGTTCCGAAAGCGACTGACAGTAAACAACATGGTATGTGTTGTATGAAAATATGAAATGAAGAGTTTTATGAGATGTTTTCCTGAATGGTGGTGCAAATGCAATGGCATAGTGGGGGAATATTAATGGCGATTTTTATATTATGTGTTGACAGGTTCGCAGGGAGAGTCCGGTCCCACTACGCCTTTGCCAGACAAAAAGCTCTTGCTGTTTATCCTTGACAGGCTTCAAAAGTGTGTCTCTTGTAGTAGTAGTCTTATTTGTTTCTTTCCTCTTTTTTTTATTTTTTTTATTTTTAAGTTGGGTATTTGATGTTCTGTACTGCTCACAACCTTCTTGCAGAAAGGACACACATGGGGTGTTCTCTGAGCCCGTGGATCCAGAAGAGGTGCAATTTTTTTTTTTTTTTTTTGTGGTGCTGCATATAGGATATTAGAGTACTTGCTGTTGAGTTCTCACTATTTGAATGTTCATCTCATAAACTTTGTTTGCTGCAGCTTCCTGATTATCATGACATCATTAAACACCCGATGGATTTTGGAACTGTGAGGAAGAAATTGGATGATGGGCTATATACTGACTTGGAACATTTTGAGGTTGGTGCTGCAATTTTTTGGATCAGCTTTCTAGAATATACTTGATTTGTTTCTGGATCGAAGTTGGGCGGCATGACTTTGAAAAAACATTGAAACAAAAGAAGTATAATTTTCAGATAATGTTGCACACAGTGCCGAGTAATTGTTGCTACTCGCTACTACATTTTCTGTTTTGAGTGTTTATGAACAATTGCCTTCTTCCATTAGCCAAGTGAATGAGCTTATCTTCCTCCCGTTTTTGCTTGCTTTGATATCCATGATGAGACCTGGAATGTAACTATAGCATAATGCTTCTGAATCGAGGCTAATGTATGCATGACAGTTATATGAAAGCTTGGTAGATTAGATACTAAGATTTTTGGAACTTGTGCTGTTGAGATTAATTAAGTTTCTTGTGTGAAACCAACATACGGCAAACTGATAATTTATAACATTGTTTGTCTCACGCAAGTTGTATTATTTGAGGACAGTCATTCCTTATATGTTATCTGTTCATTTTAACAAGTCTTTCTTGCTGTGTCATTGTTTGGTCTGGCATCACTATAAACCCAAGTGACGGATGTTACATGGCATGTTGCCTGTTTTAGATTCGCTGATATGTCAAATTTCGGTAAACTTTACATATTGAAGCAGATCTTCACTAATTATCCAAAACACCTTTGTGTCAGCTTTGGCTATTGAGTGGAGGTTGGGTTTCATGTACTACTGTTTGATCATTGTATAAAATATTTCGTTAGTCCGTTACAAATTTGAAACACACTGTTGCTTCATTCTTGCAGATAGATGTGTTCTTGATATGCTCTAATGCAATGCAATATAATTCCTCAGATACCATTTACCATCGACAGGTTTGGTGAAGTCTTAATTAAACTAAAATTTTCCATCCCTTTTTATTGTTTGTTTAGTGTCTGTTAAAGGTAAAGATTATACTTTTTCTTAGGCCCGAGCCATGCAAGAGATTGCAAGGAAGGACTTTGATAATCTGAGACAAGATAGTGATGATGATAGTGAACCACAGCCCAAAATTGTGCAGAGAGGAAGGCCACCAGGCAAGCACTCAAGAAAGTCACTGGGACTCGGTATGCCTCCTTCTGAGCGTGTTGGTCCTGAATCTTCTTCTGATGCGACTCTGGCTTCTGGCGCGGATATTGCTAGTGGCTCCAATGGTTATAATCTAAGAAAAGTACCCAGCAAATTTCAGCCCACAGATTCATCTGCCAGGGCCTACAACACTACTTTTAACAGTGGAGGGTATACTGGCTGTTCTGATTGGGAGAATGAATTTCCTGGTCAGTATCTATATCCACACTTTCTCATTGTCCCATTCCTTTCTGGATTCAAAACTAGGGACTAACGAATGCCTTTATTTATTGCAATTATTCATTTTTATGTATTTGTTTGCAGCTTCTATTGTAAAAGCTGTGCTAAGATATGGAAAGAAGCAGTTTGCGGTTGATGAGACCAGGCGTGATACTTACAAAAATCCAGTGACTTTAGGAAATGAACGACCGGTGTTGTCCACAGTTGAAGATGAATTCAAGCAACTTCTTGCCGTACGAACTTCTATTTTTTCTTTTTCATTCTTTTTCCTCTTTTCTTCAACCCGAAGATGTAAACCTGAAAGCAAAATAGGCAAATATCTTTTATGAATCATGATACTTCAAAAATCTTCTATTGTCTCTTCATTGTCGTAAATATCTTATGCTCAGTCAAATTCAAAGGCTTCTTTGTTGGTTACAAAATTCAGCTTTGCTTTTTTTTTTTTTTATATATACCAGGTAGGAGTACACATGAAGCATAGCTATGGAAGAAGTCTAGCCCATTTTGCTGCAGACCTTGGTCCTGTTGTTTGGAAGATTGCTGCAAGTAAAATCAGAAGGGTTTTGCCACCTGGACATGAATTTGGTCCTGGATGGGTCAGTGAAGACGTGGGGTCATCGCAGAGGCAACACTTCCCAGTTCGTGATGAGGGTAGAACTTCAGACCCTACTGTACCAGAGGATTATAGGAGTAGATTTTCTTCTCCATCTGGATCGTTTCCCCTTGCAAATAGATCAGGCTTGCAAAGTGGAGTCATGGCTATAAATAATTACCAAAATGACTTGAATCCTGTAACCAACATACCTGGTGGGTCTGAATCCATAACTCCTATGAGGATTCAGCAGGAATCCATGGTGCACTCTGATGATTTTGGTTCACATGATCGGCTAGGTTCTAATTTTCCATCTCAAATGAAGATGGTAAGACTTGCTGATCTAACTGGGTCTTCGAGTGCTGGGGTTGCTCCTCAAATGTTTGACATGGATCCCCTAAGCAACCGCATTGCACATACAAATGTTAATCCTTCTCTTAAGGGTCAGTACTTAAGCAAATCAAGTCAATTAGATTCTGGTAATTTATTGGCACGGGAACCTGGATTTGAGCAACGAAGTTGGTCTCAAGGGCTTGCTGGAAAATCATCTTGGCAGGGATTGGAAGTTCCCACTAAACAAAATTCTTTTGCACTTGCTAATGACTTAAATGGAGGGATTGGAACTACAAATTCACCTAGTTCCAACGTGGAGGCTGGTTCTCAGTTGCAGCCCAATTTGGCATTACAGCTCTGATGATATATTAAATTTTTTGGATTGAATCCTATCATATTGCTTACTGACATGATAATGTCATGTTATAGGAAAGAAAAGGCACAATTTAATGGACCTTTTTTTTTATATATATATTTCATAAGGGTTTAGAAGTAGAACCTTTTCTGAATTTTTGTTGGTTGACTTCATAATTGAGGTTGGAGGTACCAGTAAGTATACAATTGAATTGGTATCGGCCAAGTCTTTATGACATACGTGCGATTGAGACGTTAAATGTTCAATATTTCTCCTCATTTACTATATTGTTTTGGAAAACAATCCTGTTTTCGCATCTTCAATGTATCATATAATAATTAATAATTATTTATATCTATATATATTAGAAAGGATATTCACGTTTAGTTTTCACTTTTTCAGGCATGTTTATTTTTTTGTGGCTATAAACTACCTTTTCATTTTATATTCATTTTCCTACATTTCTCGTACGTATCGTTTAAATGCTATAAATCACCCATGTATAATGTTTTAATGAATTTTAATGATGTAAAATGGGCTACTTGCAGGACACGTTATACCAAGTTGGGTTAAAAAGGCTTGAATCGATATTCTCATGAGGTTGATATTCTCATCCCCTTTCTCTTTCAAAAACGTACAGAATGACCCTTTTGTCCTCCCCTATTTTCCTGCACCCCTTCCCCCTTCCCCCTTCCCCTCCCTACTTACCATTAATTGAATTAAGAAAAATGTTTCAAAAATATAATAATGGTTTACTCATACGAGTTTGTAAATATTGCAAAAACTATTATAAAATATACATAGCTGAATAAGTAAAAAGTATGATACATGTCAAACAAATTGAAGTTTCAAAAGATCTCTTAGCATCTTAGATATATTTAACTCAATAAAGATAAAATAAAATTTGACTCATGCATTTTAACTTCATAAGTAGCATTTATCAAAATCAAATATCAAAGCCTATGTCAAATAAATGAAAGTTTGAGATAACAAATTAATAACTATTTTTAGTCTCCTTTGTATAGAAAACTTTAGTTTATTTTTCTACCTCTTTGTTCTCTCTAGCTTTACTTTATTTCTCTACCATCTTGCTTCATTCCTTCCTTCTCTCCCTCCTTTTCTTTTTGTTATTTTTAGCAGCACGAGCACTGTAAATAGAAGATCTATTTTGATACTTTTCTCTCTCTTTACGTGTTGAATAGTATTTTGTGGTATAAAAAGTCATGTTTGCTTAAAATAACTATTTAAGCCCCACCATGCATAAAAAATCCAGCAATATAATCACAAACGAATAGAAAATAATGATAAACAGCTAATAGGTAGTATTAGTAAGGAGTATATATGAAACAAAATTATGGACTCATGTTACAGTAGAGCCAAAAGTCACTATTGTTGGATCCAAAAGTTACTAGAAATAGTGGTGAAAAGAAAATCAAGTTTAAATGTTTAACTTACTGTTATAAATTCCCCAATAAGTGTATATTAGATCGATGCATTGTAGGATGTGATTCTGAATTTGTCAAGTGTCTGTCGATATGTTGCGAGTTTCTAAGATGTTATGAGGGTAGATATTTCATGCGTTGGTAAGATGGGTTTCTGGTGGTTTTTGCGTAAATTTTCCTTGATGGGTAGGAGATTTGTATGTCAGTACCATGAGAGCTATTTGGTGCTTTATTTGTTTTCGCTTTGTCCTGGCTCAGGCACATCTTGTGCTTGCTTTGGATTCTTTTAATAAAATCTTGATTGATCTTTAAAATAATAATAAAATCTCCAATATGCTCCAACTTAATTACTTTTCGAATAAAGACATTTAAATGCGAATTACTTCACTTGAGGATTAATTCTAATTAAAATAACTTTCTAAAATCAGTTTCTTTAAAAATTAACTTTTTGTATGCCATTAATTAATTGTTTACAAACTTTGGACATTTAATTTTGATTAGTGTAAAAAAATAGTATAGAACTAACCATTAGATCTATGATGGGAGGTGTAAATTAGTAAATAAGATGACTATATCTCATTTGTCTTCAGGATATTCAATTGCTTACTAAAATTTGTTCTATTGAAAATCCTAGTATTTAGAGAGTGTGATTAGATAAATAAATACTTTCTTTTCGTATTCAAGGACTTGTTTAATACAGATAATTTTGTTATAAATCATGTCTTCAACAAGTAATTTTACTTAAAATATTATCAGTCTTATAAATTCATATAAATTATACGTTGTTCACATGATTTTTCTCACAATAATGACATTTTGGCTTATATTGGCTATTTGTGATATTTATTTGCTTGATCCTTGTTTCACGTTAATTAGAAGTGATAAAATTAAAGGACCACTTATTGCTAATTCCTAACGAAGAATAAGAAGAAGAAAAGGGATAAGCAAATTAACCCACGCACCAATTGAGAGGGAAAGAGAGCATGTCAAAACTGAACGAAAAACATCAAATGATGCAATACGGAGACGAACTCCGCCTCAGTACTATTGTTGATAGATGAGAGGGGCAAGGCAAAGTGCTGCATCGATCCAAAATAATAATGATCATGATACAAATAATAATTCCTATTCCACGCGACAAAAAAAGAGGAATAGAAAAAACAGAATAGAATGAAAATTAATGGCATACAAAAAATCCACCCGACCCACTAGTTAATTTCCTTTCCTATGTGAATGTAATAACGTTTAATTTGCTTAGAAACGGATAGGTGGTGGTGGTGACTGAGAAGAATATAATCTGTCCCAGCACAAAAAAATAAAAAACACAGCCTGTGGTAAACTGTAACACAAAAAAATCAATTTCTTTGCCAAGCCATTCTGTAGCCGTTGGGCGTGACGGACCGAAACCAAGCACGGGTCAACGATTTCAACCTCTGGTCCCTAACCTCACAGAACCTATGGGTCCAATCCTTGGGTTCTATGGCTTGGAACCCCAAACCAGGAGTCCTATCCTTAGAATTAGGGTTAATTTCCTGCTTCCAATCCACAACATACGCAGACACCCTCCTTCGGAACTTACTCTTGAACTCATCCCACGCCTGGTACTTGTAGTGATTCACCAACCCTTCCTCCACACTCACCTGCTTCGACATGAACCCTTTCCTTTCATTCAGTTGAAAATGATGTATCACGTTCCTCAAACTAGGGTCCACCGCCTCCACCAACACCATTGACTTGTGCCTCTGTTCCCCCCTCCGACGACACGTGTACCCCTGCGTCACTCCTTCCTCCGGGTGCCGCCGTTGCCCCGAAGGCCCAAATTCCATGCACCTCATCGAAACTTGTCCCACCTTAGTACCCCCCTTTATTATTTCCCTCGCCAATAACGTTTTCAACGATGGAACAACAACACTAGCTTCAGTTTCATGTCCCCATGAGGGAGAAAACACGAACTCGTCAACGTCCACGTACATAATCCAACTGCACAGTTCCTTCGATTTGGAGTACACAACACTGTGGGAGAATCCAGCTTCTTGTGTCTTAGGCCAAATCCAAAACAACGTGCTAATGTTGTAACCTTGTTTTCGAAGCTCGTCGATCACGGCATACAAATCATCATCACTTGCATTATCATACAATATGAAATTCTCCACGCCGACTTTGGCATGATACATAACCCATTCCCGTAAGACTTTTGCAACGTTGTAAACCATCGTGCATGCGCATAAGGAATATTTGGGCCCGGCTTGTACGGATAGAGCATTCGTCATGAGCTTGGGATTGGGAATGTAATATGCGACCGAGGGGACGACGATGTTTTCTGAAACAATCTCAAGGGAGATTCCAATTCTATTGGGTAAGCCATAATGAGAATCCAAATCTAATTCGGATGGATCTAGGTGAGGGCAACGGAACACTTCTTGGACGGAGCTCGTAACGGCGACGTTAAGGACGCCGTTGCCGAGGTCAAACACGCAACGGAGTTCCTCTGGGGAGCGGTCGTCTCCGTTGCGATGGTTGACCCCTTTGGCGAACACGACGACGTCGTTTTCCGTGGAGAAGGACTCGTACACGAGAAAGTTCCACTTCAGGAGCTCCGGTGCCGGAGACGGGAACTCGGTCTCCGAGGTTGGTGATGTCACGAGCATGGGCTGGGAGAACATGCGGCGGCGGCGAACTGGCTCCGGGAGGTCGCACTTGAAGGTGGTGCGGTTGGTGAAGGGGAGGACGCCAGAGAATTTTGCCGGAGAGTTGGCATTGTTGGGGAAGAGACAGTGGTGTGTGTCGGAGGAGGATAAGGGCGTGTTTGGCGCGACAATGACGAGAATCTCCCAATCGGGGATGAGAACGGAGACGGTGGATAATGAGGTGTCCTTGATGGAGGACACGCGCCGTGTTTGGCGTGAGAATTCGTTGTTGCTGTTGTTGTTGTTGTTGACGATGTTGTTTTTGTTTTTGTTGTCAAGGACGAGGTGGTTGGTGATGGCGTTTAATTTTCTGAGGTCGGAGTAGGGGCGCCAATTGGAAATGGCATTGCGAGAGAGGTAAAGGGAAAATGAAGCGAAGGTGACAATGGAGAGTAAGAAGAGGAGGAAGGTGGTGCCCGGTCTCCGTCGCATGGTTAATTTCCCCAACGAAATTAGGAAACAACGAGGACGAGTTTTTGGGAAAGCTTGTTGATTTGTTAATATTGGAACCCGGGACACAAATTTTGTGGTGGGAAAAATAAAAGGAAGATGAAACGGGTTTCATTCTCTTCATTGAGAATCATATTATTATTATATGATTCTATAATAAAAGTGAAAATGTTGTGGAAGAATGTTTGCTATAGATAGTAGTTAAGAGAGAGAGAGAGGGCCTTTATATATATATATATATATATATATATATATATATAGAAACTACAGAGCAGAATGTCGATCAGAGAGACTCAAGAGTGAATGAGTGATATAAAAATATATATAACACGTTGAGTTGAGAAGGTGACAGTGGGTATGAATGAATTTTGTGCCGTGGGGAGAAAGACAAAGAGACAAGTAAAATTGACGAAAGGATGGTGGATGATATGTTGTGTTGTGTTTTAGTGCAACTTTTGTGATGGTGAGCTTTACGTGCTTGCAACATCTTGGGTTTATTCTTGGATTATTAGATGGGGTGTCTTCATGTTCTTGTGTCTTTAGCTTCGGCACGACGCACTTCTTCCCATGAAACGTGGAAGTCACTTGATGGACAAGCGGCAAATTTTCTTCAAATCACTGCTCAAGACCTTCAAGAAAAATATATTGAAGGAGTAAATATGGTATACTCTTTTACATTACAAGAGAAATATATTTTTTTTTTTTGTGAAACAAAAGAAATAGTTAGTCATTCTAATTTACTAGTTTAATTTAATTTTCAGGGTGGTGAATTGTACCCTTTGTAAATAGATTCTGGGAAGATAAATTTTTTGCAAGGTTCATGTGAAGATAGAATACTTCCACTATGTGGAGCAAACTAGTTTTCAAGTATTACGGATGAGTTCAATGACGTGCTACTAGCAGATTTCACTCAAAAATACAAATTAGAAGATGTTGGTTTTATATTGTCAATTATATATAAGGAGAGGTGGAGGTAGAATGAAATTTACTATGGGAAAATATAATTGAACAAGATTTAATGAAGTAGAATATAGATCGACTTACAATGTTTCTTAGGATGGAGTAAAAATAATTATAAGTTTAGTAGATGGTTAAATCCGTTATTATTTCTATATTCAAAACAGTCAATTTTTTAATTTTTTTCCTCTTCATTTTCCTCTCTTTCATTTATCATTATTTTCTTTTGTTTTATTTTCCATTTTTCTTCCACTCCCCCTCTTTTTTTTTAAAATTTTTTCGTATTTATTATTGGGTTCATCTATTACTAATCTCAATTAATTTGGATTAAAAATATTGTTGATGTTAATATATTTATTTTATATTGATCTAAAAAACTAACTTATATCTATAATTAATTATAATTTTTTTTTAAAAATTGAATAGAATAAAAATATATTTCTATTAAATAAAAGTTATGTGAAAAAATACATAATGAAAATGCCTTTTTTTTTATAAAATATAGACAATTTGTCTGGTCCAAGAAGGAATCAACACACATTTTTTAGTAAAATGGGCTGTACGGTTTGGGCCAGGGAAAGTAGACAATTTTGTGTCACTTTAAACCAGGCTATTTACACCTTTTATTACTAAATCCTTCCAACCTAATTCAACCAATTTTTATTTTTTTTAATGAGTAGTTCATCCAAGTGTGGTTGATGGGTTGTGTAATACTACATAGCTAAGGCTACATACGTGAAATACATGAAGCTGTGAAAGCCATATTCATGCAATTCATTATAAGACACATTAGATATGGACCGGAAACTAAACTTAATTAACGACTATGGTATTTCTCCTGAGAGTATATATTTACATGACAATTTTTTTTATATGTATCAATGTATGTGTGTGTATATATGTGTGTGATTAAATGAAATTATTTATAAAAAAAAACTGTCTACACACGTGTTTTTAAATATTCAATAATTAAACTGTGAAAAGAACAAAATAATACCACACTTGGATAATTTCTAATTATTTTCTAATTAAACAAACGATTATTGAGTTGTTTGTTGAATTAGCTAGATTCGCCATTTTTCATAATATTATTTTTTTTGTCTAAAACTATAAATATCTTTTATTCATAATAATGTTTTTTTAAGGCATGAATAATAATAATAATATTTTTCACAACCGTTTTCTAATGAATAACACAAATAACATTCAATATGAATAATAAAGTTATTTATATTGAAAATACTTATTCACAATCCTTGAAATGTAAAAGAAATTATGCATGTAGCAGCTGAACCACGAAACTTTTGGTTCACAACACTGTTTTTGTTTTTGTTTTTTTTAAGACAATTCTATTGGAATCAGAAATTTTTATTCTTTTGAGTATTTAACAAAATTATGTATTCATGACTCAAATTCAATTGTTTTTTAAACAACAATAAAGATCGATCCTGGTGCTATGCCTTCCGTGATTCATAGAGTAGTTGCTAACAAATTGTTGTATTCTTTTTATCAAAAAATTTGAAAATCGTTTTTCACTGATTACTCGTTGTGCCGTTATTAATAGAGTAACTTTGGGCAACGGTTGGATGGTGATTGCGGAACGCAAAAGAAAGATTGCAAAACCAGCGGAAGAGCGAGGGCAGAAAAGTAAAAGCATAAAGGAGGCGACGATGGCTGGGATCGTAACGTTTATAAATGCGCACTACACTGAAAGAGAAGCATTGAGAGCGACAGGAGAATCACGCACAGTCCAAGACTTTGTAGCTATGATTTATTTTTATCTTAAAAAGTGCAAAAAACACTTCTTTGAAAGATATAATTGTTATTAAAACACAAATGCAGATTGTTTCCTCTGCCAACCGCATTTGAATTTTGCGCAACCTCATTCTTATTTATTAAATTAAATTGATCCCTAGCCTAGAGAGGGGAAATCAGAAGTACTCTGATTGACTTATATACGGATCTTATTTTTTCTTTTTCTTTTTAATTGAAACGAAATTGAGTTGTCTGTAGCGACGATGAGTTGCTTTTCGTGCTTTGTTTCTCTTGGGAAAGATGCGAGCAGGGTTGAAATTGACAATGGCTCTCGATCTGCTACTGCTACTTCTTCTTCTGGTTTGTTCCGAGACTCAATTTTATTGTTTTTAAACGGTTTCTTTCTAATAATTCGTTTTTTTTTTTGTTTGATTGCAGAGGGTGTTAGGAAGAGGGAATCCTCAGAGGGGAAGGGGAAGAAGAGTGTGAGTAACAAAGGAAGTAGTACGGCAGCGGCTAGTTTTGGTTTTCGCGAACTTGCTGAGGCAACGAGGGGTTTCAAGGAAGTTAACTTACTTGGGGAAGGTGGTTTTGGAAGGGTTTACAAGGGTCGTCTTTCAACTGGAGAGGTCAATTCAATTCTATTTATTCATCCAGATCGTTCTCTCTCTGTTTTTTAAAATGTGATGTGATTTTCTGATTTGGCGATCACAGTATGTTGCCGTTAAACAATTGATTCATGATGGTAGGCAAGGTTTTCATGAGTTTGTGATGGAGGTTCTTATGTTGAGCCTGTTGCACGATTCTAATCTTGTCAAGTTAATTGGCTACTGCACTGATGGCGATCAAAGGCTTTTGGTTTATGAGTACATGCCCATGGGTTCACTCGAAGACCATCTTTTTGGTAACCTTATGAAACCTTTACTCTTCTGTTCTGTTCTTTCACCATTTTTTATAAGTCGCTTTCTTTTATTTTCATTCATTCATTAGTATATAACCTACATTACAACTTTGACTGCGGGAAGTATAATTCAGACTTAACGCGTTTGGATGCGTGTTTTCCATTGATGTACACATGTCCTTCTCATGCTTTACAACGCCGCTTCTACGGCTTTTGGTAATTTAATGCTAAAATGTCAACTTACGTGCGTTCAAAAGGGCACACCCAACAACTTTCTGCATAAGTTCGTCAGTTTCTGGACATCCCAGTATTTGTTAATCGAGTGTCTATGCAATGCAACAGTGCACATCTTGTACTTACTAGGAAAATTTAATTTCATTTGTGTTAGCCTTGTATGTTTATTTATAAGTTTTAACCTTAAGTATATATCATTTGTTTTCTGTTGATATTTTATACCTATTAACCTGTGCATAATAAGTGCAGTATATCTATATAGAGTGAATAGCTTCTGTACACTTTCTTCTTCAATGAAAGACTCTGTAACTAAATATAAACTGACTGGAGCTGGTTAATGGTTTAGCTGTGTAAGCAGAGTTGTATCCATAAACTTAGTCCAGTATGGAGAGAAACATGTGCGTTCCTTGCTTTCTAAGTTTTGTCATTGACTACATCAGGACAGTGTCCCCGATTCATTAGTATGCATGCAAATATATGAAGGGGTATAGGCCTTAGGAAGAAAAAAAGGTTTTTGCTCCTCTAAATAAGGGTGGAAAAATTTGAGAAAAGCACATTCCTTGTTGTTTGTTTCCTTCTTTTGAAATTTAACTATGTAGGGGCTCTAAGCAGATTTTGAGAGTGTTGTTAAATATCTGCTATAGCGGTATTGCATTGCAGAATTCCTTGGATCTGTAATTGAGACTCCGTCCACTACTGCAACTGCTATGGGTGTTGTGGCATGTGTCCTACATTCTCTTGTCTTCTTTGGTGAGTCACCAGCCAATTGAACCTATGTTGTCAATTGCGCCGCTGTTGCAGCAAATAGGGTAGTGGTTGTGAATTTGGCCTGTGATGATGCAAAAGAGTGTTGTATTGCAGGTTTGGAGAAGCCGCAAAAGCGGTTGTGAATTCCCCCCATTTCCCCTCTTTTTTTGGGTTTTTAATTTTTTGTCTTTTTGGCACCTCTTTTAGTTTGATTAGGTTGACCCTGGGACCTTTCGTCTCCCATTTGAATGTGTTCACTCTTCAACAGTCAATAGCTCTCGTCTTTGATTGGTATTGGATTTAAATGTCAGTGACTATACAATGGATTTTGTTTATTAATTATGACTGTCTATAATTTTGTGTATTTTTCTATTTTAGAGCATTTATGTGTATGATATAAATTATGTATGTTGTTTTCTAGACTTCGCAATAGCGGCTATCTTGCTTTTTGCTACCCACTTTAGTGGTTTTGGGGTCTGCCACATGCCGCTATTTGGGATTTGACTACTTAGAATTGAACTTGTGTTAATGTCAATTTCAATTTTATGCATTTTATTTTTATTTGCACACAGTTTACTTTTTTATCTTTCAACTGCTATACAACTTCCATTACTTGCCTAAGACGCAATCCACCATATTTTTTTTATCAGCAAAAAAAATAAATATATATTTAGCTTATTGTTCTTCTCTTTTGTCTTATTGTCACTTTTTTCTTCCCCTCTCCCTTTCTCTTTCTTTTTTTTTCCTGGTCTATCATTGGATTCATCTACCACCAACCCCAATTAACTTGGATTAAAGGTACTGTTAATGTTGATGATATATATATATATATATATATATATAGAGAGAGAGAGAGAGAGGGTACAAGTAGTACTGATATATATACAACCTAACCACAGCACAAAACTATGGCAACCTAATACATGAAAACCAACATGAATTAGGGTGCCAAAGAACTGGCTGAGGACTAGGCTTCTTCCATTTTCTCAATCCGCAATTGATAACACATCTGGTTTTTCAGTGGGAGTGGTTTTGTGCTTGGGCTATTCTGTACTTGCTAAAAGAGGTCACAGCTGTTTTTTGTGTAGGCCAAGATGTGGTAAATTTAAGAAAAATAAATATTTTGGCCTAAATGTAAAGTTATGAGAAGAACAATTTAGTTTTGAATAGGTTGCATTATTAGGAATTCCTCTTAAAATATACCCCTAAATTAGTTTCTTCTTTATGTGATTGTTACAGGACAATCTTTTAATGATTAAATTTACCAATCATGTTATAACTTTATCTCATTTCAGATCCTCACCCAGACAAAGAACCCCTAAGTTGGAGTACTCGAATGAAGATTGCTGTTGGAGCTGCTCGTGGCCTTGAATATCTCCATTGTAAAGCAGATCCACCTGTTATCTACAGGGATTTGAAATCTGCGAACATCTTATTAGATAATGAATTCAACCCAAAACTGTCAGATTTTGGGCTTGCTAAACTTGGACCTGTTGGAGACAATACCCATGTTTCAACCAGAGTGATGGGAACATATGGTTACTGTGCACCAGAGTATGCCATGAGCGGCAAATTAACTCTTAAATCTGATATATATAGCTTTGGTGTGCTTTTGTTGAAGTTGATCACTGGACGTAGGGCAATAGATACTAATAGAAGACCAGGAGAGCAAAACTTGGTTTCATGGGTAAATAACTAAATATTTAGTTTGTATAGTTTATTTAAAAAGAAATTCCCCTTTAAGTTTAGTATGTTTGTCTTAGCTTTGTATGTAAGTGATTCCTTTTAGATTTTCATCTTTTCAATAGCATATTGAGATTTCTCATATAAAATTTTATGTGAGAAAGTGTGGAAAAACTAGAAATTAGCGCATGTCTCATCTCATTAATTATAATAAATCCTTGGGATTCTTTGACGTGTCACTTGTCTTTAGCTTTACTGATCTCTTTATCTAAATGAATCTTCTTTGCATATAAGATTACTTATGCTTAGTTTTTTTTCTTGTCCAGTCTCGTCAATTTTTCAGTGACCGGAAAAAGTTTGTACAAATGGTTGACCCTCTATTACACGAAAACTTCCCCTTGCGCTGTTTGAATCAGGCAATGGCTATAACTGCTATGTGTATCCAGGAGCAACCGAAATTCCGTCCACTTATTGGTGATATTGTTGTTGCACTGGAATACCTAGCTTCTCATAGTAATCCCTGAAATCCATAGCATGGTGGTGCAGCTCACCACAACAACCACCTTTTGAAATGGACAGAAATTAATATTTACAGGTATCTGATTCTAGCTTGAGTTCCCATTTCTGTATGATTCTGGGTACAGATTTCCTTACCGGTTTGGTCAGTGTAAGCTACCAACTTGGCTATTTAAAGTGTCATGTGTTATTGCTTTAATTAACTTACTGCCACAGCAGTAGTGAAGATAAGCTTCTTGATATAGCACTAGTAAACATGTGGATTGATTTAATTGCAATGCATATGAGTCTATGCTTGTTTAGGCTTTTAAACTTCTACGAGGCACCTATGACACGTTTCTTGTCACTTATTGATTTTGGTGTTTGGTTTTCCCGACATTGATTTTGCAACACCCTAGACCAGACTGGAGCTGGAGTGTTATTGAGTGACGGTAGCTCTGATATAAAATGAATGAAAGTTATGGTATATAGAGAGCGGGGATATATGCTTGAGATTGTGCTTATACATTACTTTCTTCTTTTCTCTCGGGTCTTGTTTTAAGGATAGATTAGCGGCAATATGGGTGTAGCTTGTACCTATTTTTTATTTATTTATTTTATAACTAGCTTGTACCTATTCTTCCTGGTGATGCCTTGTTGGGCTTTAGACCATTTCTGAACTATGATCCTGCATTCAGTGACACAGAACAGCGTGTTTCATTGTCGTGTGAAACAAAAGATGACAGGGTGGTGTATTTCCAAAACTGTAGCTTTTTGTTATAAAGTACTGTTATTTAATATTTACACAACTCACTGATAAAAAATAAAACACACCATTTTGTACAGGCTTATAGAGAGGTTGTTGCAATATATGCTAAAACCAACAGCTTTCATATAGTTGGGTTTTCTTGTGTAGGCAAGTAATTTTTACTCTTCAATGTGCAACAACATAATAATTGTTGTATTCCCCAATTCCCTTGTCCTTTCTATTATCTTTCTCTCTCTCTTTTCACCACTGAGTGGTAGGGATTATACTTGTAGTACGTAATATAATTATGTGTTTTCTCTTCTTAAGCATGGGTTTATTCATTAAGGCCTTATTTTCGATAAATTTCTTTCCAAGTAATTTAAGAGAAAACAAATATAAAAGTAAAATAAATTGAGTCTTTATAAGCTAAAATTATTTTATACACTTAATTTTAATAAAATCATTCATGTATATTCTCCAAAAGTTTAGGCAGAAGTTTATTTTAACTTAATAGGAGAAAAAAATATTTATCTTATTTTTCTATAAGTATTTATGAAAAAATATTTTATTAATTAAGACCCCTAATTCCCTTGACAGCAAAATTCGTAGTTTCATATCAAATGTCTGTACCAATTTAACAAGCTTGGCTAATTTGCCGCGATTTGTTCTCCTTTGCGAAAGTCTCCAAAACTTATACATGAGAGCTATTGAGCTCATCAAGATCTTGACATGGCTAACGTGTTCACAAGACCCGTCACCCATTTTCTAGTTCAATTAAAATGAGCCCATCAACCCTGCCATACTAGGACTATCATATCATGGCTAAAAACTTATTGCACTTACATACTCTGTTTCATGCACTCTCTTACATTCTAGAAAGTCTAATCCAAAATGTAACTTTACATTTTAGATTGAATTTTTCAGAATAAAATAGGATCTAGGAAGCAAATTATGGAAGTGCAACAAGCAACAGTCTCATATATCATATGTATGAAGAGAAAATCTTCTGAAGCTGCGTCTACAACTTCACGAGGTGTAGTGCGAATCTGATGACTGCAAAAAACTTGATAGAATTTATTTTTAGTTTACGATAAGAAAAATAAAGAGTAAATATTTGTTTTAAAAAAAATAATATTTGACTCAGCTAGGTCTCCAAAATAAATAAAATTACCAAACAATCCCTTAAAATCATAAATAGACTTTTTTATTTTTTTTATTTTTTCAATCATTTTCCTTTTAGTATTAACTAAAATAAATAGATGACGGTTAAAATGCTACATTTGTAATATCAAAGATTATTCGGTGAATTTTTTTCTTTAAAATTAAATTATGTCAAATAATTTATTTTGAGGAATGAATAAGTATGTGTACTAAAGTAAAATAAAGTGAAATAAAAATCTATTTTGGTCAACTTATTACAATCTGCTCTGAAGGTTACGGTGACTAAGAACATGGGTGCTATATTCTCTCCTCCTTGGTGTGTATATGTTTTAGCAAACAAAAAAGCATGCAAGGACACGGAGAAACTGTCTGGCATGCCCTTTTGTTTCTTAGCAGCACAATTCTCTTGACTTGATTGGTGTGAACAGTAGTGGAGCCAGAAATTTTAATAGGAGAAAATAAACATAAAAAAAATTATATAATAAATAAAAATATTCTAAAGATAATACAAATTTAATATATAAAAAGAGACAAATCGCAAATCACAAACAAATTACAAATAGGGTGAGTTAATAAATAAGTTGACAAAGTCTAATGAATCTTATTAAAATAATTCACAATTTAAAATCAAACTAAAAGCAATAATATGAAGATAAGAGATAAAGAAGATACAATCAATTTTAGCGTGAAAAATCCAATTTGATAAAAAATCACAACGTCCAAATTAGATAATCAATCCAATGGATAACTCCACTATGATAATAAATAAGTATCTTTCAATCCCAAATGAGAGTTAAGAATCAGACTTGTCAAACGCTTCTATATGATCTCATATATTCTCTCAATGATGCAAACATAAACTCTCTAAAGTTCTAATATTATTTGGAATGAAATGCATATTATAAACACAAAAATATGTTTCTATTTATACTAATTTAAACATATGATTTTAACCAATTTTTGAATGTAATCCTAAAAATATTCTATTATATTATGCAATGTAATCTTAAAGATATTTTATATTATACAATACAATCTTAAAAATATATTATATTATATAATATAATCTTAAAAATATTCTATCCTATTTTTAAATACAATATTAAAAAATATTCTATTCTATTTTTGAATGCAATCTTAAAAAATATTTTATTCTATGATGTAATATAATCTTAAATATTTCTATTATATCATGTAATGTAATCCCAAAAAGTATTTTATTTTATTTTTTAATATAATATTAAAAAATATTATATTATATTAAATTATGTAATCTTTTTTTTTATTAAATTTTTTTTTTAATTTTTAATTTTTAATATATATATATATATATATATATATTATAAAATTTTAGGGCCTAGCCCCCCTCTCTCCGCCTTTGGGTCTGAAATACAGGGTTTGATTATTTGGAAAATGAATAAAGAAAAATTATTTTTACAGTTTCCATAATATACAATTTTACTAAACTTTATTAAGTCTCCCATAATTTTCACCGATAAATTATCGATTACGTTTAAATTATTTTATCAGTAAGAATTAAAGATAGATACCGAATAGTTTAAAAAAATTACGCATCATATTTAATCAATTAAATTTTATTTTTCGATGCAATTTCGTTTAAATTGTGGATGTGTGGAAATTAAACTCAACGATGAAGAAAAATAGATACTGTGATCCAAATGAAGAGTTAGTGTCAAATACTGATGTGACTGCACTTACTATTGAAAGAGGCTGACCAACTTAGAAGAAAAGTAGCGTCTATTTATTATCTCCAAAGTCAGCAACAGTCAACAGATAACACAAAGCAAACGAAGTAGCATTCCTACCGATTCAATGATAACGCGTATTTCCGTAAGTTCCGTGTCCTTCACATTTCGTTCTCCAAATATTTTTTCATTCTGTTTTTCCCCCCTCCCATTTTTCCACGATTGAAAAGAGTAGGCATATGAAATTCCGTTTTTGCCCTTTTCAGTTGATTGACACTTGGCAAAAATAGGGTAAAATGATAATTGGACATTAAAATGCTAATTATACCTCCTTTTTAATAAGTGTACTTCAATATTCTTAAATTAAAACTTGCTAATTGCACATCCTTTTTTATAAGTGTACTCCAATATTTTCAAATTAAGACTTGCTAATTACACCCCTTTTTTATAAGTAAATTAATATTTTCTTTTAAATCTTAAATATTCATTATATCATTTCTTTCATCATTTTCACACATTATATCTTTAACACGTAGCCAGTAGTATTGCCTATGTACATAGGATATTGTACTAACCAGTTAAAAATATATAAAATCTCAATATTATTTTAATTTTTTCTTTCAAAAATACTCTAAACCACCGATGATATGATAATTTCTCTCTTATTTACTTAACAACTACTTAGATTTTAGAAAAGTGCAGTGATTTTCTTTCATTTTATGTTATGATTTTCACAATCTCCTACTTTGGGTCCTTCATATTTCTCAATATTATTGGTTCCCATCTCAATTGACTTAGTCTAATTATTGACAAATTTGCACAGGTGTAACAAGAGATGAAGTCTTAATTTGATCCATTGTTTAAGGTCTTATTTCAACTAATGTGTATTATCACAAGAAGAAGAAATTATTATTGAACTTCACTTCTTTCTTTCTCTTATTAATTTACTTGACAATTGTCTAGAGTACAATGGTCTTCTTTCATTTTATGTTATGATTTCCACAATTTTCTCCTTTGAACCCTTCATATTTCTCAATGTTGTTGGTTTTCACATCAATTGGCTGAGTCTAATTATTAACAGGTTTGCACAGACATGATAAAAGATAAAATCTTAAATTGATCAATTGCTTATGGCCTAATTTCAACAAAGCTATATTATCAACAGAAGAAAAAATTATTATTAGATTTCACTTCTTTCTTTCTCTTATTTTTGCTTCACATTCATTTTTTCATTAATAAACTATGCTAGATCTTGAAGTTTTTGAAATATTTTTCCAGTCTAGATGATATGTTGTCTTAACTACCTTTTAAAGAGTTATGTATGTTCAAATATCTTCTTTATCATCTTCTTTCTTTTCTCAAATCTAAAATGTTCTTCTTCTCTGATGTTCTCTGTCTTCTCACCATTTTTCTCTCTTCTCTTACTTTCTTCATTCACTCAATTTATTTTCTCTCTCTTCTAAAAATAAACCAGTAAAATATCTTTTTATTTTTCCGTTAACCATTCAACATCATAACCCTCGCTGAAGATGTGTGACTACAACTTCTTCATTATTTGTTCATGATTTATAGTGACCTGTAGCAACAAAGGTGAACAATTTTCTTATTTTCTATTTTCTTGGTTGATTTTGTTTTGGCCTAATTGTTTTCTTTGTTTTTTCCTCATTCATCAAAATTTCTCTGATATTGTGAATATGAACTAAATTTTTTTAAAAGTTTATTTGATATGATCTATCAGTTAAGGTATTTTATGGAAAAAAATATTAAACGGGTCTTTATAAGAATAGACGATAATTGAAGAATTTTTTAAATATTTATTTGATTTTGTTCTAAACTGATTTATTGGTTACAAACTATGTGTTTGATCAGATGTCAAAATGACACTTTTGAGTATGTTTCTTTATTTCTCATTTATTTTATTTTATTTATGACACTTTTGAGCCAACTTTCCATATGTGGACTTTTCAGTTGATTTCGTCAGTTTGGTATTATCTTATCAGATAGGATATTTTCACATATAATCGTTGGTTGTTGTTGCTTATATTTTGTTAATATTACTCATATTTATAATCAATAGTTTAATTATATTTGTTTAGAAAAAGTAAATGAAAACTGATGTTTATTGTACAAATTTAGTTGAACGGGTAAAGGATCAATGAAATGTTCAATTATTAAATTTGATACAGAACCTTTATAAAAGTGATCATTGACACAAACAGAAGTAAAGAAAATATGAGAACAAAATAGAGAGAAATGAATATATTACTTGGATAAATTGAAAGGGAAGAGCTAAACAAGTCAAAAATTTACTAGCCAAGCATTAATTTTGCATAAAGTTTTTCAGTTATTTTTCTTTAATTTCAATTCATAACCAAAAATATTTTGTCTAGCAACAAATTATGTCATTTTGAAGTCTTACCTTTTTTTAATCAAAGTTATGGTCCTACCTTTGTTTGATCAAAGTTACATTACCAACAAATTCAGCCACCTATGCAAGTTGTATATATACCAAATTCATTTTCAACTAATTATGACATACATGACAGGTTTATTGATTTCATTATACACAAAAAATTCTCTTATGTTACGACCATACTAAACTACTTATAAAAATAACTTTATATTATCATTTCAATATATATTTTCTTATCAATGACTTTCTTTACTTTTTTAATTCATCATCATAATTCCCAGTCATTCCCACATTTGCCTATCACAAATTAAAAAATAATATATATAATTTTTATTTACATTATATGTGTATTAAACATACACACTAAAAATCATAAAAAATATAATAAAAAAATTATATGTGTATTAAATATACATTAAAAATTTTAGTGTTATATATATTAACATTAATTATTTTTTAACATAATTAGCCTATTAGTTTAGTTGGTTGGAGCGTTGCATTAATATTATGAACCCGTATGAACGTTACAAATTTGTAACATTCATACCGCAAAGGGTATTTCAAATGACATATATTTTGTCGTGCATCTTTTCTGATACACCATATAAGAAAATTTTCTATCTAGCAACAAATGATGTTATTTTGAAATCCAACTTTTTTTTTTATCAAAGTTATGATCCTACCTTTTTTTAATCAAAATTATGCTACCAACAAATTCAACCATCTACACAAGTTGTATATATACCAAATTTATTTTCAACTAATTATGACATACATGACAGGTTTATTGATTTCATTGCACACAAATTCTCTTATAGACTTATGCATAATTTTTCTTGCTTTTTGTATCACTTCATCTATATACTATTTACTCTATTAACAAAAAAAGAATCATTTATCATGTTCTCTGAATTTAGGTTCCACAAGTTTATTTTGTTTTTTATATTACACTATCCTTCGTCATGATAGAATAGAGCTGTTATGAGAACAAAAGTGTAAATGAATAATAACATTTAATGAAAAAAAACTACATTAGTATCAAACATGATGACATAGAATATATGGTTATAGGTGCCATGAGAGAAATTTAAAAGAGCAATGTTCATACTTGCTCAAATAAGCTTCCGAGTCATTTCCACATTTGCCTATCACAGGTTTCTTTACTTAGGTTGTTCAACTTTATATTATAACCATACTAAACTACTTATACAAATAATTTTATATCATCATTTCAATATATATTTTCTTATCAACAACTTTCTTTACTTTTGTATGTCCAATCATCATAGCACATTCTTTAAATATCTACTATCTTTTAATTATTTACAATTCCAAAATAATAGTTACTTATACAAATATATTGAATTTAACATATTTATATGTATAAATTTGTGACAATATAATTAACATACAATATAAGATACTAGAATATTTTTACAATTTTTTTTATTAACATTTTCAATCATTATTTACATAAATCTATATTATTTAATAAACTTTATTATTAAACTCAAACAATAAACACTCTCTATCCGTGTGTACGCACGGGTACTATACTAGTTTTCTGCTAAAAGTGATGACACTTTTCTTTGCATTGGATTTGGGAAGTAACACTTATGAAGATTCTAAACTTTTCTTTTTTGTTTGAAAACATTACATTAATTTTCTTTTGAAATTAGTTTTATTAACTCAATAATTATCTTATCTAACCCACTAACATCAGCTTAGTGACAGAGTTTTGAAAGATATCAATGTAGTTCTTCTTTTTGTTAATTTGTCATGCTATAGTAGAGATTGGACTAGATCATGAGGTGTAAGTGTTGAGTGAGTAATGTGACTCTAAGTGTGTTACATACTTGGTGTCTCACACCATAGTTGAGTTTAGCAATCACCTAAAGGCTAAGGCTACTTCGACTGTAAGAGTTGTTACAACTAATGTTAGCTAGTATGTTATATGTAAGAAATCTCATCCAAAGAATTTTGATAAGTTGGACTCCAACGACCTAAGCTTGAGGTTGGGCGTCTTGACATTGGTTTTGCTCTTACAAAGATAATGATGAAACTAAGTTCAATTGCATTAATTTATTAGTCGTAATTATATATATCATTATTATATTATAATATCTAAAATTTAGAGGATATGGTACAAGGTCTTCAGTATTTCTATGCTTGATTTCTTTTAAAAAAAAGTATCTCTATGCTTCAGTTGGCCTATTTCTTTATTTTCTTTTATTTTTTAAAAAAATTAATTTTTAAAACAAAATTTTGGATCACATCAACTTATTTTGAAGAATAAAAAATTGAGCTTATAAAATAGTTGTTTTTATCTTGGCTTTACAAAAAAATTGTTATATTATTATGTATAATTTTTTTCTTAATTATATAATTGATCCCTTAATTATATTTTAAGAGTGAATTCAATCTTTTAATTATTAAAATGTTTAACTTGTCCCTCAATTGTTTAAAATCATTTAAATTTTACCCTTTCCTTCCAAGGATAACCGTTACCGTTAAACTATAAATTGTGACGGTTTAATTTTGCTTATCATAGAAGCTAAAAAAATCACTATATTTATTATTTATTTTTTAAAAAGTTGCGGTTTAAAGCCCCCAGTTTAATTATTATAATTTTAAAAAATAATCAATGGATTATCCCAAATCAATTCCAATCAACACCGTAACCACCTCAAATCAACACAATCAACACCCTAACCACCTCAAATCAACACAATCAAAATCCTAAGCATCTCAAATCAAAACACTTAAAACACAATCAGAATAAAATTTGAGAAAACAACACAGATATGGGTTTTGCCGTCGCGGTCATCTTTGCCATCAACCTTTGTTGTCGGGGATTCGCTGTCCTTCGTCATCGAAGCCGTTCTCGCTTTCGAATTTGGGTGGTGGCACACGGAGGTGAGTTTGGGCTGAAGGTGGATTCGGGTTTGTGGAGGTTGGTGGTGTCACGACGGTGCTTGTTTGGGTTGGGTGTGGAGGTTGATGGTTTCGTGGGTGATGCGCGATGCGCGAGGTGGTGTCCTGTGGCTTTTGATTGCAGGTGGATTAGGGAAATAAGAAAAAGACGTTGACTGATAGTCAACGTTAATTTTGTAACTAAAGAAAGGATAATATTGTTGCACTTTAAATAATAAAAAGATCAAATTAAATTAATAAATATATATGTCATTTCATTCTATGCTTTATGTTTTAATTTCAAAATAAACGAATATATATATATATATATATATATATATATATCCATATTTTATTATTTTTATATTTTATATAAGTATTATATTGTTTTCTTTTTAGAAGAATTTTACATATTAATTAAAAAGTACAGTCTCACATTTATTAATATTATAATTAAGCTGTGTTTTTTTCCATGTTAAGATCATACATTCACATACAACATATCTAATATGCGACTTTTTTTTTGACTGAATATCTAATATGCTACTGTAATGTTTATATATATATATATAATAACGGTAACACATGGGAAACAAATTTAAAAAGTATGCTGACCTTTTAGAATGAGAAGGTTCTTAACGAAGATTTCATTCATTGGGCATTTTTAGTCAAATTTTAACGTCAAATGTTTAAATTGCTTCAAGGTGACACGCCCAATCTTTTATGACGCATAAACCTAATATCATAGGACTGTTTGTTTCAGGATTTACTTTTATATTTTCAGGAATATTGATGTAAGTATCATTTTAGTAAGACTTTTAACGGTGAGATAGATTATAAGAGAATTGAATGAGTTGGATGAAATATGTATTTGATTTTTTTTTTCTTGTGTTTCATTCTCACTAAATAACAAAAAATAGATATTATATTATATATTTAAAATTCAGTAAATAATAAACAAATATTTAAATATTTTATATAAGTGTTGTGAAAATGAAAAAAAACTGTCATCGTTAATAGCCCAACTTGTTGATCGTAACGAGACGTGATGATGACAAAATCACAGGATTTTCAGATTAAAATTCTCCTCTTAATGTATGAAAATGTACAGAGATTTGTTTTGTGTACTTAAGCATAAAAGCAAAATCAACCAGTGCTCCACGTTTAGCACATACTCATATACAAAGTTTTTTTTCCTCTCTCAATCTGTGTTTGATTTAAGAAATTAAAGATATGTGAAAATGAAAAAAATATTTAAATTAAATTATAGTATAAATATATGAGATTTTCACATTAATTTTTACTATTTTAATCCAAATTCACTTAAGAAATTTAAACCAAATATTAACCTAAGAGATTTGTTATTAGTATTTATTACAAAAAATACTATCAAAATAAATCTAGTATATATAAACTATACTGTACTAGTTAAATTACTCCCTTCATTTCTCTTGTGATTGTGGTTTTAGTAAATTTTTGTTTCATTCTAATTGTCATTTTATAAAATAAATGAATAATTAAATATTTTAAAAAAATTCATGCTGTATTTATTGAACAGTGTGAGATAATTATACAAATATTAAGCAGTTTTTATAAAAATTAAAATGCTAATTATATTCTTTATTATTGCGTTACAATTTTAAAACGAAATGATCATATGGGTGAGTGAATAATATATTGTAAAATAAAGAAAAGGCGAAACCGAAAAACAAAGGAATATCTACATTTAAAAATATGGGGACTCAAATCTTTCATATTTCACAAATCTGAATTGCAACCAAATTGCCTCAATAATTTCCAAGCCACACGTGGAAACACAAAGAAGAAACAAAGTGTGGGACTAGCTAGCTAGGAATAATTTCCGATCCATGTAAACTATTTAATTACAAGCAAGAAGTCAATACTCGAGAGAGAGACAACAACACATACAAAGAAAAAGTCAAGAAGTACTATTCTTCCTTTTAATTGCCCAATTAGATATCTCTGCCACGGCTCTTTCTTTCCAATTTCTCCTCTCTTTCGTGGAACGCCCTCATCCTTGTTATATCATAACACAGACAACCTTGTCAACTTCATTTTTCAATCATATAGACTTGTTCAGTTGCTCCCTTAGGTTTAGTATCACCACTAATTTATCAGACTCATGGGAAACTGTTTCAGAAAGACAACCAATAATCCACGCCCTTCTTCCCCAGGTACACATATGATTATGCTTAATTATAATCTGATATATACAACTAAGTGTGTGTGTGCATCATTCACATAAAATAAATTAACCCCTAATTATTTTCCTAGCTAGCTATCTAGCAATCTGTATAGTTTCAGTTAATCCCTTTATGTTCTTTTAGTATCTGCGACCAGAAACTTCAGACCAGACACGAATCTTATAAAGTACACGTTGGACGAGTTGAAAAGTGCGACCAGAAACTTCAGACCAGACACCGTCCTAGGCGAGGGTGGTTTTGGACGTGTTTTCAAAGGGTGGATTGATGAGAACACCTTCAAGCCCTCAAGAGTTGGTGTTGGAATCCCCGTGGCTGTGAAGAAGTCTAACCCCGATAGCCTCCAGGGTCTACAAGAATGGCAGGTAAGTATGTTCCTTTTTGCATTCGTCAATATTCCTCTATCATGCTGATTCAATTTCGTTACCTTCAATGTATTTGTGTTTGCCAGTGCGCGCCAAATGGATAAAGTCTTTACTATTCATGATTGTGGCGTAGCGTACACTAAGCTAATCTTTATGCCTTTTAACCAATTTCAATTTATATTGCATATTTTTCCATCTAAGACAGATATTAACAAAGATCAGAAGATTCTTGCTGAATGCTGAGTTTAGTATATAAAAGATACGCAACCCACCTCAAATGGTGCCGGTTACTTAATTTTATAGTGGCTTCAATTGTCTCCATGCCACTTAATTCCAAAAGTCCATGTTGAACAAAAATCGTTGATTTCTCTTACCTCCCTCAATCATAATTAGTGTTACATTTGTCATATTTGTGTATGGATACAGCTGATTGATAAACACCCATTAGCATCCAAATCTCATCATTCTCACTGTAGTTAAAAAAATATTGTTAAATAATGATATAGCAAAAAATTAAGAGACCATTTTGAGAGCAATTTTCGTGTGACCAAAAACCCTATATGAATACCAACAAGTTTGAGTCTAATGAAAAAAAGGTTATTTCAATCCACATATAGTATTTGAGTGTGTTTTAAATAAGATTGTTTCCAAAGAAATATATATACACACATAAACAAAAGAAAATCCTAAAGGCATAGTTAATTAAAAATATGTCTTAAATAATTATAAAGTTTACTTTAAAGTTTATCCTATTGTTTGGACTCTGGCTAAATCTTTTTATTGATTGTGATTCCAAATGAAAACAATTGCCAAGTCTTCTATTGCAAGAATTGATCTATGTGTAATCACTTGGACTAACAATATGAACGCGTGCATATTTGTTTAATGTATAAAAGTAATATATCATAAGTGTGAGTGTCAAGTATCACGAGTAATATAATATTAAGGGTTCAAGTCTTTCATTGTTTGGACTGCTCTATTTTACTCACTCATAAGTGTTTAATAATTAAGAAAACAAAGTAAAAAGTTTTCTTAAAAAAAGTATCACTTACGCATTTTTACCGTAATTTTTAAAACCTCTCTAATGTAATTTTATTCTATTATTAATTATTTAATGGATGTTGTAAAAACACTTTAAAATATTATAATATTTATGTTAATATTTGGTGCAGAGTGAAGTGCAATTTTTGGGGAAATTCACTCATCCAAACCTGGTTAAATTAATTGGCTACTGTTGGGAGGAAAATCACTTCCTACTCGTATACGAATACATGCAAAAGGGCAGCCTTGAAAGCCACCTCTTCAGAAGTAGGAAATCCAGCAACCAACATACATTATTTTGTGACAGAAAAATTGATATAAGGGTTTTTGTTTGATTAATTCATTGGTCGTGTTGCGTTACACTTGCAGCAGGCCCAGAACCTCTTTCATGGGATATAAGACTCAAGATAGCCATAGGAGCCGCCAGAGGTCTAGCTTTCTTGCACACATCAGAAGAGTCTGTCATCTATAGAGACTTCAAGTCCTCTAACATTTTGCTTGATGTGGTATGTATTAGTTTCTTTGTATATGTGATGATCAAATCTTCGAGTCTTTTATTGAGACAACAATATATACTTGAGAATTTTTTCTATTATGTGTATTGGGGGAACAATTACAAAAATTATTATCCACCATTAAATGGGTCACAATGTTTTCTTTGTTTCTATTTATTAGGATTTTAATGCGAAACTATCAGACTTTGGGTTGGCAAAGTTTGGCCCCGTCAATGGAATATCTCACGTAACCACGCGGGTCATGGGCACCTATGGTTACGCAGCCCCTGAGTACATGGCTACAGGTACCATGCAATTTGCTTCCTCTCTTTTCTTACACAAAGACATGGTAATGTGTGTGTTTGTCGTCGCATGCGTAAGTGTCTCTGTGTGCGTGCATTTTTGTCTATGCATTCATGTCTGTACACGCGTGCCGGCATGCGAGACTTTTGATATATTACTTGATTAAAATTTTAACATAATGTATCATAAAGATGTACCAAGTAACAATTCTCTTTATTATGAGGTAAGAGACACTATAAATTCAAGTCATACAATATATGAATGATAAATTAAATATTAAAATTTAATTAAGAGTCACATAATAAGTTTTAAAAGTTATGTATATATATTTTTTAAAATTTTAATCATTCATATATAATTTAACGATTTATATTTATAGTTTTCATTTCTTATAATAAGAAAATTTTCACTTGATATGCTCTCTAACAATCATATGTTAGAGTCTTAATTAAAGAATAATAATTTGAAGTTGTCAAAAACTAGTGTTTAAGTTCGTAAGTTTTTTAAAAAAAAAAAATTAAAGCTATTGTTCATATTTATTTTATTACTTTTACCGATGTCAACTAACTTGATCGGAATAGGCTGATTAGATAAGTAAACTTGATGATTAGGAATTGGGATGTTAAAAGAAATTTTCTAAAATCATAATTTGCTCATGTCCGTTCCTCCACAATAAAAATTTTCAAAAAATCCGACTATATATTATGTGAGAAATTTATACATTCAAAATTGACAGGTCATCTCTATGTTAAAAGTGATGTATATGGATTTGGCGTTGTTCTGCTAGAAATGCTAACAGGTAGGCCAGCTCTAGACACAAATCAGCCCATGGGTATGCAGATTTTGGTGGAGTGCACTATGTCATCTCTAAATGACAAAAAGAAACTGAAAGAGATAATGGATCCAAGGATGAACGAGCAATATTCATTAAGGGCTGCATTTCAAATAGCCCAACTTGTTTTGAAATGTTTAGAATCTGACCCAAAGAAACGACCGTCTACGAAAGAGGTTTTGGGAACCTTAGAAAAAGCTCAAGCCATAAAATACAATCCCAGAGGAAAGAAAACCAGCGTGGTTCGTCAAACAAGTCAGTGACCAGAGGAGCATCCCCCAAATAGCCAGCGTCGGTGACCACCGATTCATTACAACAATGGCTACCCCAAATCACGAACTAATTCTCCTCCACAATAATATATTTCTTAAGGATTCAATAAGTTTTTCGACCAGTACAATTTCTAATTTTGGGTTTTAATCTCTATAATTTTTTTTATCTATTATCAATCCTTCTTTTATTTTATTGTTCATAATTAGTCTTTGGGTGAGACTATAATTTTGTAACAAAAGGACAAAAATTAAACCCAAGACTAATTAATTATGAGAAATAGAAATAAAGGAGAGATTAAAAATAGAAAAAAGTATAAGGATTAAAATCCAAAATTTGAAATTTTACCATTACTAAAAACTTATTTAACCATTTGGTAAATATTTCTTCTATTATACTTTATGTGCATATGGGTACTTTTTTTTAATTGTAAACTTTTAGAATGAAATGTTCAAATGTATAGCATACTCAGTCCTATTTTATGCACATTATGAAATTTATATTTTATTCACTTGATAGATGAAATTTCAAAGAGCAATGATAATGATATATCACAAACACTTTTTTGATATTTTTTGATATTTTTTTCATTCTATCCAATTATATCACTTATCATATACTTTTCTCTCTCTTCTCTTTTTCCTCTCTCAAGATGTCAAATAACATGAAAGTGTTTTATATCTTTACCCAATCCCAAAACAATTTGACAAGGTAAGGATAAATTTGTCACCTAAGAACATGTTTGTTTTATTGACTGTGTGATGCACACAGAAAAATAAACCAAAACAAAGATTAAAATTGTGCATGCACACAAGTTATATAACTTTTACTTCACTAGTAGAACTAATTTTTACACGAGGCCACACACTAAAAATTTCGACAATTATTTCTAGGTTTTCTCATAATTGTTGAAATCACAAGTTAAAACAATTCACTGCCATGACTAAATTATAGTTTTGATTTTTTTTAATTTTTAATTCACAATTTTTTTCCTCTCCAATTTTAATCTTTATATTTTAAAAATCAACTATTTTGGTTTAATATTCAATTTTGCATATATTTTTTTACATTTTTATCAATTAAATTATTTTTTTCATTATTAAATATTAATTTTCACCCATCACAATAATAACACGTTATTAGTTAACCATTAAGTTAAACCGCCAACGTATGCAAATTTGTTAATTATATTACAATTGTGAATTTTTTTAAATTTAAGAACTAAATTCATAAAAAATTAAAAAATCTGAATCACATATCAAAAATTGAAAGAAGATTAAAATTATAATTTAACCTCTTAACGTTAGTGGAAAAAGACGTCCTGGGTACTTGTCTTTCACAATTTAGTTTAACTTTTGCTGAATTGTTGAAACTTAAAACAGAAACATCGGGACTTACTATTATTTGTGTTTCGATGAAATGTGAAATTTAAAATTACATATATATTTTTAAAAATAATTGCAACCTTTTCAATTTTAATTAAAAAAATGAAAAACATTTGAAATTAATTAAAATTAAAAAGTACACACATATGAAGACGTAAAACAAAAGATGACAAAACTTCTAATTAAGTTAGCTGTTAATTTTTTGGTCTTTCTAATTTTATAATATATTTTTTTATTAGCTAGGCATATTACAGAGATATTAAAGCTTTTCCATTTTTTCTTATTTTTTTGTAATAAGAAAACTAAAAGGAAAATATTTTTATTCTTCTCATTTTTTGTATTTTTAATTAAAATATAAAAAACTAAATAATCAGCTCATTTTGAAATTTTTATCATGTCAGTGTGTACAACATTTTGGTCTTTGTCTTATGGCATTGCAATATTCTGGACCTCTCTTTGGGCCTTCATAGTCGGTTGTGTGGGTTTTGTTGTACCCTGGACCCAAAAAAGTTATATTTGACTCTGACAGATTCGGCCTAGCATTAAGATATGAGAACTTTAATTAAACAGAACTTAAGTCACGGCCAGAAAAAGATTTCCCGACACCACAATAAATTAGTTATCAACAACAGGACAATAAAAACCTCTCATGTCTGTTTTTATTTTATCTTTGTAATCTTTTATATATACAAATAAAGGAGAATTTCGACCAAACACACATTTGATAATACTCGTGAGTTTGTATATTTGTGAGAGAATATGTGTGTTTGATTTTTACATAATATATTTTTATGGACAATGAATTTTAAGTTTGACTAGTTTTAAATTGAGAATTAATCTCATAATTGACCTAAATGATCGAAATTTAAAGAGATATCTAAGAGTTCCACTAGAGAGTTAAAGACTCTAATTGAAGTGATTAAAAAAGCTATCTAATTATAAACATTTAAATGAAGGTGAACTAAATTAAAAATTTGGAAAATCGTCTGATAAAGGAAATTAATTAGACTTCAAATAGACTAAAGTAAGAAGTTAGAAAACAGTATGATAAAGGTAATTAGACTTCAATGTACTATATTAAGAAGTTGGAAAACCGTATGACAAATGCAAGTTAGATAAGAAATGACAATCTAATGAAAATGTTGGTTAGGAAAAACAAAAAACTGCTTGGATAATCAACTTTTTTAGGCAGAGAATATGCACCATGCAAAGATTATGATTAAATCAATTTTTAATGAGAATATTTACTTTTAAAAACCATTTGATCAGTTCAATTGCTTTTAGTTATTTACTTAAAGGGATTTGGTTCCTCCAAAAATGATAGGTGCACTTTAGAGGATAAAATATAATAATAATAATAATAATAATAGTCAATTAAAAAATCAATGGTAAAATTTATGATAAAAATAAAATATAGTGTACCCCTCACTTTAGATAAATCAAATCACTTGAAAAAGCTGGTGCTTTTTCATGATACTTACCGCCTACGCCCTACAAAATTATATAATTTGTAGGGGTGTTTTATTTTCACCCTTCCAAATTAAATATTTATTTTAATTTTATTTATTTATAAAAGGAAGCAAATGGGGCTAAGGGGAAAGGTTCATTCTATATGAATTGTTTGATTTAGGGGTTTTAAGTGTGTAAATTGGTTCAAGTTTAGAATAAAATTAAATCCAAAATAATTATATTTAATTGGTTTGATTTGTATCTTAAATTGTTTTTTGGCAAACCAAACCAATTTTGAATAAAAAGATTATCAATATGAACTATGGTAAGCTTGGTGGATCACAGCAGCTATGACATCTTCCACGTGTTCCTCCTTTCACGATCATGGGGAAGAGTTTCCACCATTAACTTGTACCGTTATCCAACTATCCAAGTATCCTTAAAGGACAGCTTCCACACTTTAGTATCGGTTACATCATTTGACCAAACTAATACTTCGATTTTGTTATTGAAAAACATTTTATGTGTTACCAAAATTGGGGTGTATTAACCATAATGACATGTAGTTATTTGTTGTCAAACTATCATCAGTGTAAAGAACGGTTTTTTATGGTCCATAAACGACGTTTGGTAGAGCTTATGGTTTAGTAAGTGCTCAGAGCAGTTTTTTCCCTTCTAAATGCCACCTTCTCTTTGCTGTTGGGTTGTTTTCCAAGTCAGTGTTCCATTATAAAAGAAGGTTCTTTTGCGTGGGTGCACTTGAAATCTCTCAACGTATTATTACTTGTCAGCTTTAATTTCCCAAAGTCATTTTCACATTGGCTCCTCCTCCCTTAATTGGATAGTTGGTTGGTGACTTTCCTGGTGTTCAGATTAGTGGAAAGTGGAAACTTTAACAGTAAACCAAAAAAAATAAAAATGGAATAACTGTATTTTGATTCAATTTATTGTGTATTTGCTTTTAAAAATCTATTTTTGGAAAAAGGTGGAAAATAATAATAATAAAAGATGAAAGTGGACATAACAATTAAATCTGAACTCAACTCATGGTATTTGCTCGATCCCGATCTTAACTTTGACTCTGGATTTTTCCACACATACTAATATAATATAGGTTAAGATTTTTTTTTATATTTAAATTTTTATAAGTATAAGATATAAATAAGTTATTATAAGAAATATTTTAAATAAAATAATAGTAAAATTCAGTAAAAAATAATAAAATTACAGAATTTATTAAAATATAACTTAGTTCTTAAATTTTAATTTTATGATTTATGTTATTTAGTTCTTTTTTATATATTATTTGAATTACAATATAATTAAAAACTTAAATCAGTTTAGAGATATCTTGAAATAAAAAATAAAAAGACTGAAAATAATATTAAAAATTACTCTTATTAAATATATTTTATTTTTAAAAATACAATATCACTCTGAATAAAAAGAAACAAATGAATCCCAATGAATCCCTTACAGTCAATTCATTTCTTTTCACTACCAAAACATTAAAATCCCTTACAAATAATTTGTTATCGGGATCGAAAAACATTGAATAACAGGATGATTACGTTTTATTCAAGAGCAAATTAAATAAGGGATTTCACTTTTTAGAATTTTCTTGTTACGCTACTTTTTTTATAAACTGCTTGTAAATTTAATAACTTTGGTTTTCAACTGATAAAAAAATAACTCTAGTTTTTTTTACAGATTTAATAACTTAGTTTGAAAGTATATAATTATTAAAAAAATATAAAAAATACATTCAACATCCAATCATGTACATGAAATGAATTGTTTACTTTTTTTATCACGTGGATTCTATTTTTTATCGAGTGATTTTGAATTTACTATTTAACAAAAACTGACACACTTTTTAATTGAATTATGTATAACGTTCCCTAAATTCTTAAGATTTTTTTTTTTTTACTTTTTATGAGTGGAAATCAAAGTTAGATAACAGATAAGTTATAATAACTCACATTATGCTCAATAACTAGATTAGACTTTTTTTCTTCTTTTGTCTTATTTTTCATCACATTATTTACTATGTTAATTACTATTTTTTCTCCTTTTATCTTTTCTTCTTTATTGAAGTATATACTCTTTTAAAAATGAAAAACATGTTTTTTTCTCTAAATTTATATAAAATCATATTTTACTTCAATGATAATTAATATATAATTATCAATTTTTATAATAACAGGCAATTTTTTGTTTTAATTATTAATTTATTTTATCATGCATATATCCTTTATAATTAATTAGTGCTTTATTTTGTATTCTAATTCTTTTAATGGATTATAACGATTTTTATAGCAAAAAAGTATGACATATTGTCTTTTGTGTGATCTTCATCAATTATGACAAAATTGAACCTACTAAAATTAATAATATGATATGGAAATGACTAAATTGAAATAAGATAGAATATCAAAATTCAATAAAAGTCAAGACATGGAACAAATAATGCTATAAACTAAAGTACGAAAATTATCTTTTTAATTAAAAAGACGTATATCATTGTCACTGAGTAAAATTATCTTACGAAAATATATACCCTTTCCTTTTAAAAGGTAAAATTAATATTTTAATTTTCTTATCTTTATTTTTATTTCAGTTCCTATTTTTAACGTCATTTGGATACTTTTTTAAAATGTGCCATATTTCAGTTTTTTTTCGGCTTGTTTTTTTTTTTTTTAATATCTTATGTTCAAGTTTCAAAAAGTCCTCTAATTATCTTAATTATTATTTTTACATGTTTTTACTTGGGAAAAAAGACACCCCTTAGATAAAAGGTCAATTCCCACCCACATATCATTAATGCTAATAAACTTAATTCAAATCTCTTAAATAAAATTTTATATTTAAATCTTTAACATCAAAATATAGTTGAAAAAACATAATCGTAAACTTAGTCAATTTCCACCTACATATTTTTTTTCATAAAAAATACTAAAGCAATCAATAAAGCTATCCAATAAAGATGAATTACTAGTAAAATTAATGAATATTTCATGTTGACATTATGATGGTAAAAGAAAGACCAACTTCAGAATAGAACATTAAACATTATCCATTTTATAATTACTGAATTATTAAAGATAAGTTTCAAAAGAAGAAAGAGAAATAATTAAAATTAGGCTAACATAATATTGTTTATGTTGGGATGAACATATTTATCATCTTAAAATTACCAAAAAAATATATGAATAGAGATGAACGAATTTGAGGTACCTCTTGATGTATGTTTATATTGAAATTCATCAGGGACAAGAGATTTCAGTTATTTTATATTTTTTTTATTAATTGAAAAACTTATTTGATTGTTAGATAAATAAACTTTTTTTTAGTAGTTATTAGCATTTTTTTAAATGCACTATTTAAAGGAATATTTTTTAGAACTCTAGCTTCTAACTATTTATATTTCATTCCCTTTTTATCTTTAATATATTTATCAAAATTCATACTTATCATTTTTAAATAAAATATAATTTTAGTATTTTTTAGTAATTTTACACTATTCAACTATTTTAATAACTAATTTTATAGTAATTTAATAAGCTAAATTTTTAGTTTCAAAATAATTTTCCAACTAGTTTTATCAAACGGTGTGCATTGCAAAAGAATAATCACTTATTATGATTCTTGACTCATTGTATCAAATATCTCATTATGGTCGAAATTTTCTACAATATTAAGTGGCATGATTTAAGAAATTGTCATCTAATAATTATATCTCTACTGTAAAAAAATGACTTAACAAAATGGGAGTGTTATAAATTGAAGAGATTTTTATCAAGTCATTTGGAATTCTCTGTACTAGGAGAGTACACTAATTATTTATTATCTTAATTATTTGTTAATTGATGACTTATATGATATAAATTTTTAATCTATTGATAAGATTCGTAATAGTTGGGATATCACCCCTATTGTGATACATGCATATCAAATTATCAATGTTTATGAAAAAAAATGGAATAGAAGTACAGTGCATGTTAAGAAGAAATTTAATAGGATAAGAATTAGTAACATGGCCCTCTCCCTCTTTATATATGTACATACACACATAATTTATTTCTGGTAATTTTCATCCAACCATGTAACCACGAATAGTACAACTATTAATTAATTTAGCCATTTTAAGTGAGGAGATTCAAATTAATCCTCTCCTCGGTTGTGTTTTATTTTCTTTCTTTGGCATAGACTCCCTTTTTAGTACTTCACCGCGGAGGAAAGAGATTAGGGATTAGGGGTTAGGTAGGAGAGGACTGAAAGTTGAGAATCTGCTTTTGTAAGGGCGTGGTTGTGTGTATGCTCCTCTGCAGCAGCGTGTGGCGACTTGCATGATCAAGGCGTGTAGCTTTGAGCTATAAAAATATATTATAGTAGTAACATCAGATGAGAGGCAATTATGACGGCTAATGGGTCCGCCAAAAAATTTCCATATAAACAACCCAAAAGCAAAATGGTCCCATTATGATAAAGCGCTACCACTCACAATTCACCACTTTCACACTTCTCACTGAAATCTGTTAACAACTTAAAATCAAATGAATAATATATCACCAATTCACTTACCCAACCCCGATTTGAAAATGAGTTCACTAATCCAACCAGTCATATATAGTAGTAGTACTTACTCATCACTGGTGGCGCAATGCGAAATGATATCGAGTTAGGTCCCACATCTAGAATCTTACTACTCTTGCTTCTACAATCACTCCGCCTGGCTCCACTTTCACACTCACCATCATTAATCCCACTTACTTATCTCCCCAACTGTTAACTACACCACTTAATGATTGAAATGTCTTCTCTCTTCTTATTCTTTTACTAATTTATCCATCTTACTAGCAGCCTGCAACATAATAGCCTATCATCATATCTGTAGCCATTTGCTTTGACCATCTCAATTCCTTTCCCTGCTAGCCTGCTACCAACTAATTAATATGCCACATTTAATGAAGGTCAATGCTAATAAATACTGTATTTTAGATGTTTATTTAGAAAATAAAATATATATTATACTCCTATATATATATATATATATATATATATATATATATATATATATATATAT